>JAOWCC010001302.1:0-100845 GCA_030867875.1 Actinernus sp. WN-2022
AATTCCTGACCGCGAGCTAATCTTAAAAACGTTCAATGTGCGTAAAATTCTCAAACGGAGAGATTCCATCTTTCCAGCCAATTCATAGATTCCTGACCGCGAGCTAATCTTAAAAACGTTCAATGTGCCGTAAAATTCTCAAACGGAGAGATTCCATCTTTCCAGCCAATTCATAGATTCCTGACCGCGAGCTAATCTTAAAAACGTTCAATGTGCCGTAAAATTCTCAAACGGAGAGATTCCATCTTTCCAGCCAATTCATAGATTCCTGACCGCGAGCTAATCTTAAAAACGTTCAATGTGCCGTAAAATTCTCAAACGGAGAGATTCCATCTTTCCAGCCAATTCATAGATTCCTGACCGCGAGCTAATCTTAAAAACGTTCAATGTGCCGTAAAATTCTCAAACGGAGAGATTCCATCTTTCCAGCCAATTCATAGATTCCTGACCGCGAGCTAATCTTAAAAACGTTCAATGTGCCGTAAAATTCTCAAACGGAGAGATTCCATCTTTCCAGCCAATTCATAGATTCCTGACCGCGAGCTAATCTTAAAAACGTTCAATGTGCCGTAAAATTCTCAAACGGAGAGATTCCATCTTTCCAGCCAATTCATAGATTCCTGACCGCGAGCTAATCTTAAAAACGTTCAATGTGCCGTAAAATTCTCAAACGGAGAGATTCCATCTTTCCAGCCAATTCATAGATTCCTGACCGCGAGCTAATCTTAAAAACGTTCAATGTGCCGTAAAATTCTCAAACGGAGAGATTCCATCTTTCCAGCCAATTCATAGATTCCTGACCGCGAGCTAATCTTAAAAACGTTCAATGTGCCGTAAAATTCTCAAACGGAGAGATTCCATCTTTCCAGCCAATTCATAGATTCCTGACCGCGAGCTAATCTTAAAAACGTTCAATGTGCCGTAAAATTCTCAAACGGAGAGATTCCATCTTTCCAGCCAATTCATAGATTCCTGACCGCGAGCTAATCTTAAAAACGTTCAATGTGCCGTAAAATTCTCAACGGAGAGATTCCATCTTTCCAGCCAATTCATAGATTCCTGACCGCGAGCTAATCTTAAAAACGTTCAATGTGCCGTAAAATTCTCAAACGGAGAGATTCCATCTTTCCAGCCAATTCATAGATTCCTGACCGCGAGCTAATCTTAAAAACGTTCAATGTGCCGTAAAATTCTCAAACGGAGAGATTCCATCTTTCCAGCCAATTCATAGATTCCTGACCGCGAGCTAATCTTAAAAACGTTCAATGTGCCGTAAAATTCTCAAACGGAGAGATTCCATCTTTCCAGCCAATTCATAGATTCCTGACCGCGAGCTAATCTTAAAAACGTTCAATGTGCCGTAAAATTCTCAAACGGAGAGATTCCATCTTTCCAGCCAATTCATAGATTCCTGACCGCGAGCTAATCTTAAAAACGTTCAATGTGCCGTAAAATTCTCAAACGGAGAGATTCCATCTTTCCAGCCAATTCATAGATTCCTGACCGCGAGCTAATCTTAAAAACGTTCAATGTGCCGTAAAATTCTCAAACGGAGAGATTCCATCTTTCCAGCCAATTCAAAGATTCCTGACCGCGAGCTAATCTTAAAAACGTTCAATGTGCCGTAAAATTCTCAAACGGAGAGATTCCATCTTTCCAGCCAATTCATAGATTCCTGACCGCGAGCTAATCTTAAAAACGTTCAATGTGCCGTAAAATTCTCAAACGGAGAGATTCCATCTTTCCAGCCAATTCATAGATTCCTGACCGCGAGCTAATCTTAAAAACGTTCAATGTGCCGTAAAATTCTCAAACGGAGAGATTCCATCTTTCCAGCCAATTCATAGATTCCTGACCGCGAGCTAATCTTAAAAACGTTCAATGTGGCGTAAAATTCTCAAACGGAGAGATTCCATCTTTCCAGCCAATTCAGAGATTCCTGACCGCGAGCTAATCTTAAAAACGTTCAATGTGCCGTAAAATTCTCAAACGGAGAGATTCCATCTTTCCAGCCAATTCATAGATTCCTGACCGCGAGCTAATCTTAAAAACGTTCAATGTGCCGTAAAATTCTCAAACGGAGAGATTCCATCTTTCCAGCCAATTCAAAGATTCCTGACCGCGAGCTAATCTTAAAAACGTTCAATTTGCCGTAAAATTCTCAAACGGAGAGATTCCATCTTTCCAGCCAATTCATAGATTCCTGACCGCGAGCTAATCTTAAAAACGTTCAATGTGCCGTAAAATTCTCAAACGGAGAGATTCCATCTTTCCAGCCAATTCAGAGATTCCTGACCGCGAGCTAATCTTAAAAACGTTCAATGTGCCGTAAAATTCTCAAACGGAGAGATTCCATCTTTCCAGCCAATTCAAAGATTCCTGACCGCGAGCTAATCTTAAAAACGTTCAATGTGCCGTAAAATTCTCAAACGGAGAGATTCCATCTTTCCAGCCAATTCATAGATTCCTGACCGCGAGCTAATCTTAAAAACGTTCAATGTGCCGTAAAATTCTCAAACGGAGAGATTCCATCTTTCCAGCCAATTCATAGATTCCTGACCGCGAGCTCATGATTCACCATTCCTGATTCCTGATTCATCATTCCTCTTTCCTGATTCATCATTCCTGATTCCTGATACATCATTCATCATTCCTGATTCATCATTCGTGATTCCTGATTCATCATTCCTGATTCCTGATTCATCAGTCCTGATTCATGATTCACCAATCCTGATTCCTGATTCATCATTCCTCTTTCCTGATTCATCATTCCTGATTCCTGATACATCATTCATCATTCCTGATTCATCATTCATCATTCCTGATTCATCATTCCTGATTCCTGATTTATCATTCCTGATTCATCATTCCTCTTTCCTGATTCATCATTCCTGATTCCTGATACATCATTCATCATTCCTGATTCATCATTCCTGATTCCTGATTTATCATTCCTGATTCATCATTCCTCTTTCCTGATTCATCATTCCTGATTCCTGATACATCATTCATCATTCCTGATTCATCATTCATCATTCCTGATTCATCATTCCTGATTCCTGATTTATCATTCCTGATTCATCATTCCTGATTCCTGATTCATCATTCCTGATTCCGGATTCATCATTCCTGATTCCGGATTCATCATTCCTGATTCCTGATTCATCATTCCTGATTCCTGATTCATCATTGCTGATTCCTGATTGATCATTCCTCATTCCTGATTCATCATTCCTGATTCCTGATTCATCATTCCTGATTCCTGATTCCTGATTCATCATTCCTGATTCATCATTCCTGATTCATCATTCCTCATTCCTGATTCATCATTCTTCATTCCTGATTAATCATTCCTCATTCCTGATTCATCATTCCTGATTCATGATTCACCATTCCTGATTCCTGATACATCATTCATCATTCCTGATTCATCATTCCTGATTCCTGATTCATCATTCCTGATTCATCATTCCTGATTCCTGATTCATCATTCCTGATTCCTGATTCATCATTCCTCATTCCTGATTCATCATTCCTGATTCCTGATTCCTGATTCATCATTCCTGATTCCTGATTAATCACTCCTGATTCCTGATTCCTGATTCATCATTCCTGATTCATCATTCCTGATTCATCATTCCTGATTCATCATTCATCATTCCTGATTCATCATTCCTGATTCCTGATTCATCATTCCTGATTCCTGATTTATTATTCCTGATTCATCATTCCTTATTCCTGATTGATCATTCCTTATTCCTGATTGATCATTCATCATTCCTGATTCATCATTCTTGATTCCTGATTCATCATTCCTGATTCCTGATTAATCACTCCTGATTCCTGATTCCTGATTCATCATTCCTGATTCATCATTCCTGATTCATCATTCCTGATTCATCATTCATCATTCCTGATTCATCATTCCTGATTCCTGATTCATCATTCCTGATTCCTTATTCATTATTCCTGATTCATCATTCCTGATTCCTGATTCATCATTCCTGGTTCCTGATTCATCATTCCTGATTCCTGATTCATCATTCTTGATTCCTGATTCATCATTCCTGATTCCTGATTCATCATTCCTGATTCCTGATTCATCATTCCTGATTCCCGATTCATCATTGCTGATTCCTGATTCATCATTCATCATTCCTGATTGATCATTCCTTATTCCCGATTCATCATTCCTGATTCCTGATTCATCATTCCTGATTCACCATTCCTGATTCCTGATTCATCATTCCTCTTTCCTGATTCATCATTCCTGATTCATGATTCATGATTCCTGATTCCTGATTCATCATTCCTGATTCCTGATTGATCATTCCTGATTCCTGATTCATCATTCATCATTCGTGATTCATCATTCCTGATTCCTGATTCATCATTCCTGATTCATCATTCCTGATTCCTGATTCATCATTCATCATTCCTGATTCATCATTCATCATTCCTGATTCATCATTCGTCATTCCTGATTCATCATTCCTGATTCCTGATTCATCATTCCTGATTCATCATTCTTGATTCCTGATTCATCATTCCTGATTCCTGATTCATCATTCCTGATTCCTGATTCATCATTCATCATTCATCATTCCTGATTCCTGATTCATCATTGCTGATTCCTGATTCATCATTCCTGATTCCTGATTGATCATTCCTCATTCCTGATTCATCATTCCTGATTCCTGATTTCTGATTCCTGATTCCTGATTCATCATTCCTCATTCCTGATTCATCATTCCTCATTCCTGATTCATCATTCCTGATTCCTGATTCCTGATTCCTGATTCCTGATTCATCATTCCTGATTCATCATTCCTGATTCATCATTCCTCATTCCTGATTCATCATTCTTCATTCCTGATTAATCATTCCTCATTCCTGATTCATCATTCCTGATTCCTGATTCATCATTCCTGATTCGTGATTCATCATTCATCATTCCTGATTCCTGATTCATCATTCCTGATTCATCATTCCTGATTCATCATTCCTGATTCATCATTCATCATTCCTGATTCATCATTCCTGATTCCTGATTCATCATTCCTGATTCCTGATTCATTATTCCTGATTCATCATTCCTGATTCCTGATTCATCATTCCTGATTCCTGATTCATCATTCCTGATTCCTGATTCATCATTCTTGATTCCTGATTCATCATTCCTGATTCCTGATTCATCATTCCTGATTCCCGATTCATCATTGCTGATTCCTGATTCATCATTCATCATTCCTGATTGATCATTCCTTATTCCCGATTCATCATTCCTGATTCCTGATTCATCATTCCTGATTCCTGATTCACCATTCCTGATTCCTGATTCATCATTCCTCTTTCCTGATTCATCATTCCTGATTCATGATTCCTGATTCCTGATTCATCATTCCTGATTCCTGATTGATCATTCCTGATTCCTGATTCATCATTCATCATTCGTGATTCATCATTCCTGATTCCTGATTCATCATTCCTGATTCATCATTCCTGATTCCTGATTCATCATTCATCATTCCTGATTCATCATTCATCATTCCTGATTCATCATTCGTCATTCCTGATTCATCATTCCTGATTCCTGATTCATCATTCCTGATTCATCATTCTTGATTCCTGATTCATCATTCCTGATTCCTGATTCATCATTCCTGATTCCTGATTCATCATTCATCATTTATCATTCCTGATTCCTGATTCATCATTGCTGATTCCTGATTCATCATTCCTGATTCCTGATTGATCATTCCTCATTCCTGATTCATCATTCCTGATTCCTGATTTCTGATTCCTGATTCCTGATTCATCATTCCTCATTCCTGATTCATCATTCCTCATTCCTGATTCATCATTCCTGATTCCTGATTCCTGATTCCTGATTCCTGATTCATCATTCCTGATTCATCATTCCTGATTCATCATTCCTCATTCCTGATTCATCATTCTTCATTCCTGATTAATCATTCCTCATTCCTGATTCATCATTCCTGATTCCTGATTCATCATTCCTCATTCCTGATTCATCATTCATCATTCCTGATTCCTGATTCATCATTGCTGATTCCTGATTCATCATTCATCATTCCTGATTGATCATTCCTTATTCCCGATTCATCATTCCTGATTCCTGATTCATCATTCCTGATTCCAGATTCATCATTCCTGATTCCTGATTCATCATTCATCATTCCTGATTCATCATTCATCATTCCTGATTCATCATTCGTCATTCCTGATTCATCATTCCTGATTCCTGATTCATCATTCCTGATTCATCATTCTTGATTCCTGATTCATCATTCCTGATTCCTGATTCATCATTCCTGATTCCTGATTCATCATTCATCATTCATCATTCCTGATTCCTGATTCATCATTGCTGATTCCTGATTCATCATTCCTGATTCCTGATTGATCATTCCTCATTCCTGATTCATCATTCCTGATTCCTGATTTCTGATTCCTGATTCCTGATTCATCATTCCTCATTCCTGATTCATCATTCCTCATTCCTGATTCATCATTCCTGATTCCTGATTCCTGATTCCTCATTCCTGATTCATCATTCCTGATTCCTGATTCATCATTCCTGATTCGTGATTCATCATTCATCATTCCTGATTCCTGATTCATCATTGCTGATTCCTGATTCATCATTCATCATTCCTGATTGATCATTCCTTATTCCCGATTCATCATTCCTGATTCCTGATTCATCATTCCTGATTCCTGATTCATCATTCCTGATTCATGATTCACCATTCCTGATTCCTGATTCATCATTCCTCTTTCCTGATTCATCATTCTTGATTCCTGATTCATCATTCCTGATTCCTGATTCATCATTCCTGATTCCTGATTCATCATTCATCATTCATCATTCCTGATTCCTGATTCATCATTGCTGATTCCTGATTCATCATTCCTGATTCCTGATTGATCATTCCTCATTCCTGATTCATCATTCCTGATTCCTGATTTCTGATTCCTGATTCCTGATTCATCATTCCTCATTCCTGATTCATCATTCCTCATTCCTGATTCATCATTCCTGATTCCTGATTCCTGATTCCTCATTCCTGATTCATCATTCCTGATTCCTGATTCATCATTCCTGATTCGTGATTCATCATTCATCATTCCTGATTCCTGATTCATCATTGCTGATTCCTGATTCATCATTCATCATTCCTGATTGATCATTCCTTATTCCCGATTCATCATTCCTGATTCCTGATTCATCATTCCTGATTCCTGATTCATCATTCCTGATTCATGATTCACCATTCCTGATTCCTGATTCATCATTCCTCTTTCCTGATTCATCATTCCTGATTCCTGATACATCATTCATCATTCCTGATTCATCATTCATCATTCCTGATTCATCATTCCTGATTCCTGATTTATCATTCCTGATTCATCATTCCTCTTTCCTGATTCATCATTCCTGATTCCTGATACATCATTCATCATTCCTGATTCATCATTCATCATTCCTGATTCATCATTCCTGATTCCTGATTTATCATTCCTGATTCATCATTCCTGATTCCTGATTCATCATTCCTGATTCCGGATTCATCATTCCTGATTCCGGAGTCATCATTCCTCATTCCTGATTCATCATTCCTGATTCCTGATTCATCATTGCTGATTCCTGATTGATCATTCCTCATTCCTGATTCATCATTCCTGATTCCTGATTCATCAATCCTGATACCTGATTCCTGATTCATCATTCCTGATTCATCATTCCTGATTCATCATTCCTCATTCCTGATTCATCATTCTTCATTCCTGATTAATCATTCCTCATTCCTGATTCATCATTCCTGATTCATGATTCACCATTCCTCATTCCTGATACATCATTCATCATTCCTGATTCATCATTCCTGATTCCTGATTCATCATTCCTGATTCATCATTCCTGATTCCTGATTCATCATTCCTGATTCCTGATTCATCATTCCTCATTCCTGATTCATCATTCCTGATTCCTGATTCCTGATTCATCATTCCTGATTCCTGATTAATCACTCCTGATTCCTGATTCCTGATTCATCATTCCTGATTCATCATTCCTGATTCATCATTCCTGATTCATCATTCCTGATTCATCATTCATCATTCCTGATTCATCATTCTTCATTCCTGATTAATCATTCCTCATTCCTGATTCATCATTCCTGATTCCTGATTCATCATTCCTCATTCCTGATTCATCATTCATCATTCCTGATTCCTGATTCATCATTGCTGATTCCTGATTCATCATTCATCATTCCTGATTGATCATTCCTTATTCCCGATTCATCATTCCTGATTCCTGATTCATCATTCCTGATTCCAGATTCATCATTCCTGATTCATGATTCATCATTCCTGATTCATCATTCCTGATTCCTGATTCATCATTCATCATTCCTGATTCATCATTCATCATTCCTGATTCATCATTCGTCATTCCTGATTCATCATTCCTGATTCCTGATTCATCATTCCTGATTCATCATTCTTGATTCCTGATTCATCATTCCTGATTCCTGATTCATCATTCCTGATTCCTGATTCATCATTCATCATTCATCATTCCTGATTACTGATTCATCATTGCTGATTCCTGATTCATCATTCCTGATTCCTGATTGATCATTCCTCATTCCTGATTCATCATTCCTGATTCCTGATTTCTGATTCCTGATTCCTGATTCATCATTCCTCATTCCTGATTCATCATTCCTCATTCCTGATTCATCATTCCTGATTCCTGATTCCTGATTCCTCATTCCTGATTCATCATTCCTGATTCCTGATTCATCATTCCTGATTCGTGATTCATCATTCATCATTCCTGATTCCTGATTCATCATTGCTGATTCCTGATTCATCATTCATCATTCCTGATTGATCATTCCTTATTCCCGATTCATCATTCCTGATTCCTGATTCATCATTCCTGATTCCTGATTCATCATTCCTGATTCATGATTCACCATTCCTGATTCCTGATTCATCATTCCTCTTTCCTGATTCATCATTCCTGATTCCTGATACATCATTCATCATTCCTGATTCATCATTCATCATTCCTGATTCATCATTCCTGATTCCTGATTTATCATTCCTGATTCATCATTCCTCTTTCCTGATTCATCATTCCTGATTCCTGATACATCATTCATCATTCCTGATTCATCATTCATCATTCCTGATTCATCATTCCTGATTCCTGATTTATCATTCCTGATTCATCATTCCTGATTCCTGATTCATCATTCCTGATTCCGGATTCATCATTCCTGATTCCGGATTCATCATTCCTCATTCCTGATTCATCATTCCTGATTCCTGATTCATCATTGCTGATTCCTGATTGATCATTCCTCATTCCTGATTCATCATTTCTGATTCCTGATTCATCATTCCTGATTCCTGATTCCTGATTCATCATTCCTGATTCATCATTCCTGATTCATCATTCCTCATTCCTGATTCATCATTCTTCATTCCTGATTAATCATTCCTCATTCCTGATTCATCATTCCTGATTCATGATTCACCATTCCTGATTCCTGATACATCATTCATCATTCCTGATTCATCATTCCTGATTCCTGATTCATCATTCCTGATTCATCATTACTGATTCCTGATTCATCATTCCTGATTCCTGATTCATTATTCCTCATTCCTGATTCATCATTCCTGATTCCTGATTCCTGATTCATCATTCCTGATTCCTGATTAATCACTCCTGATTCCTGATTCCTGATTCATCATTCCTGATTCATCATTCCTGATTCATCATTCCTGATTCATCATTCATCATTCCTGATTCATCATTCCTGATTCCTGATTCATCATTCCTGATTCCTGATTTATTATTCCTGATTCATCATTCCTTATTCCTGATTGATCATTCCTTATTCCTGATTGATCATTCATCATTCCTGATTCATCATTCTTGATTCCTGATTCATCATTCCTGATTCCTGATTAATCACTCCTGATTCCTGATTCCTGATTCATCATTCCTGATTCATCATTCCTGATTCATCATTCCTGATTCATCATTCATCATTCCTGATTCATCATTCCTGATTCCTGATTCATCATTCCTGATTCCTTATTCATTATTCCTGATTCATCATTCCTGATTCCTGATTCATCATTCCTGATTCATCATTCCTGATTCCTGATTCATCATTCTTGATTCCTGATTCATCATTCCTGATTCCTGATTCATCATTCCTGATTCCTGATTCATCATTCCTGATTCCCGATTCATCATTGCTGATTCCTGATTCATCATTCATCATTCCTGATTGATCATTCCTTATTCCCGATTCATCATTCCTGATTCCTGATTCATCATTCCTGATTCCTGATTCACCATTCCTGATTCATCATTCCTCTTTCCTGATTCATCATTCCTGATTCATGATTCCTGATTCCTGATTCCTGATTCATCATTCCTGATTCCTGATTGATCATTCCTGATTCCTGATTCATCATTCATCATTCGTGATTCATCATTCCTGATTCCTGATTCATCATTCCTGATTCATCATTCCTGATTCCTGATTCATCATTCATCATTCCTGATTCATCATTCATCATTCCTGATTCATCATTCGTCATTCCTGATTCATCATTCCTGATTCCTGATTCATCATTCCTGATTCCTGATTTCTGATTCCTGATTCCTGATTCATCATTCCTGATTCCTGATTCATCATTCATCATTCCTGATTCATCATTCATCATTCCTGATTCATCATTCGTCATTCCTGATTCATCATTCCTGATTCCTGATTCATCATTCCTGATTCATCATTCTTGATTCCTGATTCATCATTCCTGATTCCTGATTCATCATTCCTGATTCCTGATTCATCATTCATCATTTATCATTCCTGATTCCTGATTCATCATTGCTGATTCCTGATTCATCATTCCTGATTCCTGATTGATCATTCCTCATTCCTGATTCATCATTCCTGATTCCTGATTTCTGATTCCTGATTCCTGATTCATCATTCCTCATTCCTGATTCATCATTCCTCATTCCTGATTCATCATTCCTGATTCCTGATTCCTGATTCCTGATTCCTGATTCATCATTCCTGATTCATCATTCCTGATTCATCATTCCTCATTCCTGATTCATCATTCTTCATTCCTGATTAATCATTCCTCATTCCTGATTCATCATTCCTGATTCCTGATTCATCATTCCTCATTCCTGATTCATCATTCATCATTCCTGATTCCTGATTCATCATTGCTGATTCCTGATTCATCATTCATCATTCCTGATTGATCATTCCTTATTCCCGATTCATCATTCCTGATTCCTGATTCATCATTCCTGATTCCAGATTCATCATTCCTGATTCATGATTCATCATTCCTGATTCATCATTCCTGATTCCTGATTCATCATTCATCATTCCTGATTCATCATTCATCATTCCTGATTCATCATTCGTCATTCCTGATTCATCATTCCTGATTCCTGATTCATCATTCCTGATTCATCATTCTTGATTCCTGATTCATCATTCCTGATTCCTGATTCATCATTCCTGATTCCTGATTCATCATTCATCATTCATCATTCCTGATTCATCATTCATCATTGCTGATTCCTGATTCATCATTCCTGATTCCTGATTGATCATTCCTCATTCCTGATTCATCATTCCTGATTCCTGATTTCTGATTCCTGATTCCTGATTCATCATTCCTCATTCCTGATTCATCATTCCTCATTCCTGATTCATCATTCCTGATTCCTGATTCCTGATTCCTGATTCATCATTCCTGATTCATCATTCCTGATTCATCATTCCTCATTCCTGATTCATCATTCTTCATTCCTGATTCATCATTCCTCATTCCTGATTCATCATTCCTGATTCCTGATTCATCATTCCTGATTCGTGATTCATCATTCATCATTCCTGATTCCTGATTCATCATTCCTGATTCATCATTCCTGATTCATCATTCCTGATTCATCATTCATCATTCCTGATTCATCATTCCTGATTCCTGATTCATCATTCCTGATTCCTGATTCATTATTCCTGATTCATCATTCCTGATTCCTGATTCATCATTCCTGATTCCTGATTCATCATTCCTGATTCCTGATTCATCATTCTTGATTCCTGATTCATCATTCCTGATTCCTGATTCATCATTCCTGATTCCTGATTCATCATTCCTGATTCCCGATTCATCATTGCTGATTCCTGATTCATCATTCATCATTCCTGATTGATCATTCCTTATTCCCGATTCATCATTCCTGATTCCTGATTCATCATTCCTGATTCCTGATTCACCATTCCTGATTCCTGATTCATCATTCCTCTTTCCTGATTCATCATTCCTGATTCATGATTCATGATTCCTGATTCCTGATTCATCATTCCTGATTCCTGATTGATCATTCCTGATTCCTGATTCATCATTCATCATTCGTGATTCATCATTCCTGATTCCTGATTCATCATTCCTGATTCATCATTCCTGATTCCTGATTCATCATTCATCATTCCTGATTCATCATTCATCATTCCTGATTCATCATTCGTCATTCCTGATTCATCATTCCTGATTCCTGATTCATCATTCCTGATTCATCATTCTTGATTCCTGATTCATCATTCCTGATTCCTGATTCATCATTCCTGATTCCTGATTCATCATTCATCATTCATCATTCCTGATTCATCATTCATCATTGCTGATTCCTGATTCATCATTCCTGATTCCTGATTGATCATTCCTCATTCCTGATTCATCATTCCTGATTCCTGATTTCTGATTCCTGATTCCTGATTCATCATTCCTCATTCCTGATTCATCATTCCTCATTCCTGATTCATCATTCCTGATTCCTGATTCCTGATTCCTGATTCATCATTCCTGATTCATCATTCCTGATTCATCATTCCTCATTCCTGATTCATCATTCTTCATTCCTGATTAATCATTCCTCATTCCTGATTCATCATTCCTGATTCCTGATTCATCATTCCTGATTCGTGATTCATCATTCATCATTCCTGATTCCTGATTCATCATTCCTGATTCATCATTCCTGATTCATCATTCCTGATTCATCATTCATCATTCCTGATTCATCATTCCTGATTCCTGATTCATCATTCCTGATTCCTGATTCATTATTCCTGATTCATCATTCCTGATTCCTGATTCATCATTCCTGATTCCTGATTCATCATTCCTGATTCCTGATTCATCATTCTTGATTCCTGATTCATCATTCCTGATTCCTGATTCATCATTCCTGATTCCTGATTCATCATTCCTGATTCCCGATTCATCATTGCTGATTCCTGATTCATCATTCATCATTCCTGATTGATCATTCCTTATTCCCGATTCATCATTCCTGATTCCTGATTCATCATTCCTGATTCCTGATTCACCATTCCTGATTCCTGATTCATCATTCCTCTTTCCTGATTCATCATTCCTGATTCATCATTCATCATTCCTGATTCATCATTCGTCATTCCTGATTCATCATTCCTGATTCCTGATTCATCATTCCTGATTCATCATTCTTGATTCCTGATTCATCATTCCTGATTCCTGATTCATCATTCCTGATTCCTGATTCATCATTCATCATTCATCATTCCTGATTCATCATTCATCATTGCTGATTCCTGATTCATCATTCCTGATTCCTGATTGATCATTCCTCATTCCTGATTCATCATTCCTGATTCCTGATTTCTGATTCCTGATTCCTGATTCATCATTCCTCATTCCTGATTCATCATTCCTCATTCCTGATTCATCATTCCTGATTCCTGATTCCTGATTCCTGATTCATCATTCCTGATTCATCATTCCTGATTCATCATTCCTCATTCCTGATTCATCATTCTTCATTCCTGATTAATCATTCCTCATTCCTGATTCATCATTCCTGATTCCTGATTCATCATTCCTGATTCGTGATTCATCATTCATCATTCCTGATTCCTGATTCATCATTCCTGATTCATCATTCCTGATTCATCATTCCTGATTCATCATTCATCATTCCTGATTCATCATTCCTGATTCCTGATTCATCATTCCTGATTCCTGATTCATTATTCCTGATTCATCATTCCTGATTCCTGATTCATCATTCCTGATTCCTGATTCATCATTCCTGATTCCTGATTCATCATTCTTGATTCCTGATTCATCATTCCTGATTCCTGATTCATCATTCCTGATTCCTGATTCATCATTCCTGATTCCCGATTCATCATTGCTGATTCCTGATTCATCATTCATCATTCCTGATTGATCATTCCTTATTCCCGATTCATCATTCCTGATTCCTGATTCATCATTCCTGATTCCTGATTCACCATTCCTGATTCCTGATTCATCATTCCTCTTTCCTGATTCATCATTCCTGATTCATGATTCATGATTCCTGATTCCTGATTCATCATTCCTGATTCCTGATTGATCATTCCTGATTCCTGATTCATCATTCATCATTCGTGATTCATCATTCCTGATTCCTGATTCATCATTCCTGATTCATCATTCCTGATTCCTGATTCATCATTCATCATTCCTGATTCATCATTCATCATTCCTGATTCATCATTCGTCATTCCTGATTCATCATTCCTGATTCCTGATTCATCATTCCTGATTCATCATTCTTGATTCCTGATTCATCATTCCTGATTCCTGATTCATCATTCCTGATTCCTGATTCATCATTCATCATTTATCATTCCTGATTCCTCATTCATCATTGCTGATTCCTGATTCATCATTCCTGATTCCTGATTGATCATTCCTCATTCCTGATTCATCATTCCTGATTCCTGATTTCTGATTCCTGATTCCTGATTCATCATTCCTCATTCCTGATTCATCATTCCTCATTCCTGATTCATCATTCCTGATTCCTGATTCCTGATTCCTGATTCCTGATTCATCATTCCTGATTCATCATTCCTGATTCATCATTCCTCATTCCTGATTCATCATTCTTCATTCCTGATTAATCATTCCTCATTCCTGATTCCTGATTCATCATTCCTCATTCCTGATTCATCATTCATCATTCCTGATTCCTGATTCATCATTGCTGATTCCTGATTCATCATTCATCATTCCTGATTGATCATTCCTTATTCCCGATTCATCATTCCTGATTCCTGATTCATCATTCCTGATTCCAGATTCATCATTCCTGATTCATGATTCATCATTCCTGATTCATCATTCCTGATTCCTGATTCATCATTCATCATTCCTGATTCATCATTCATCATTCCTGATTCATCATTCGTCATTCCTGATTCATCATTCCTGAATCCTGATTCATCATTCCTGATTCATCATTCTTGATTCCTGATTCATCATTCCTGATTCCTGATTCATCATTCCTGATTCCTGATTCATCATTCATCATTCATCATTCCTGATTCCTGATTCATCATTGCTGATTCCTGATTCATCATTCCTGATTCCTGATTGATCATTCCTCATTCCTGATTCATCATTCCTGATTCCTGATTTCTGATTCCTGATTCCTGATTCATCATTCCTCATTCCTGATTCATCATTCCTCATTCCTGATTCATCATTCCTGATTCCTGATTCCTGATTCCTCATTCCTGATTCATCATTCCTGATTCCTGATTCATCATTCCTGATTCGTGATTCATCATTCATCATTCCTGATTCCTGATTCATCATTGCTGATTCCTGATTCATCATTCATCATTCCTGATTGATCATTCCTTATTCCCGATTCATCATTCCTGATTCCTGATTCATCATTCCTGATTCCTGATTCATCATTCCTGATTCATGATTCACCATTCCTGATTCCTGATTCATCATTCCTCTTTCCTGATTCATCATTCCTGATTCCTGATACATCATTCATCATTCCTGATTCATCATTCCTGATTCCTGATTCATCATTCCTGATTCCAGATTCATCAGTCCTGATTCATGATTCACCAATCCTGATTCCTGATTCATCATTCCTCTTTCCTGATTCATCATTCCTGATTCCTGATACATCATTCATCATTCCTGATTCATCATTCATCATTCCTGATTCATCATTCCTGATTCCTGATTTATCATTCCTGATTCATCATTCCTGATTCCTGATTCATCATTCCTGATTCCTGATTCATCATTCCTGATTCCTGATTCATCATGACTCATTCCTGATTCATCATTCCTGATTCCTGATTCATCATTACTCATTCCTGATTGATCATTCCTGATTCCTGATTCATCATTCCTGATTCCTGATTCATCATTCCTGATTCCTGATTCCTGATTCATCATTCCTGATTCATCATTCCTGATTCATCATTCCTCATTCCTGATTCATCATTCTTCATTCCTGATTAATCATTCCTCATTCCTGATTCATCATTCCTGATTCATGATTCACCATTCCTGATTCCTGATACATCATTCCTCATTCCTGATTCATCATTCCTCATTCCTGATTCATCAATCCTGATTCATCATTCCTGATTCCTGATTCATCATTCCTGATTCCTGCTTCATCATTCCTCATTCCTGATTCATCATTCCTCATTCCTGATTCATCAATCCTCATTCCTGATTCATCATTCCTGATTCCTGATACCTGATTCATCATTCCTGATTCCTGATTCATCATTCATCATTCCTGATTCATCATTCATCATTCCTGATTCATCATTCGTCATTCCTGATTCATCATTCCTGAATCCTGATTCATTATTCCTGATTCATCATTCCTGATTCCTGATTCATCATTCCTGATTCCTGATTCATCATTCATCATTCCTGATTGATCATTCCTTATTCCTGATTGATCATTCCTGATTCCTGATTCATCATTCATCATTCCTGATTCATCATTCTTGATTCCTGATTCATCATTCCTGATTCCTGATTCATCATTCCTGATTCCTGATTCCTGATTCATCATTCCTGATTCCTGATTCATCATTGCTGATTCCTGATTCATCATTCATCATTCCTGATTCATCATTCCTCATTCCTGATTCATCATTCTTCATTCCTGATTAATCATTCATCATTCCTGATTCATCATTCCTGATTCCTGATTCATCATTCCTGATTCATCATTCCTGATTCCTGATTCATCATTCCTGATTCCTGATTGAACGTTCCTCATTCCTGATTGATCATTCCTCATTCCTGATTCATCATTCCTGATTCCTGATTCATCATTCCTGATACCTGATTCCTGATTCATCATTCCTGATTCATCATTCCTGATTCATCATTCCTCATTCCTGATTCATCATTCTTCATTCCTGATTAATCATTCCTCATTCCTGATTCATCATTCCTGATTCATGATTCACCATTCCTCATTCCTGATACATCATTCATCATTCCTGATTCATCATTCCTGATTCCTGATTCATCATTCCTGATTCATCATTCCTGATTCCTGATTCATCATTCCTGATTCCTGATTCATCATTCCTCATTCCTGATTCATCATTCCTGATTCCTGATTCCTGATTCATCATTCCTGATTCCTGATTAATCACTCCTGATTCCTGATTCCTGATTCATCATTCCTGATTCATCATTCCTGATTCATCATTCCTGATTCATCATTCCTGATTCATCATTCATCATTCCTGATTCATCATTCTTCATTCCTGATTAATCATTCCTCATTCCTGATTCATCATTCCTGATTCCTGATTCATCATTCCTCATTCCTGATTCATCATTCATCATTCCTGATTCCTGATTCATCATTGCTGATTCCTGATTCATCATTCATCATTCCTGATTGATCATTCCTTATTCCCGATTCATCATTCCTGATTCCTGATTCATCATTCCTGATTCCAGATTCATCATTCCTGATTCATGATTCATCATTCCTGATTCATCATTCCTGATTCCTGATTCATCATTCATCATTCCTGATTCATCATTCATCATTCCTGATTCATCATTCGTCATTCCTGATTCATCATTCCTGATTCCTGATTCATCATTCCTGATTCATCATTCTTGATTCCTGATTCATCATTCCTGATTCCTGATTCATCATTCCTGATTCCTGATTCATCATTCATCATTCATCATTCCTGATTACTGATTCATCATTG
The DNA here is from genome assembly GCA_030867875.1 of Actinernus sp. WN-2022. Taxonomy (NCBI): domain Eukaryota; kingdom Metazoa; phylum Cnidaria; class Anthozoa; order Actiniaria; family Actinernidae; genus Actinernus; species Actinernus sp. WN-2022. Next base: position 18,201 of record JAOWCC010001302.1, read on the forward strand.
CTGATTCCTGATTCATCATTCCTGATTCCTGATTGATCATTCCTCATTCCTGATTCATCATTCCTGATTCCTGATTTCTGATTCCTGATTCCTGATTCATCATTCCTCATTCCTGATTCATCATTCCTCATTCCTGATTCATCATTCCTGATTCCTGATTCCTGATTCCTCATTCCTGATTCATCATTCCTGATTCCTGATTCATCATTCCTGATTCGTGATTCATCATTCATCATTCCTGATTCCTGATTCATCATTGCTGATTCCTGATTCATCATTCATCATTCCTGATTGATCATTCCTTATTCCCGATTCATCATTCCTGATTCCTGATTCATCATTCCTGATTCCTGATTCATCATTCCTGATTCATGATTCACCATTCCTGATTCCTGATTCATCATTCCTCTTTCCTGATTCATCATTCCTGATTCCTGATACATCATTCATCATTCCTGATTCATCATTCATCATTCCTGATTCATCATTCCTGATTCCTGATTTATCATTCCTGATTCATCATTCCTCTTTCCTGATTCATCATTCCTGATTCCTGATACATCATTCATCATTCCTGATTCATCATTCATCATTCCTGATTCATCATTCCTGATTCCTGATTTATCATTCCTGATTCATCATTCCTGATTCCTGATTCATCATTCCTGATTCCGGATTCATCATTCCTGATTCCGGATTCATCATTCCTCATTCCTGATTCATCATTCCTGATTCCTGATTCATCATTGCTGATTCCTGATTGATCATTCCTCATTCCTGATTCATCATTCCTGATTCCTGATTCATCATTCCTGATTCCTGATTCCTGATTCATCATTCCTGATTCATCATTCCTGATTCATCATTCCTCATTCCTGATTCATCATTCTTCATTCCTGATTAATCATTCCTCATTCCTGATTCATCATTCCTGATTCATGATTCACCATTCCTGATTCCTGATACATCATTCATCATTCCTGATTCATCATTCCTGATTCCTGATTCATCATTCCTGATTCATCATTACTGATTCCTGATTCATCATTCCTGATTCCTGATTCATTATTCCTCATTCCTGATTCATCATTCCTGATTCCTGATTCCTGATTCATCATTCCTGATTCCTGATTAATCACTCCTGATTCCTGATTCCTGATTCATCATTCCTGATTCATCATTCCTGATTCATCATTCCTGATTCATCATTCATCATTCCTGATTCATCATTCCTGATTCCTGATTCATCATTCCTGATTCCTGATTTATTATTCCTGATTCATCATTCCTTATTCCTGATTGATCATTCCTTATTCCTGATTGATCATTCATCATTCCTGATTCATCATTCTTGATTCCTGATTCATCATTCCTGATTCCTGATTAATCACTCCTGATTCCTGATTCCTGATTCATCATTCCTGATTCATCATTCCTGATTCATCATTCCTGATTCATCATTCATCATTCCTGATTCATCATTCCTGATTCCTGATTCATCATTCCTGATTCCTTATTCATTATTCCTGATTCATCATTCCTGATTCCTGATTCATCATTCCTGATTCCTGATTCATCATTCCTGATTCCTGATTCATCATTCTTGATTCCTGATTCATCATTCCTGATTCCTGATTCATCATTCCTGATTCCTGATTCATCATTCCTGATTCCCGATTCATCATTGCTGATTCCTGATTCATCATTCATCATTCCTGATTGATCATTCCTTATTCCCGATTCATCATTCCTGATTCCTGATTCATCATTCCTGATTCCTGATTCACCATTCCTGATTCCTGATTCATCATTCCTCTTTCCTGATTCATCATTCCTGATTCATGATTCATGATTCCTGATTCCTGATTCATCATTCCTGATTCCTGATTGATCATTCCTGATTCCTGATTCATCATTCATCATTCGTGATTCATCATTCCTGATTCCTGATTCATCATTCCTGATTCATCATTCCTGATTCCTGATTCATCATCCATCATTCCTGATTCATCATTCATCATTCCTGATTCATCATTCGTCATTCCTGATTCATCATTCCTGATTCCTGATTCATCATTCCTGATTCCTGATTTCTGATTCCTGATTCCTGATTCATCATTCCTGATTCCTGATTCATCATTCATCATTCCTGATTCATCATTCATCATTCCTGATTCATCATTCGTCATTCCTGATTCATCATTCCTGATTCCTGATTCATCATTCCTGATTCATCATTCTTGATTCCTGATTCATCATTCCTGATTCCTGATTCATCATTCCTGATTCCTGATTCATCATTCATCATTTATCATTCCTGATTCCTGATTCATCATTGCTGATTCCTGATTCATCATTCCTGATTCCTGATTGATCATTCCTCATTCCTGATTCATCATTCCTGATTCCTGATTTCTGATTCCTGATTCCTGATTCATCATTCCTCATTCCTGATTCATCATTCCTCATTCCTGATTCATCATTCCTGATTCCTGATTCCTGATTCCTGATTCCTGATTCATCATTCCTGATTCATCATTCCTGATTCATCATTCCTCATTCCTGATTCATCATTCTTCATTCCTGATTAATCATTCCTCATTCCTGATTCATCATTCCTGATTCCTGATTCATCATTCCTCATTCCTGATTCATCATTCATCATTCCTGATTCCTGATTCATCATTGCTGATTCCTGATTCATCATTCATCATTCCTGATTGATCATTCCTTATTCCCGATTCATCATTCCTGATTCCTGATTCATCATTCCTGATTCCAGATTCATCATTCCTGATTCATGATTCATCATTCCTGATTCATCATTCCTGATTCCTGATTCATCATTCATCATTCCTGATTCATCATTCATCATTCCTGATTCATCATTCGTCATTCCTGATTCATCATTCCTGATTCCTGATTCATCATTCCTGATTCATCATTCTTGATTCCTGATTCATCATTCCTGATTCCTGATTCATCATTCCTGATTCCTGATTCATCATTCATCATTCATCATTCCTGATTCATCATTCATCATTGCTGATTCCTGATTCATCATTCCTGATTCCTGATTGATCATTCCTCATTCCTGATTCATCATTCCTGATTCCTGATTTCTGATTCCTGATTCCTGATTCATCATTCCTCATTCCTGATTCATCATTCCTCATTCCTGATTCATCATTCCTGATTCCTGATTCCTGATTCCTGATTCATCATTCCTGATTCATCATTCCTGATTCATCATTCCTCATTCCTGATTCATCATTCTTCATTCCTGATTAATCATTCCTCATTCCTGATTCATCATTCCTGATTCCTGATTCATCATTCCTGATTCGTGATTCATCATTCATCATTCCTGATTCCTGATTCATCATTCCTGATTCATCATTCCTGATTCATCATTCCTGATTCATCATTCATCATTCCTGATTCATCATTCCTGATTCCTGATTCATCATTCCTGATTCCTGATTCATTATTCCTGATTCATCATTCCTGATTCCTGATTCATCATTCCTGATTCCTGATTCATCATTCCTGATTCCTGATTCATCATTCTTGATTCCTGATTCATCATTCCTGATTCCTGATTCATCATTCCTGATTCCTGATTCATCATTCCTGATTCCCGATTCATCATTGCTGATTCCTGATTCATCATTCATCATTCCTGATTGATCATTCCTTATTCCCGATTCATCATTCCTGATTCCTGATTCATCATTCCTGATTCCTGATTCACCATTCCTGATTCCTGATTCATCATTCCTCTTTCCTGATTCATCATTCCTGATTCATGATTCATGATTCCTGATTCCTGATTCATCATTCCTGATTCCTGATTGATCATTCCTGATTCCTGATTCATCATTCATCATTCCTGATTCATCATTCCTGATTCCTGATTCATCATTCCTCATTCCTGATTCATCATTCCTCATTCCTGATTCATCATTCCTGATTCCTGATTCCTGATTCCTCATTCCTGATTCATCATTCCTGATTCCTGATTCATCATTCCTGATTCGTGATTCATCATTCATCATTCCTGATTCCTGATTCATCATTCCTGATTCCTGATTCATCATTCATCATTCATCATTCCTGATTCCTGATTCATCATTGCTGATTCCTGATTCATCATTCCTGATTCCTGATTGATCATTCCTCATTCCTGATTCATCATTCCTGATTCCTGATTTCTGATTCCTGATTCCTGATTCATCATTCCTCATTCCTGATTCATCATTCCTCATTCCTGATTCATCATTCCTGATTCCTGATTCCTGATTCCTGATTCCTGATTCATCATTCCTGATTCATCATTCCTGATTCATCATTCCTCATTCCTGATTCATCATTCTTCATTCCTGATTAATCATTCCTCATTCCTGATTCCTGATTCATCATTCCTCATTCCTGATTCATCATTCATCATTCCTGATTCCTGATTCATCATTGCTGATTCCTGATTCATCATTCATCATTCCTGATTGATCATTCCTTATTCCCGATTCATCATTCCTGATTCCTGATTCATCATTCCTGATTCCAGATTCATCATTCCTGATTCATGATTCATCATTCCTGATTCATCATTCCTGATTCCTGATTCATCATTCATCATTCCTGATTCATCATTCATCATTCCTGATTCATCATTCGTCATTCCTGATTCATCATTCCTGAATCCTGATTCATCATTCCTGATTCATCATTCTTGATTCCTGATTCATCATTCCTGATTCCTGATTCATCATTCCTGATTCCTGATTCATCATTCATCATTCATCATTCCTGATTCCTGATTCATCATTGCTGATTCCTGATTCATCATTCCTGATTCCTGATTGATCATTCCTCATTCCTGATTCATCATTCCTGATTCCTGATTTCTGATTCCTGATTCCTGATTCATCATTCCTCATTCCTGATTCATCATTCCTCATTCCTGATTCATCATTCCTGATTCCTGATTCCTGATTCCTCATTCCTGATTCATCATTCCTGATTCCTGATTCATCATTCCTGATTCGTGATTCATCATTCATCATTCCTGATTCCTGATTCCTGATTCATCATTGCTGATTCCTGATTCATCATTCATCATTCCTGATTGATCATTCCTTATTCCCGATTCATCATTCCTGATTCCTGATTCATCATTCCTGATTCCTGATTCATCATTCCTGATTCATGATTCACCATTCCTGATTCCTGATTCATCATTCCTCTTTCCTGATTCATCATTCCTGATTCCTGATACATCATTCATCATTCCTGATTCATCATTCCTGATTCCTGATTCATCATTCCTGATTCCAGATTCATCAGTCCTGATTCATGATTCACCAATCCTGATTCCTGATTCATCATTCCTCTTTCCTGATTCATCATTCCTGATTCCTGATACATCATTCATCATTCCTGATTCATCATTCATCATTCCTGATTCATCATTCCTGATTCCTGATTTATCATTCCTGATTCATCATTCCTGATTCCTGATTCATCATTCCTGATTCCTGATTCATCATTCCTGATTCCTGATTCATCATGACTCATTCCTGATTCATCATTCCTGATTCCTGATTCATCATTACTCATTCCTGATTGATCATTCCTGATTCCTGATTCATCATTCCTGATTCCTGATTCATCATTCCTGATTCCTGATTCCTGATTCATCATTCCTGATTCATCATTCCTGATTCATCATTCCTCATTCCTGATTCATCATTCTTCATTCCTGATTAATCATTCCTCATTCCTGATTCATCATTCCTGATTCATGATTCACCATTCCTGATTCCTGATACATCATTCCTCATTCCTGATTCATCATTCCTCATTCCTGATTCATCAATCCTGATTCATCATTCCTGATTCCTGATTCATCATTCCTGATTCCTGCTTCATCATTCCTCATTCCTGATTCATCATTCCTCATTCCTGATTCATCAATCCTCATTCCTGATTCATCATTCCTGATTCCTGATACCTGATTCATCATTCCTGATTCCTGATTCATCATTCATCATTCCTGATTCATCATTCATCATTCCTGATTCATCATTCGTCATTCCTGATTCATCATTCCTGAATCCTGATTCATTATTCCTGATTCATCATTCCTGATTCCTGATTCATCATTCCTGATTCCTGATTCATCATTCATCATTCCTGATTGATCATTCCTTATTCCTGATTGATCATTCCTGATTCCTGATTCATCATTCATCATTCCTGATTCATCATTCTTGATTCCTGATTCATCATTCCTGATTCCTGATTCATCATTCCTGATTCCTGATTCCTGATTCATCATTCCTGATTCCTGATTCATCATTGCTGATTCCTGATTCATCATTCATCATTCCTGATTCATCATTCCTCATTCCTGATTCATCATTCTTCATTCCTGATTAATCATTCATCATTCCTGATTCATCATTCCTGATTCCTGATTCATCATTCCTGATTCATCATTCCTGATTCCTGATTCATCATTCCTGATTCCTGATTGAACGTTCCTCATTCCTGATTGATCATTCCTCATTCCTGATTCATCATTCCTGATTCCTGATTCATCATTCCTGATTCCTGATTAATCACTCCTGATTCCTGATTCCTGATTCATCATTCCTGATTCATCATTCCTGATTCATCATTCCTGATTCATCATTCATCATTCCTGATTCATCATTCCTGATTCCTGATTCAACATTCCTGATTCCTGTTTCATTATTCCTGATTCATCATTCCTGATTCCTGATTGATCATTCCTGATTCCTGATTGATCATTCATCATTCCTGATTCATCATTCTTGATTCCTGATTCATCATTCCTGATTCCTGATTAATCACTCCTGATTCCTGATTCCTGATTCCTGATTCCTGATTCATCATTCCTGATTCATCATTCCTGATTCATCATTCATCATTCCTGATTCATCATTCCTGATTCCTGATTCATCATTCCTGATTCCTGATTCATTATTCCTGATTCATCATTCCTGATTCCTGATTCATCATTCCTGATTCCTGATTCATCATTCATCATTCCTGATTCATCATTCCTGATTCCTGATTCATCATTCCTGATTCCTGATTCATCATTCCTGATTCCTGATTCATCATTCCTGATTCCTGATTCATCATTCATCATTCCTGAATGATCATTCCTCATTCCTGATTCATCATTCCTCATTCCTGATTCCTGATTCCTGATTCCTGATTCATCATTCCTGATTCATCATTCCTGATTCATCATTCCTCATTCCTGATTCATCATTCTTCATTCCTGATTAATCATTCCTCATTCCTGATTCATCATTCCTGATTCCTGATTCATCATTCCTGATTCCTGATTCATCATTCATCATTCCTGATTCCTGATTCATCATTGCTGATTCCTGATTCATCATTCATCATTCCTGATTGATCATTCCTTATTCCCGATTCATCATTCCTGATTCCTGATTCATCATTCCTGATTCCAGATTCATCATTCCTGATTCATGATTCATCATTCCTGATTCATCATTCCTGATTCCTGATTCATCATTCATCATTCCTGATTCATCATTCATCATTCCTGATTCATCATTCGTCATTCCTGATTCATCATTCCTGATTCCTGATTCATCATTCCTGATTCATCATTCTTGATTCCTGATTCATCATTCCTGATTCCTGATTCATCATTCCTGATTCCTGATTCATCATTCATCATTCATCATTCCTGATTCCTGATTCATCATTGCTGATTCCTGATTCATCATTCCTGATTCCTGATTGATCATTCCTCATTCCTGATTCATCATTCCTGATTCCTGATTTCTGATTCCTGATTCCTGATTCATCATTCCTCATTCCTGATTCATCATTCCTCATTCCTGATTCATCATTCCTGATTCCTGATTCCTGATTCCTGATTCCTGATTCATCATTCCTGATTCATCATTCCTGATTCATCATTCCTCATTCCTGATTCATCATTCTTCATTCCTGATTAATCATTCCTCATTCCTGATTCATCATTCCTGATTCCTGATTCATCATTCCTGATTCGTGATTCATCATTCATCATTCCTGATTCCTGATTCATCATTGCTGATTCCTGATTCATCATTCATCATTCCTGATTGATCATTCCTTATTCCCGATTCATCATTCCTGATTCCTGATTCATCATTCCTGATTCCTGATTCATCATTCCTGATTCATGATTCACCATTCCTGATTCCTGATTCATCATTCCTCTTTCCTGATTCATCATTCCTGATTCCTGATACATCATTCATCATTCCTGATTCATCATTCCTGATTCCTGATTCATCATTCGTGATTCCAGATTCATCAGTCCTGATTCATGATTCACCAATCCTGATTCCTGATTCATCATTCCTCTTTCCTGATTCATCATTGCTGATTCCTGATTCATCATTCATCATTCCTGATTGATCATTCCTTATTCCCGATTCATCATTCCTGATTCCTGATTCATCATTCCTGATTCCAGATTCATCATTCCTGATTCATGATTCATCATTCCTGATTCATCATTCCTGATTCCTGATTCATCATTCATCATTCCTGATTCATCATTCATCATTCCTGATTCATCATTCGTCATTCCTGATTCATCATTCCTGATTCCTGATTCATCATTCCTGATTCATCATTCTTGATTCCTGATTCATCATTCCTGATTCCTGATTCATCATTCCTGATTCCAGATTCATCAGTCCTGATTCATGATTCACCAATCCTGATTCCTGATTCATCATTCCTCTTTCCTGATTCATCATTCCTGATTCCTGATACATCATTCATCATTCCTGATTCATCATTCATCATTCCTGATTCAACATTCCTGATTCCTAATTTATCATTCCTGATTCATCATTCCTGATTCCTGATTCATCATTCCTGATTCCTGATTCATCATTCCTGATTCCTGATTCATCATTACTCATTCCTGATTCATCATTCCTGATTCCTGATTCATCATTCCTGATTCCTGATTGATCATTCCTGATTCCTGATTCATCATTCCTGATTCCTGATTCATCATTCCTGATTCCTGATTCCTGATTCATCATTCCTGATTCATCATTCCTGATTCATCATTCCTCATTCCTGATTCATCATTCTTCATTCCTGATTAATCATTCCTCATTCCTGATTCATCATTCCTGATTCATGATTCACCATTCCTGATTCCTGATACATCATTCATCATTCCTGATTCATCATTCCTCATTCCTGATTCATCAATCCTGATTCATCATTCCTGATTCCTGATTCATCATTCCTGATTCCTGCTTCATTATTCCTCATTCCTGATTCATCATTCGTCATTCCTGATTCATCAATCCTCATTCCTGATTCATCATTCCTGATTCCTGATACCTGATTCATCATTCCTGATTCCTGATTCATCATTCATCATTCCTGATTCATCATTCATCATTCCTGATTCATCATTCCTGATTCGTGATTCATCATTCATCATTCCTGATTCCTGATTCATCATTGCTGATTCCTGATTCATCATTCATCATTCCTGATTGATCATTCCTTATTCCCGATTCATCATTCCTGATTCCTGATTCATCATTCCTGATTCCTGATTCATCATTCCTGATTCATGATTCACCATTCCTGATTCCTGATTCATCATTCCTCTTTCCTGATTCATCATTCCTGATTCCTGATACATCATTCATCATTCCTGATTCATCATTCCTGATTCCTGATTCATCATTCGTGATTCCAGATTCATCAGTCCTGATTCATGATTCACCAATCCTGATTCCTGATTCATCATTCCTCTTTCCTGATTCATCATTGCTGATTCCTGATTCATCATTCATCATTCCTGATTGATCATTCCTTATTCCCGATTCATCATTCCTGATTCCTGATTCATCATTCCTGATTCCAGATTCATCATTCCTGATTCATGATTCATCATTCCTGATTCATCATTCCTGATTCCTGATTCATCATTCATCATTCCTGATTCATCATTCATCATTCCTGATTCATCATTCGTCATTCCTGATTCATCATTCCTGATTCCTGATTCATCATTCCTGATTCATCATTCTTGATTCCTGATTCATCATTCCTGATTCCTGATTCATCATTCCTGATTCCAGATTCATCAGTCCTGATTCATGATTCACCAATCCTGATTCCTGATTCATCATTCCTCTTTCCTGATTCATCATTCCTGATTCCTGATACATCATTCATCATTCCTGATTCATCATTCATCATTCCTGATTCAACATTCCTGATTCCTAATTTATCATTCCTGATTCATCATTCCTGATTCCTGATTCATCATTCCTGATTCCTGATTCATCATTCCTGATTCCTGATTCATCATTACTCATTCCTGATTCATCATTCCTGATTCCTGATTCATCATTCCTGATTCCTGATTGATCATTCCTGATTCCTGATTCATCATTCCTGATTCCTGATTCATCATTCCTGATTCCTGATTCCTGATTCATCATTCCTGATTCATCATTCCTGATTCATCATTCCTCATTCCTGATTCATCATTCTTCATTCCTGATTAATCATTCCTCATTCCTGATTCATCATTCCTGATTCATGATTCACCATTCCTGATTCCTGATACATCATTCATCATTCCTGATTCATCATTCCTCATTCCTGATTCATCAATCCTGATTCATCATTCCTGATTCCTGATTCATCATTCCTGATTCCTGCTTCATTATTCCTCATTCCTGATTCATCATTCGTCATTCCTGATTCATCAATCCTCATTCCTGATTCATCATTCCTGATTCCTGATACCTGATTCATCATTCCTGATTCCTGATTCATCATTCATCATTCCTGATTCATCATTCATCATTCCTGATTCATCATTCGTCATTCCTGATTCATCATTCCTGAATCCTGATTCATTATTCCTGATTCATCATTCCTGATTCCTGATTCATCATTCCTGATTCCTGATTCATCATTCATCATTCCTGATTGATCATTCCTTATTCCTGATTGATCATTCCTGATTCCTGATTCATCATTCATCATTCCTGATTCATCATTCTTGATTCCTGATTCATCATTCCTGATTCCTGATTCATCATTCCTGATTCCTGATTCCTGATTCATCATTCCTGATTCCTGATTCATCATTGCTGATTCCTGATTCATCATTCATCATTCCTGATTCATCATTCCTCATTCCTGATTCATCAATCCTCATTCCTGATTCATCATTCCTGATTCCTGATTGAACGTTCCTCATTCCTGATTGATCATTCCTCATTCCTGATTCATCATTCCTGATTCCTGATTCATCATTCCTGATTCCTGATTAATCACTCCTGATTCCTGATTCCTGATTCATCATTCCTGATTCATCATTCCTGATTCATCATTCCTGATTCATCATTCCTGATTCATCATTCATCATTCCTGATTCATCATTCCTGATTCCTGATTCATCATTCCTGATTCCTGTTTCATTATTCCTGATTCATCATTCCTGATTCCTGATTGATCATTCCTGATTCCTGATTGATCATTCATCATTCCTGATTCATCATTCTTGATTCCTGATTCATCATTCCTGATTCCTGATTAATCACTCCTGATTCCTGATTCCTGATTCCTGATTCATCATTCCTGATTCATCATTCCTGATTCATCATTCATCATTCCTGATTCATCATTCCTGATTCCTGATTCCTGATTAATCACTCCTGATTCCTGATTCGTGATTCATCATTCCTGATTCATCATTCCTGATTCATCATTCATCATTCCTGATTCATCATTCCTGATTCCTGATTCATCATTCCTGATTCCTGATTCATTATTCCTGATTCATCATTCCTGATTCCTGATTCATCATTCCTGATTCCTGATTCATCATTCATCATTCCTGATTCATCATTCTTGATTCCTGATTCATCATTCCTGATTCCTGATTCATCATTCCTGATTCCTGATTCATCATTCCTGATTCCTGATTCATCATTGCTGATTCCTGATTCATCATTCATCATTCCTGATTGATCATTCCTTATTCCCGATTCATCATTCCTGATTCCTGATTCATCATTCCTGATTCCTGATTCATCATTCCTGATTCATCATTCCTGATTCCTGATTCACCATTCCTGATTCCTGATTCATCATTCCTCTTTCCTGATTCATCATTCCTGATTCATGATTCATGATTCCTGATTCCTGATTCATCATTCCTGATTCCTGATTGATCATTCCTGATTCCTGATTCATCATTCATCATTCGTGATTCATCATTCCTGATTCCTGATTCATCATTCCTGATTCATCATTCCTGATTCCTGATTCATCATTCATCATTCCTGATTCATCATTCATCATTCCTGATTCATCATTCGTCATTCCTGATTCATTATTCCTGATTCCTGATTCATCATTCCTGATTCATCATTCTTGATTCCTGATTCATCATTCCTGATTCCTGATTCATCATTCCTGATTCCTGATTCATCATTCATCATTCATCATTCCTGATTCCTGATTCATCATTGCTGATTCCTGATTCATCATTCCTGATTCCTGATTGATCATTCCTCATTCCTGATTCATCATTCCTGATTCCTGATTCCTGATTCCTGATTCCTGATTCATCATTCCTCATTCCTGATTCATCATTCCTGATTCCTGATTCATCATTCATCATTCCTGATTCCTGATTCATCATTGCTGATTCCTGATTCATCATTCATCATTCCTGATTGATCATTCCTTATTCCCGATTCATCATTCCTGATTTCTGATTCATCATTTCTGATTCCTGATTCATCATTCCTGATTCATGATTCACCATTCCTGATTCCTGATTCATCATTCCTCTTTCCTGATTCATCATTCCTGATTCCTGATACATCATTCATCATTCCTGATTCATCATTCCTGATTCCTGATTCATCATTCCTGATTCCAGATTCATCAGTCCTGATTCATGATTCACCAATCCTGATTCCTGATTCATCATTCCTCTTTCCTGATTCATCATTCCTGATTCCTGATACATCATTCATCATTCCTGACCGCGAGCAAATCTTAAAAACGTTCAATGTGCCGTAAAATTCTCAAACGGAGAGATTCCATCTTTCCAGCCAATTCATAGATTCCTGACCGCGAGCTAATCTTAAAAACGTTCAATGTGCCGTAAAATTCTCAAACGGAGAGATTCCATCTTTCCAGCCAATTCATAGATTCCTGACCGCGAGCTAATCTTAAAAACGTTCAATGTGCCGTAAAATTCTCAAACGGAGAGATTCCATCTTTCCAGCCAATTCATAGATTCCTGACCGCGAGCTAATCTAAAAAACGTTCAATGTGCCGTAAAATTCTCAAACGGAGAGATTCCATCTTTCCAGCCAATTCATAGATTCCTGACCGCGAGCTAATCTTAAAAACGTTCAATGTGCCGTAAAATTCTCAAACGGAGAGTTTCCATCTTTCCAGCCAATTCATAGATTCCTGACCGCGAGCTAATCTTAAAAACGTTCAATGTGCCGTAAAATTCTCAAACGGAGAGATTCCATCTTTCCAGCCAATTCATAGATTCCTGACCGCGAGCTAATCTTAAAAACGTTCAATGTGCCGTAAAATTCTCAAACGGAGAGATTCCATCTTTCCAGCCAATTCATAGATTCCTGACCGCGAGCTAATCTTAAAAACGTTCAATGTGCCGTAAAATTCTCAAACGGAGAGATTCCATCTTTCCAGCCAATTCAGAGATTCCTGACCGCGAGCTAATCTTAAAAACGTTCAATGTGCCGTAAAATTCTCAAACGGAGAGATTCCATCTTTCCAGCCAATTCATAGATTCCTGACCGCGAGCTAATCTTAAAAACGTTCAATGTGCCGTAAAATTCTCAAACGGAGAGATTCCATCTTTCCAGCCAATTCATAGATTCCTGACCGCGAGCTAATCTTAAAAACGTTCAATGTGCCGTAAAATTCTCAAACGGAGAGATTCCATCTTTCCAGCCAATTCATAGATTCCTGACCGCGAGCTAATCTTAAAAACGTTCAATGTGCCGTAAAATTCTCAAACGGAGAGATTCCATCTTTCCAGCCATTTCATAGATTCCTGACCGCGAGCTAATCTTAAAAACGTTCAATGTGCCGTAAAATTCTCAAACGGAGAGATTCCATCTTTCCAGCCAATTCATAGATTCCTGACCGCGAGCTAATCTTAAAAACGTTCAATGTGCCGTAAAATTCTCAAACGGAGAGATTCCATCTTTCCAGCCAATTCATAGATTCCTGACCGCGAGCTAATCTTAAAAACGTTCAATGTGCCGTAAAATTCTCAAACGGAGAGATTCCATCTTTCCAGCCAATTCATAGATTCCTGACCGCGAGCTAATCTTAAAAACGTTCAATGTGCCGTAAAATTCTCAAACGGAGAGATTCCATCTTTCCAGCCATTTCATAGATTCCTGACCGCGAGCTAATCTTAAAAACGTTCAATGTGCCGTAAAATTCTCAAACGGAGAGATTCCATCTTTCCAGCCAATTCATAGATTCCTGACCGCGAGCTCATGATTCACCATTCCTGATTCCTGATTCATCATTCCTCTTTCCTGATTCATCATTCCTGATTCCTGATACATCATTCATCATTCCTGATTCATCATTCGTGATTCCTGATTCATCATTCCTGATTCCTGATTCATCAGTCCTGATTCATGATTCACCAATCCTGATTCCTGATTCATCATTCCTCTTTCCTGATTCATCATTCCTGATTCCTGATACATCATTCATCATTCCTGATTCATCATTCATCATTCCTGATTCATCATTCTGATTCCTGATTTATCATTCCTGATTCATCATTCCTCTTTCCTGATTCATCATTCCTGATTCCTGATACATCATTCATCATTCCTGATTCATCATTCATCATTCTGATTCATCATTCCTGATTCCTGATTTATCATTCCTGATTCATCATTCCTGATTCCTGATTCATCATTCCTGATTCCGGATTCATCATTCCTGATTCCGGATTCATCATTCCTCATTCCTGATTCATCATTCCTGATTCCTGATTCATCATTGCTGATTCCTGATTGATCATTCCTCATTCCTGATTCATCATTCCTGATTCCTGATTCATCATTCCTGATTCCTGATTCCTGATTCATCATTCCTGATTCATCATTCCTGATTCATCATTCCTCATTCCTGATTCATCATTCTTCATTCCTGATTAATCATTCCTCATTCCTGATTCATCATTCCTGATTCATGATTCACCATTCCTGATTCCTGATACATCATTCATCATTCCTGATTCATCATTCCTGATTCCTGATTCATCATTCCTGATTCATCATTCCTGATTCCTGATTCATCATTCCTGATTCCTGATTCATCATTCCTCATTCCTGATTCATCATTCCTGATTCCTGATTCCTGATTCATCATTCCTGATTCCTGATTAATCACTCTGATTCCTGATTCCTGATTCATCATTCCTGATTCATCATTCCTGATTCATCATTCCTGATTCATCATTCATCATTCCTGATTCATCATTCCTGATTCCTGATTCATCATTCCTGATTCCTGATTCATTATTCCTGATTCATCATTCCTGATTCCTGATTGATCATTCCTTATTCCTGATTGATCATTCATCATTCCTGATTCATCATTCTTGATTCCTGATTCATCATTCCTGATTCCTGATTAATCACTCCTGATTCCTGATTCCTGATTCATCATTCCTGATTCATCATTCCTCATTCATCATTCCTGATTCATCATTCATCATTCCTGATTCATCATTCCTGATTCCTGATTCATCATTCCTGATTCCTGATTCATTATTCCTGATTCATCATTCCTGATTCCTGATTCATCATTCCTGATTCCTGATTCATCATTCCTGATTCCTGATTCATCATTCCTGATTCCTGATTCACCATTCCTGATTCCTGATTCATCATTCCTCTTTCCTGATTCATCATTCCTGATTCATGATTCATGATTCCTGATTCCTGATTCATCATTCCTGATTCCTGATTGATCATTCCTGATTCCTGATTCATCATTCATCATTCGTGATTCATCATTCCTGATTCCTGATTCATCATTCCTGATTCATCATTCCTGATTCCTGATTCATCATTCATCATTCCTGATTCATCATTCATCATTCCTGATTCATCATTCGTCATTCCTGATTCATCATTCCTGATTCCTGATTCATCATTCCTGATTCATCATTCTTGATTCCTGATTCATCATTCCTGATTCCTGATTCATCATTCCTGATTCCTGATTCATCATTCATCATTTATCATTCTGATTCCTGATTCATCATTGCTGATTCCTGATTCATCATTCCTGATTCCTGATTGATCATTCCTCATTCCTGATTCATCATTCCTGATTCCTGATTTCTGATTCCTGATTCCTGATTCATCATTCCTCATTCCTGATTCATCATTCCTGATTCCTGATTCATCATTCCTGATTCCTGATTCCTGATTCCTGATTCCTGATTCATCATTCCTGATTCATCATTCCTGATTCATCATTCCTCATTCCTGATTCATCATTCTTCATTCCTGATTAATCATTCCTCATTCCTGATTCATCATTCCTGATTCCTGATTCATCATTCCTGATTCCTGATTCATCATTCATCATTCCTGATTCCTGATTCATCATTGCTGATTCCTGATTCATCATTCATCATTCCTGATTGATCATTCCTTATTCCCGATTCATCATTCCTGATTCCTGATTCATCATTCCTGATTCCAGATTCATCATTCCTGATTCATGATTCATCATTCCTGATTCATCATTCCTGATTCCTGATTCATCATTCATCATTCCTGATTCATCATTCATCATTCCTGATTAATCATTCGTCATTCCTGATTCATCATTCCTGATTCCTGATTCATCATTCCTGATTCATCATTCTTGATTCCTGATTCATCATTCCTGATTCCTGATTCATCATTCCTGATTCCTGATTCATCATTCATCATTCATCATTCCTGATTCCTGATTCATCAGTGCTGATTCCTGATTCATCATTCCTGATTCCTGATTGATCATTCCTCATTCCTGATTCATCATTCCTGATTCCTGATTTCTGAATCCTGATTCCTGATTCATCATTCCTCATTCCTGATTCATCATTCCTCATTCCTGATTCATCATTCCTGATTCCTGATTCCTGATTCCTGATTCCTGATTCATCATTCCTGATTCATCATTCCTGATTCATCATTCCTCATTCCTGATTCATCATTCTTCATTCCTGATTAATCATTCCTCATTCCTGATTCATCATTCCTGATTCCTGATTCATCATTTCCTGATTCGTGATTCATCATTCATCATTCCTGATTCCTGATTCATCATTGCTGATTCCTGATTCATCATTCATCATTCCTGATTGATCATTCCCGATTCATCATTCCTGATTCCTGATTCATCATTCCTGATTCCTGATTCATCATTCCTGATTCATGATTCACCATTCCTGATTCCTGATTCATCATTCCTCTTTCCTGATTCATCATTCCTGATTCCTGATACATCATTCATCATTCCTGATTCATCATTCCTGATTCCTGATTCATCATTCCTGATTCCAGATTCATCAGTCCTGATTCATGATTCACCAATCCTGATTCCTGATTCATCATTCCTCTTTCCTGATTCATCATTCCTGATTCCTGATACATCATTCATCATTCCTGATTCATCATTCATCATTCCTGATTCATCATTCCTGATTCCTGATTTATCATTCCTGATTCATCATTCCTGATTCCTGATTCATCATTCCTGATTCCTGATTCATCATTCTGATTCCTGATTCATCATTACTCATTCCTGATTCATCATTCCTGATTCCTGATTCATCATTCCTGATTCCTGATTGATCATTCCTGATTCCTGATTCATCATTCCTGATTCCTGATTCATCATTCCTGATTCCTGATTCCTGATTCATCATTCCTGATTCATCATTCCTGATTCATCATTCCTCATTCCTGATTCATCATTCCTGATTCCTGATACATCATTCATCATTCCTGATTCATCATTCATCATTCCTGATTCATCATTCCTGATTCCTGATTTATCATTCCTGATTCATCATTCCTGATTCTGATTCATCATTCCTGATTCCGGATTCATCATTCCTGATTCCGGATTCATCATTCCTCATTCCTGATTCATCATTCCTGATTCCTGATTCATCATTGCTGATTCCTGATTGATCATTCCTCATTCCTGATTCATCATTCCTGATTCCTGATTCATCATTCCTGATTCCTGATTCCTGATTCATCATTCCTGATTCATCATTCCTCATTCCTGATTCATCATTCTTCATTCCTGATTAATCATTCCTCATTCCTGATTCATCATTCCTGATTCATGATTCACCATTCCTGATTCCTGATACATCATTCATCATTCCTGATTCATCATTCCTGATTCCTGATTCATCATTCCTGATTCATCATTCCTGATTCCTGATTCATCATTCCTGATTCCTGATTCATCATTCCTCATTCCTGATTCATCATTCCTGATTCCTGATTCCTGATTCATCATTCCTGATTCCTGATTAATCACTCCTGATTCCTGATTCCTGATTCATCATTCCTGATTCATCATTCCTGATTCATCATTCCTGATTCATCATTCATCATTCCTGATTCATCATTCCTGATTCCTGATTCATCATTCCTGATTCCTGATTCATTATTCCTGATTCATCATTCCTGATTCCTGATTGATCATTCCTTATTCCTGATTGATCATTCATCATTCCTGATTCATCATTCTTGATTCCTGATTCATCATTCCTGATTCCTGATTAATCACTCCTGATTCCTGATTCCTGATTCATCATTCCTGATTCATCATTCCTCTTTCCTGATTCATCATTCCTGATTCATGATTCATGATTCCTGATTCCTGATTCATCATTCCTGATTCCTGATTGATCATTCTGATTCCTGATTCATCATTCATCATTCGTGATTCATCATTCCTGATTCCTGATTCATCATTCCTGATTCATCATTCCTGATTCCTGATTCATCATTCATCATTCCTGATTCATCATTCATCATTCCTGATTCATCATTCGTCATTCCTGATTCATCATTCCTGATTCCTGATTCATCATTCCTGATTCATCATTCTTGATTCCTGATTCATCATTCCTGATTCTGATTCATCATTCCTGATTCCTGATTCATCATTCATCATTTATCATTCCTGATTCCTGATTCATCATTGCTGATTCCTGATTCATCATTCCTGATTCCTGATTGATCATTCCTCATTCCTGATTCATCATTCCTGATTCCTGATTTCTGATTCCTGATTCCTGAATCATCATTCCTCATTCCTGATTCATCATTCCTGATTCCTGATTCATCATTCCTGATTCCTGATTCCTGATTCCTGATTCCTGATTCATCATTCCTGATTCATCATTCCTGATTCATCATTCCTCATTCCTGATTCATCATTCTTCATTCCTGATTAATCATTCCTCATTCCTGATTCATCATTCCTGATTCCTGATTCATCATTCCTGATTCCTGATTCATCATTCATCATTCCTGATTCCTGATTCATCATTGCTGATTCCTGATTCATCATTCATCATTCCTGATTGATCATTCCTTATTCCCGATTCATCATTCCTGATTCCTGATTCATCATTCCTGATTCCAGATTCATCATTCCTGATTCATGATTCATCATTCCTGATTCATCATTCCTGATTCCTGATTCATCATTCATCATTCCTGATTCATCATTCATCATTCCTGATTAATCATTCGTCATTCCTGATTCATCATTCCTGATTCCTGATTCATCATTCCTGATTCATCATTCTTGATTCCTGATTCATCATTCCTGATTCCTGATTCATCATTCCTGATTCCTGATTCATCATTCATCATTCATCATTCCTGATTCCTGATTCATCAGTGCTGATTCCTGATTCATCATTCCTGATTCCTGATTGATCATTCCTCATTCCTGATTCATCATTCCTGATTCCTGATTTCTGAATCCTGATTCCTGATTCATCATTCCTCATTCCTGATTCATCATTCCTCATTCCTGATTCATCATTCCTGATTCCTGATTCCTGATTCCTGATTCCTGATTCATCATTCCTGATTCATCATTCCTGATTCATCATTCTCATTCCTGATTC
The DNA here is from genome assembly GCA_030867875.1 of Actinernus sp. WN-2022. Lineage (NCBI taxonomy): Eukaryota > Metazoa > Cnidaria > Anthozoa > Actiniaria > Actinernidae > Actinernus > Actinernus sp. WN-2022. The sequence continues at coordinate 38,512 of JAOWCC010001302.1, forward strand.
ATCATTCTTCATTCCTGATTAATCATTCCTCATTCCTGATTCATCATTCCTGATTCCTGATTCATCATTCCTGATTCGTGATTCATCATTCATCATTCCTGATTCCTGATTCATCATTGCTGATTCCTGATTCATCATTCATCATTCCTGATTGATCATTCCCGATTCATCATTCCTGATTCCTGATTCATCATTCCTGATTCCTGATTCATCATTCCTGATTCATGATTCACCATTCCTGATTCCTGATTCATCATTCCTCTTTCCTGATTCATCATTCCTGATTCCTGATACATCATTCATCATTCCTGATTCCATCATTCCTGATTCATTCCTGATTCCTGATTCATCATTCCTGATTCCAGATTCATCAGTCCTGATTCATGATTCACCAATCCTGATTCCTGATTCATCATTCCTCTTTCCTGATTCATCATTCCTGATTCCTGATACATCATTCATCATTCCTGATTCATCATTCATCATTCCTGATTCATCATTCCTGATTCCTGATTTATCATTCCTGATTCATCATTCCTGATTCCTGATTCATCATTCCTGATTCCTGATTCATCATTCCTGATTCCTGATTCATCATTACTCATTCCTGATTCATCATTCCTGATTCCTGATTCATCATTCCTGATTCCTGATTGATCATTCCTGATTCCTGATTCATCATTCCTGATTCCTGATTCATCATTCCTGATTCCTGATTCCTGATTCATCATTCCTGATTCATCATTCCTGATTCATCATTCCTCATTCCTGATTCATCATTCTTCATTCCTGATTAATCATTCCTCATTCCTGATTCATCATTCCTGATTCATGATTCACCATTCCTGATTCCTGATACATCATTCCTCATTCCTGATTCATCATTCCTCATTCCTGATTCATCAATCCTGATTCATCATTCCTGATTCCTGATTCATCATTCCTGATTCCTGCTTCATCATTCCTCATTCCTGATTCATCATTCCTCATTCCTGATTCATCAATCCTCATTCCTGATTCATCATTCCTGATTCCTGATACCTGATTCATCATTCCTGATTCCTGATTCATCATTCATCATTCCTGATTCATCATTCATCATTCCTGATTCATCATTCGTCATTCCTGATTCATCATTCCTGAATCCTGATTCATTATTCCTGATTCATCATTCCTGATTCCTGATTCATCATTCCTTATTCCTGATTGATCATTCATCATTCCTGATTGATCATTCCTTATTCCTGATTGATCATTCCTGATTCCTGATTCATCATTCATCATTCCTGATTCATCATTCTTGATTCCTGATTCATCATTCCTGATTCCTGATTCATCATTCCTGATTCCTGATTCCTGATTCATCATTCCTGATTCCTGATTCATCATTGCTGATTCCTGATTCATCATTCATCATTCCTGATTCATCATTCCTCATTCCTGATTCATCATTCTTCATTCCTGATTAATCATTCATCATTCCTGATTCATCATTCCTGATTCCTGATTCATCATTCCTGATTCATCATTTCTGATTCCTGATTCATCATTCCTGATTCCTGATTCATCAATCCTCATTCCTGATTCATCATTCCTGATTCCTGATTGAACGTTCCTCATTCCTGATTGATCATTCATCATTCCTGATTCATCATTCTTGATTCCTGATTCATCATTCCTGATTCCTGATTAATCACTCCTGATTCCTGATTCCTGATTCCTGATTCATCATTCCTGATTCATCATTCCTGATTCATCATTCATCATTCCTGATTCATCATTCCTGATTCCTGATTCATCATTCCTGATTCCTGATTCATTATTCCTGATTCATCATTCCTGATTCCTGATTCATCATTCCTGATTCCTGATTCATCATTCATCATTCCTGATTCATCATTCTTGATTCCTGATTCATCATTCCTGATTCCTGATTCATCATTCCTGATTCCTGATTCATCATTCCTGATTCCTGATTCATCATTCCTGATTCCTGATTCATCATTCATCATTCCTGAATGACCATTCCTCATTCCTGATTCATCATTCCTCATTCCTGATTCCTGATTCCTGATTCCTGATTCATCATTCCTGATTCATCATTCCTGATTCATCATTCCTCATTCCTGATTCATCATTCTTCATTCCTGATTAATCATTCCTCATTCCTGATTCATCATTCCTGATTCCTGATTCATCATTCCTGATTCCTGATTCATCATTCATCATTCCTGATTCCTGATTCATCATTGCTGATTCCTGATTCATCATTCATCATTCCTGATTGATCATTCCTTATTCCCGATTCATCATTCCTGATTCCTGATTCATCATTCCTGATTCCAGATTCATCATTCCTGATTCATGATTCATCATTCCTGATTCATCATTCCTGATTCCTGATTCATCATTCATCATTCCTGATTCATCATTCATCATTCCTGATTCATCATTCGTCATTCCTGATTCATCATTCCTGATTCCTGATTCATCATTCCTGATTCATCATTCTTGATTCCTGATTCATCATTCCTGATTCCTGATTCATCATTCCTGATTCCTGATTCATCATTCATCATTCATCATTCCTGATTCCTGATTCATCATTGCTGATTCCTGATTCATCATTCCTGATTCCTGATTGATCATTCCTCATTCCTGATTCATCATTCCTGATTCCTGATTTCTGATTCCTGATTCCTGATTCATCATTCCTCATTCCTGATTCATCATTCCTCATTCCTGATTCATCATTCCTGATTCCTGATTCCTGATTCCTGATTCCTGATTCATCATTCCTGATTCATCATTCCTGATTCCTCATTCCTGATTCATCATTCTTCATTCCTGATTAATCATTCATCATTCCTGATTCATCATTCTTGATTCCTGATTCATCATTCCTGATTCCTGATTCATCATTCCTGATTCCTGATTCATCATTCATCATTCATCATTCCTGATTCCTGATTCATCATTGCTGATTCCTGATTCATCATTCCTGATTCCTGATTGATCATTCCTCATTCCTGATTCATCATTCCTGATTCCTGATTTCTGATTCCTGATTCCTGATTCATCATTCCTCATTCCTGATTCATCATTCCTCATTCCTGATTCATCATTCCTGATTCCTGATTCCTGATTCCTGATTCCTGATTCATCATTCCTGATTCATCATTCCTGATTCATCATTCCTCATTCCTGATTCATCATTCTTCATTCCTGATTAATCATTCCTCATTCCTGATTCATCATTCCTGATTCCTGATTCATCATTCCCGATTCGTGATTCATCATTCATCATTCCTGATTCCTGATTCATCATTGCTGATTCCTGATTCATCATTCATCATTCCTGATTGATCATTCCTTATTCCCGATTCATCATTCCTGATTCCTGATTCATCATTCCTGATTCCTGATTCATCATTCCTGATTCATGATTCACCATTCCTGATTCCTGATTCATCATTCCTCTTTCCTGATTCATCATTCCTGATTCCTGATACATCATTCATCATTCCTGATTCATCATTCCTGATTCCTGATTCATCATTCGTGATTCCAGATTCATCAGTCCTGATTCATGATTCACCAATCCTGATTCCTGATTCATCATTCCTCTTTCCTGATTCATCATTGCTGATTCCTGATTCATCATTCATCATTCCTGATTGATCATTCCTTATTCCCGATTCATCATTCCTGATTCCTGATTCATCATTCCTGATTCCAGATTCATCATTCCTGATTCATGATTCATCATTCCTGATTCATCATTCCTGATTCCTGATTCATCATTCATCATTCCTGATTCATCATTCATCATTCCTGATTCATCATTCGTCATTCCTGATTCATCATTCCTGATTCCTGATTCATCATTCCTGATTCATCATTCTTGATTCCTGATTCATCATTCCTGATTCCTGATTCATCATTCCTGATTCCAGATTCATCAGTCCTGATTCATGATTCACCAATCCTGATTCCTGATTCATCATTCCTCTTTCCTGATTCATCATTCCTGATTCCTGATACATCATTCATCATTCCTGATTCATCATTCATCATTCCTGATTCATCATTCCTGATTCCTGATTTATCATTCCTGATTCATCATTCCTGATTCCTGATTCATCATTCCTGATTCCTGATTCATCATTCCTGATTCCTGATTCATCATTACTCATTCCTGATTCATCATTCCTGATTCCTGATTCATCATTCCTGATTCCTGATTGATCATTCCTGATTCCTGATTCATCATTCCTGATTCCTGATTCATCATTCCTGATTCCTGATTCCTGATTCCTGATTCATCATTCCTGATTCATCATTCCTGATTCATCATTCCTCATTCCTGATTCATCATTCTTCATTCCTGATTAATCATTCCTCATTCCTGATTCATCATTCCTGATTCATGATTCACCATTCCTGATTCCTGATACATCATTCATCATTCCTGATTCATCATTCCTCATTCCTGATTCATCAATCCTGATTCATCGTTCCTGATTCCTGATTCATCATTCCTGATTCCTGCTTCATTATTCCTCATTCCTGATTCATCATTCCTCATTCCTGATTCATCAATCCTCATTCCTGATTCATCATTCCTGATTCCTGATACCTGATTCATCATTCCTGATTCCTGATTCATCATTCATCATTCCTGATTCATCATTCATCATTCCTGATTCATCATTCTTGATTCCTGATTCATCATTCCTGATTCCTGATTCATCATTCCTGATTCCTGATTCCTGATTCATCATTCCTGATTCCTGATTCATCATTGCTGATTCCTGATTCATCATTCATCATTCCTGATTCATCATTCCTCATTCCTGATTCATCATTCTTCATTCCTGATTAATCATTCATCATTCCTGATTCATCATTCCTGATTCCTGATTCATCATTCCTGATTCATCATTCCTGATTCCTGATTCATCATTCCTGATTCCTGATTCATCAATCCTCATTCCTGATTCATCATTCCTGATTCCTGATTGAACGTTCCTCATTCCTGATTGATCATTCCTCATTCCTGATTCATCATTCCTGATTCCTGATTCATCATTCCTGATTCCTGATTAATCACTCCTGATTCCTGATTCCTGATTCATCATTCCTGATTCATCATTCCTGATTCATCATTCCTGATTCATCATTCATCATTCCTGATTCATCATTCCTGATTCCTGATTCATCATTCCTGATTCCTGTTTCATTATTCCTGATTCATCATTCCTGATTCCTGATTCATCATTCCTGATTCCTGATTGATCATTCATCATTCCTGATTCATCATTCTTGATTCCTGATTCATCATTCCTGATTCCTGATTAATCACTCCTGATTCCTGATTCCTGATTCCTGATTCATCATTCCTGATTCATCATTCCTGATTCATCATTCATCATTCCTGATTCATCATTCCTGATTAATCACTCCTGATTCCTGATTCCTGATTCATCATTCCTGATTCATCATTCCTGATTCATCATTCCTGATTCATCATTCCTGATTCATCATTCATCATTCCTGATTCATCATTCCTGATTCCTGATTCATCATTCCTGATTCCTGATTCATTATTCCTGATTCATCATTCCTGATTCCTGATTCATCATTCCTGATTCCTGATTCATCATTCATCATTCCTGATTCATCATTCTTGATTCCTGATTCATCATTCCTGATTCCTGATTCATCATTCCTGATTCCTGATTCATCATTCCTGATTCCTGATTCATCATTGCTGATTCCTGATTCATCATTCATCATTCCTGATTGATCATTCCTTATTCCCGATTCATCATTCCTGATTCCTGATTCATCATTCCTGATTCCTGATTCATCATTCCTGATTCATCATTCCTGATTCCTGATTCACCATTCCTGATTCCTGATTCATCATTCCTCTTTCCTGATTCATCATTCCTGATTCATGATTCATGATTCCTGATTCCTGATTCATCATTCCTGATTCCTGATTGATTATTCCTGATTCCTGATTCATCATTCATCATTCGTGATTCATCATTCCTGATTCCTGATTCATCATTCCTGATTCATCATTCCTGATTCCTGATTCATCATTCATCATTCCTGATTCATCATTCATCATTCCTGATTCATCATTCGTCATTCCTGATTCATCATTCCTGATTCCTGATTCATCATTCTTGATTCCTGATTCATCATTCCTGATTCCTGATTCATCATTCCTGATTCCTGATTCATCATTCATCATTCATCATTCCTGATTCCTGATTCATCATTGCTGATTCCTGATTCATCATTCCTGATTCCTGATTGATCATTCCTCATTCCTGATTCATCATTCCTGATTCCTGATTCCTGATTCCTGATTCCTGATTCATCATTCCTCATTCCTGATTCATCATTCCTGATTCCTGATTCATCATTCGTGATTCCAGATTCATCAGTCCTGATTCATGATTCACCAATCCTGATTCCTGATTCATCATTCCTCTTTCCTGATTCATCATTGCTGATTCCTGATTCATCATTCATCATTCCTGATTGATCATTCCTTATTCCCGATTCATCATTCCTGATTCCTGATTCATCATTCCTGATTCCAGATTCATCATTCCTGATTCATGATTCATCATTCCTGATTCATCATTCCTGATTCCTGATTCATCATTCATCATTCCTGATTCATCATTCATCATTCCTGATTCATCATTCGTCATTCCTGATTCATCATTCCTGATTCCTGATTCCTCATTCCTGATTCATCATTCTTGATTCCTGATTCATCATTCCTGATTCCTGATTCATCATTCCTGATTCCAGATTCATCAGTCCTGATTCATGATTCACCAATCCTGATTCCTGATTCATCATTCCTCTTTCCTGATTCATCATTCCTGATTCCTGATACATCATTCATCATTCCTGATTCATCATTCATCATTCCTGATTCATCATTCCTGATTCCTGATTTATCATTCCTGATTCATCATTCCTGATTCCTGATTCATCATTCCTGATTCCTGATTCATCATTCCTGATTCCTGATTCATCATTACTCATTCCTGATTCATCATTCCTGATTCCTGATTCATCATTCCTGATTCCTGATTGATCATTCCTGATTCCTGATTCATCATTCCTGATTCCTGATTCATCATTCCTGATTCCTGATTCCTGATTCCTGATTCATCATTCCTGATTCATCATTCCTGATTCATCATTCCTCATTCCTGATTCATCATTCTTCATTCCTGATTAATCATTCCTCATTCCTGATTCATCATTCCTGATTCATGATTCACCATTCCTGATTCCTGATACATCATTCATCATTCCTGATTCATCATTCCTCATTCCTGATTCATCAATCCTGATTCATCATTCCTGATTCCTGATTCATCATTCCTGATTCCTGCTTCATTATTCCTCATTCCTGATTCATCATTCCTCATTCCTGATTCATCAATCCTCATTCCTGATTCATCATTCCTGATTCCTGATACCTGATTCATCATTCCTGATTCCTGATTCATCATTCATCATTCCTGATTCATCATTCATCATTCCTGATTCATCATTCTTGATTCCTGATTCATCATTCCTGATTCCTGATTCATCATTCCTGATTCCTGATTCCTGATTCATCATTCCTGATTCCTGATTCATCATTGCTGATTCCTGATTCATCATTCATCATTCCTGATTCATCATTCCTCATTCCTGATTCATCATTCTTCATTCCTGATTAATCATTCATCATTCCTGATTCATCATTCCTGATTCCTGATTCATCATTCCTGATTCATCATTCCTGATTCCTGATTCATCATTCCTGATTCCTGATTCATCAATCCTCATTCCTGATTCATCATTCCTGATTCCTGATTGAACGTTCCTCATTCCTGATTGATCATTCCTCATTCCTGATTCATCATTCCTGATTCCTGATTCATCATTCCTGATTCCTGATTAATCACTCCTGATTCCTGATTCCTGATTCATCATTCCTGATTCATCATTCCTGATTCATCATTCATCATTCCTGATTCATCATTCCTGATTCCTGATTCATCATTCCTGATTCCTGTTTCATTATTCCTGATTGATCATTCCTGATTCCTGATTGATCATTCCTGATTCCTGATTGATCATTCATCATTCCTGATTCATCATTCTTGATTCCTGATTCATCATTCCTGATTCCTGATTAATCACTCCTGATTCCTGATTCCTGATTCCTGATTCATCATTCCTGATTCATCATTCCTGATTCATCATTCATCATTCCTGATTCATCATTCCTGATTAATCACTCCTGATTCCTGATTCCTGATTCATCATTCCTGATTCATCATTCCTGATTCATCATTCCTGATTCCTGATTCCTGATTCCTGATTCATCATTCCTGATTCCTGATTCATCATTCCTGATTCCTGATTCATTATTCCTGATTCATCATTCCTGATTCCTGATTCATCATTCCTGATTCCTGATTCATCATTCATCATTCCTGATTCATCATTCTTGATTCCTGATTCATCATTCCTGATTCCTGATTCATCATTCCTGATTCCTGATTCATCATTCCTGATTCCTGATTCATCATTGCTGATTCCTGATTCATCATTCATCATTCCTGATTGATCATTCCTTATTCCCGATTCATCATTCCTGATTCCTGATTCATCATTCCTGATTCCTGATTCATCATTCCTGATTCATCATTCCTGATTCCTGATTCACCATTCCTGATTCCTGATTCATCATTCCTCTTTCCTGATTCATCATTCCTGATTCATGATTCATGATTCCTGATTCCTGATTCATCATTCCTGATTCCTGATTGATCATTCCTGATTCCTGATTCATCATTCATCATTCGTGATTCATCATTCCTGATTCCTGATTCATCATTCCTGATTCATCATTCCTGATTCCTGATTCATCATTCATCATTCCTGATTCATCATTCATCATTCCTGATTCATCATTCGTCATTCCTGATTCATCATTCCTGATTCCTGATTCATCATTCTTGATTCCTGATTCATCATTCCTGATTCCTGATTCATCATTCCTGATTCCTGATTCATCATTCATCATTCATCATTCCTGATTCCTGATTCATCATTGCTGATTCCTGATTCATCATTCCTGATTCCTGATTGATCATTCCTCATTCCTGATTCATCATTCCTGATTCCTGATTCCTGATTCCTGATTCCTGATTCATCATTCCTCATTCCTGATTCATCATTCCTGATTCCTGATTCATCATTCATCATTCCTGATTCCTGATTCATCATTGCTGATTCCTGATTCATCATTCATCATTCCTGATTGATCATTCCTTATTCCCGATTCATCATTCCTGATTCCTGATTCATCATTTCTGATTCCTGATTCATCATTCCTGATTCATGATTCACCATTCCTGATTCCTGATTCATCATTCCTCTTTCCTGATTCATCATTCCTGATTCCTGATACATCATTCATCATTCCTGATTCATCATTCCTGATTCCTGATTCATCATTCCTGATTCCAGATTCATCAGTCCTGATTCATGATTCACCAATCCTGATTCCTGATTCATCATTCCTCTTTCCTGATTCATCATTCCTGATTCCTGATACATCATTCATCATTCCTGATTCATCATTCATCATTCCTGATTCATCATTCCTGATTTCTGATTTATCATTCCTGATTCATCATTCCTGATTCCTGATTCATAATTCCTGATTCCTGATTCATCATTCCTCATTCCTGATTCATCATTCCTCATTCCTGATTCATCATTCATCATTCATCATTCATCATTCCTGATTCCTGATTCATCATTCCTGATTCCTGATTCATCATTCATCATTCCTGATTGATCATTCCTTATTCCCGATTCATCATTCCTGATTCCTGATTCATTATTCCTGATTCCTGATTCATCATTCATCATTCCTGATTCCTGATTCATCATTGCTAATTCCTGATTCATCATTCATCATTCCTGATTGATCGTTCCTTATTCCCGATTCATCATTGCTGATTCCTGATTCATCATTCCTGATTCCTGATTCATCATTGCTGATTCCTGATTCATCATTCATCATTCCTGATTGATCATTCCTTATTCCCGATTCATCATTCCTGATTCCTGATTCATCATTCCTGATTCATGATTCACCATTCCTGATTCCTGATTCATCATTCCTCTTTCCTGATTCATCATTCCTGATTCCTGATACATCATTCATCATTCCTGATTCATCATTCCCGATTCCTGATTCATCATTCCTGATTCCAGATTCATCAGTCCTGATTCCTGATTCATCATTCCTGATTCCTGATTCCTGATTCATCATTCATCATTCCTGATTGATCATTCCTTATTCCCGATTCATCATTCCTGATTCCTGATTTATCATTCCTGATTCATCATTCCTGATTCCTGATTCATCATTCCTGATTCCTGATTCATCATTCCTCATTCCGGATTCATCATTTCTCATTCCTGATTCATCATTCCTAATTCCTGATTCATCATTCCTGATTCCTGATTGATCATTCCTCATTCCTGATTCATCATTCCTGATTCCTGATTCCTGATTCCTGATTCCTGATTCCTGATTCATCATTCCTGATTCATCATTCCTCATTCCTGATTCATCATTCTTCATTCCTGATTAATCATTCCTCATTCCTGATTCATCATTCCTCATTCCTGATTCATCATTCCTGATTCATCATTCATCATTCCTGATTCCTGATTCATCATTGCTGATTCCTGATTCATCATTCATCATTCCTGATTGATCATTCCTTATTCCCGATTCATCATTCCTGATTCCTGATTCATCATTCCTGATTCCTGATTCATCATTCCTGATTCATGATTCACCATTCCTGATTCCTGATTCATCATTCCTCTTTCCTGATTCATCATTCCTGATTCCTGATACATCATTCCTGATTCCTGATTCATCATTCCTGATTCCTGATTCATCATTCCTGATTCCAGATTCATCAGTCCTGATTCATGATTCACCAATCCTGATTCCTGATTCATCATTCCTCTTTCCTGATTCATCATTCCTGATTCCTGATACATCATTCATCATTCCTGATTCATCATTCATCATTCCTGATTCATCATTCCTGATTCCTGATTTATCATTCCTGATTCATCATTCCTGATTCCTGATTCATCATTCCTGATTCCTGATTCATCATTCCTGATTCCTGATTCATCATTACTCATTCCTGATTCATCATTCCTGATTCCTGATTCATCATTCCTGATTCCTGATTGATCATTCCTGATTCCTGATTCATCATTCCTGATTCATGATTCACCATTCCTGATTCCTGATACATCATTCATCATTCCTGATTCATCATTCCTGATTCCTGATTTATCAATCCTGATACATCATTCCTGATTCCTGATTCATCATTCCTGATTCCTGCTTCATCATTCCTCATTCCTGATTCATCATTCCCTCATTCCTGATTCATCAATCCTCATTCCTGATTCATCATTCCTGATTCCTGATTCCTGATTCATCATTCCTGATTCCTGATTCATCATTCATCATTCCTGATTCATCATTCATCATTCCTGATTCATCATTCGTCATTCCTGATTCATCATTCCTGAATCCTGATTCATTATTCCTGATTCATCATTCCTGATTCCTGATTCATCATTCCTGATTCCTGATTCATCATTCATCATTCCTGATTGATCATTCCTTATTCCTGATTGATCATTCCTGATTCCTGATTCATCATTCATCATTCCTGATTCATCATTCTTGATTCCTGATTCATCATTCCTGATTCCTGATTCATCATTCCTGATTCCTGATTCATCATTCCTGATTCCTGATTCATCATTGCTGATTCCTGATTCATCATTCATCATTCCTGATTGATCATTCCTTATTCCCGATTCATCATTCCTGATTCCTGATTCATCATTCCTGATTCCTGATTCATCATTCCTGATTCATGATTCACCATTCCTGATTCCTGATTCATCATTCCTCTTTCCTGATTCATCATTCCTGATTCCTGTTACATCATTCATCATTCCTGATTCATCATTCCTGATTCCTGATTCATCATTCCTGATTCCAGATTCATCAGTCATTATTCATGATTCACCAATCCTGATTCCTGATTCATCATTCCTCTTTCCTGATTCATCATTCTTCATTCCTGATTCATCATTCTTCATTCCTGATTAATCATTCATCATTCCTGATTCATCATTCCTGATTCCTGATTCATCATTCCTGATTCATCATTCCTGATTCCTGATTCATCATTCCTGATTCCTGATTCATCAATCCTCATTCCTGATTCATCATTCCTGATTCCTGATTGAACGTTCCTCATTCCTGATTGATCATTCCTCATTCCTGATTCATCATTCCTGATTCCTGATTCATCATTCCTGATTCCTGATTAATCACTCCTGATTCCTGATTCCTGATTCATCATTCCTGATTCATCATTCCTGATTCATCATTCCTGATTCATCATTCATCATTCCTGATTCATCATTCCTGATTCCTGATTCATCATTCCTGATTCCTGTTTCATTATTCCTGATTCATCATTCCTGATTCCTGATTGATCATTCTGATTCCTGATTGATCATTCATCATTCCTGATTCATCATTCTTGATTCCTGATTCATCATTCCTGATTCCTGATTAATCACTCCTGATTCCTGATTCCTGATTCCTGATTCATCATTCCTGATTCATCATTCCTGATTCATCATTCATCATTCCTGATTCATCATTCCTGATTAATCACTCCTGATTCCTGATTCCTGATTCATCATTCCTGATTCATCATTCCTGATTCATCATTCCTGATTCATCATTCATCATTCCTGATTCATCATTCCTGATTCCTGATTCATCATTCCTGATTCCTGATTCATTATTCCTGATTCATCATTCTGATTCCTGATTCATCATTCCTGATTCCTGATTCATCATTCATCATTCCTGATTCATCATTCTTGATTCCTGATTCATCATTCCTGATTCCTGATTCATCATTCCTGATTCCTGATTCATCATTCCTGATTCCTGATTCATCATTGCTGATTCCTGATTCATCATTCATCATTCCTGATTGATCATTCCTTATTCCCGATTCATCATTCCTGATTCCTGATTCATCATTCCTGATTCCTGATTCATCATTCCTGATTCATCATTCCTGATTCCTGATTCACCATTCCTGATTCCTGATTCATCATTCCTCTTTCCTGATTCATCATTCCTGATTCATGATTCATGATTCCTGATTCCTGATTCATCATTCCTGATTCCTGATTGATCATTCCTGATTCCTGATTCATCATTCATCATTCGTGATTCATCATTCCTGATTCCTGATTCATCATTCCTGATTCATCATTCCTGATTCCTGATTCATCATTCATCATTCCTGATTCATCATTCATCATTCCTGATTCATCATTCGTCATTCCTGATTCATCATTCCTGATTCCTGATTCATCATTCTTGATTCCTGATTCATCATTCCTGATTCCTGATTCATCATTCCTGATTCCTGATTCATCATTCATCATTCATCATTCCTGATTCCTGATTCATCATTGCTGATTCCTGATTCATCATTCCTGATTCCTGATTGATCATTCCTCATTCCTGATTCATCATTCCTGATTCCTGATTCCTGATTCCTGATTCCTGATTCATCATTCCTCATTCCTGATTCATCATTCCTGATTCCTGATTCATCATTCATCATTCCTGATTCCTGATTCATCATTGCTGATTCCTGATTCATCATTCATCATTCCTGATTGATCATTCCTTATTCCCGATTCATCATTCCTGATTCCTGATTCATCATTTCTGATTCCTGATTCATCATTCCTGATTCCTGATTCACCATTACTCATTCCTGATTCATCATTACTCATTCCTGATTCATCATTCCTGATTCCTGATTCATCATTCCTGATTCCTGATTGATCATTCCTGATTCCTGATTCATCATTCCTGATTCCTGATTCATCATTCCTGATTCCTGATTCCTGATTCCTGATTCATCATTCCTGATTCATCATTCCTGATTCATCATTCCTCATTCCTGATTCATCATTCTTCATTCCTGATTAATCATTCCTCATTCCTGATTCATCATTCCTGATTCATGATTCACCATTCCTGATTCCTGATACATCATTCATCATTCCTGATTCATCATTCCTCATTCCTGATTCATCAATCCTGATTCATCATTCCTGATTCCTGATTCATCATTCCTGATTCCTGCTTCATTATTCCTCATTCCTGATTCATCATTCCTCATTCCTGATTCATCAATCCTCATTCCTGATTCATCATTCCTGATTCCTGATACCTGATTCATCATTCCTGATTCCTGATTCATCATTCATCATTCCTGATTCATCATTCATCATTCCTGATTCATCATTCTTGATTCCTGATTCATCATTCCTGATTCCTGATTCATCATTCCTGATTCCTGATTCCTGATTCATCATTCCTGATTCCTGATTCATCATTGCTGATTCCTGATTCATCATTCATCATTCCTGATTCATCATTCCTCATTCCTGATTCATCATTCTTCATTCCTGATTAATCATTCATCATTCCTGATTCATCATTCCTGATTCCTGATTCATCATTCCTGATTCATCATTCCTGATTCCTGATTCATCATTCCTGATTCCTGATTCATCAATCCTCATTCCTGATTCATCATTCCTGATTCCTGATTGAACGTTCCTCATTCCTGATTGATCATTCCTCATTCCTGATTCATCATTCCTGATTCCTGATTCATCATTCCTGATTCCTGATTAATCACTCCTGATTCCTGATTCCTGATTCATCATTCCTGATTCATCATTCCTGATTCATCATTCCTGATTCATCATTCATCATTCCTGATTCATCATTCCTGATTCCTGATTCATCATTCCTGATTCCTGTTTCATTATTCCTGATTCATCATTCCTGATTCCTGATTCATCATTCCTGATTCCTGATTGATCATTCATCATTCCTGATTCATCATTCTTGATTCCTGATTCATCATTCCTGATTCCTGATTAATCACTCCTGATTCCTGATTCCTGATTCCTGATTCATCATTCCTGATTCATCATTCCTGATTCATCATTCATCATTCCTGATTCATCATTCCTGATTAATCACTCCTGATTCCTGATTCCTGATTCATCATTCCTGATTCATCATTCCTGATTCATCATTCCTGATTCATCATTCATCATTCCTGATTCATCATTCCTGATTCCTGATTCATCATTCCTGATTCCTGATTCATTATTCCTGATTCATCATTCCTGATTCCTGATTCATCATCATTCCTGATTCCTGATTCATCATTCATCATTCCTGATTCATCATTCTTGATTCCTGATTCATCATTCCTGATTCCTGATTCATCATTCCTGATTCCTGATTCATCATTCCTGATTCCTGATTCATCATTGCTGATTCCTGATTCATCATTCATCATTCCTGATTGATCATTCCTTATTCCCGATTCATCATTCCTGATTCCTGATTCATCATTCCTGATTCCTGATTCATCATTCCTGATTCCTGATTCATCATTCCTGATTCCTGATTCATCATTGCTGATTCCTGATTCATCATTCATCATTCCTGATTGATCATTCCTTATTCCCGATTCATCATTCCTGATTCCTGATTCATCATTCCTGATTCCTGATTCATCATTCCTGATTCATCATTCCTGATTCCTGATTCACCATTCCTGATTCCTGATTCATCATTCCTCTTTCCTGATTCATCATTCCTGATTCATGATTCATGATTCCTGATTCCTGATTCATCATTCCTGATTCCTGATTGATCATTCCTGATTCCTGATTCATCATTCATCATTCGTGATTCATCATTCCTGATTCCTGATTCATCATTCCTGATTCATCATTCCTGATTCCTGATTCATCATTCATCATTCCTGATTCATCATTCATCATTCCTGATTCATCATTCGTCATTCCTGATTCATCATTCCTGATTCCTGATTCATCATTCTTGATTCCTGATTCATCATTCCTGATTCCTGATTCATCATTCCTGATTCCTGATTCATCATTCATCATTCATCATTCCTGATTCCTGATTCATCATTGCTGATTCCTGATTCATCATTCCTGATTCCTGATTGATCATTCCTCATTCCTGATTCATCATTCCTGATTCTGATTCCTGATTCCTGATTCCTGATTCATCATTCCTCATTCCTGATTCATCATTCCTGATTCCTGATTCATCATTCGTGATTCCAGATTCATCAGTCCTGATTCATGATTCACCAATCCTGATTCCTGATTCATCATTCCTCTTTCCTGATTCATCATTGCTGATTCCTGATTCATCATTCATCATTCCTGATTGATCATTCCTTATTCCCGATTCATCATTCCTGATTCCTGATTCATCATTCCTGATTCCAGATTCATCATTCCTGATTCATGATTCATCATTCCTGATTCATCATTCCTGATTCCTGATTCATCATTCATCATTCCTGATTCATCATTCATCATTCCTGATTCATCATTCGTCATTCCTGATTCATCATTCCTGATTCCTGATTCCTCATTCCTGATTCATCATTCTTGATTCCTGATTCATCATTCCTGATTCCTGATTCATCATTCCTGATTCCAGATTCATCAGTCCTGATTCATGATTCACCAATCCTGATTCCTGATTCATCATTCCTCTTTCCTGATTCATCATTCCTGATTCCTGATACATCATTCATCATTCCTGATTCATCATTCATCATTCCTGATTCATCATTCCTGATTCCTGATTTATCATTCCTGATTCATCATTCCTGATTCCTGATTCATCATTCCTGATTCCTGATTCATCATTCCTGATTCCTGATTCATCATTACTCATTCCTGATTCATCATTCCTGATTCCTGATTCATCATTCCTGATTCCTGATTGATCATTCCTGATTCCTGATTCATCATTCCTGATTCCTGATTCATCATTCCTGATTCCTGATTCCTGATTCCTGATTCATCATTCCTGATTCATCATTCCTGATTCATCATTCCTCATTCCTGATTCATCATTCTTCATTCCTGATTAATCATTCCTCATTCCTGATTCATCATTCCTGATTCATGATTCACCATTCCTGATTCCTGATACATCATTCATCATTCCTGATTCATCATTCCTCATTCCTGATTCATCAATCCTGATTCATCATTCCTGATTCCTGATTCATCATTCCTGATTCCTGCTTCATTATTCCTCATTCCTGATTCATCATTCCTCATTCCTGATTCATCAATCCTGATTCCTGATTGATCATTCCTCATTCCTGATTCATCATTCCTGATTCCTGATTTCTGATTCCTGATTCCTGATTCATCATTCATCATTCCTGATTCATCATTCCTCATTCCTGATTCATCATTCCTGATTCCTGATTCCTGATTCCTGATTCCTGATTCATCATTCCTGATTCATCATTCCTGATTCCTCATTCCTGATTCATCATTCTTCATTCCTGATTAATCATTCATCATTCCTGATTCATCATTCTTGATTCCTGATTCATCATTCCTGATTCCTGATTCATCATTCCTGATTCCTGATTCATCATTCATCATTCATCATTCCTGATTCCTGATTCATCATTGCTGATTCCTGATTCATCATTCCTGATTCCTGATTGATCATTCCTCATTCCTGATTCATCATTCCTGATTCCTGATTTCTGATTCCTGATTCCTGATTCATCATTCCTCATTCCTGATTCATCATTCCTCATTCCTGATTCATCATTCCTGATTCCTGATTCCTGATTCCTGATTCCTGATTCATCATTCCTGATTCATCATTCCTGATTCATCATTCCTCATTCCTGATTCATCATTCTTCATTCCTGATTAATCATTCCTCATTCCTGATTCATCATTCCTGATTCCTGATTCATCATTCCCGATTCGTGATTCATCATTCATCATTCCTGATTCCTGATTCATCATTGCTGATTCCTGATTCATCATTCATCATTCCTGATTGATCATTCCTTATTCCCGATTCATCATTCCTGATTCCTGATTCATCATTCCTGATTCCTGATTCATCATTCCTGATTCATGATTCACCATTCCTGATTCCTGATTCATCATTCCTCTTTCCTGATTCATCATTCCTGATTCCTGATACATCATTCATCATTCCTGATTCATCATTCCTGATTCCTGATTCATCATTCGTGATTCCAGATTCATCAGTCCTGATTCATGATTCACCAATCCTGATTCCTGATTCATCATTCCTCTTTCCTGATTCATCATTGCTGATTCCTGATTCATCATTCATCATTCCTGATTGATCATTCCTTATTCCCGATTCATCATTCCTGATTCCTGATTCATCATTCCTGATTCCAGATTCATCATTCCTGATTCATGATTCATCATTCCTGATTCATCATTCCTGATTCCTGATTCATCATTCATCATTCCTGATTCATCATTCATCATTCCTGATTCATCATTCGTCATTCCTGATTCATCATTCCTGATTCCTGATTCATCATTCCTGATTCATCATTCTTGATTCCTGATTCATCATTCCTGATTCCTGATTCATCATTCCTGATTCCAGATTCATCAGTCCTGATTCATGATTCACCAATCCTGATTCCTGATTCATCATTCCTCTTTCCTGATTCATCATTCCTGATTCCTGATACATCATTCATCATTCCTGATTCATCATTCATCATTCCTGATTCATCATTCCTGATTCCTGATTTATCATTCCTGATTCATCATTCCTGATTCCTGATTCATCATTCCTGATTCCTGATTCATCATTCCTGATTCCTGATTCATCATTACTCATTCCTGATTCATCATTCCTGATTCCTGATTCATCATTCCTGATTCCTGATTGATCATTCCTGATTCCTGATTCATCATTCCTGATTCCTGATTCATCATTCCTGATTCCTGATTCCTGATTCCTGATTCATCATTCCTGATTCATCATTCCTGATTCATCATTCCTCATTCCTGATTCATCATTCTTCATTCCTGATTAATCATTCCTCATTCCTGATTCATCATTCCTGATTCATGATTCACCATTCCTGATTCCTGATACATCATTCATCATTCCTGATTCATCATTCCTCATTCCTGATTCATCAATCCTGATTCATCGTTCCTGATTCCTGATTCATCATTCCTGATTCCTGCTTCATTATTCCTCATTCCTGATTCATCATTCCTCATTCCTGATTCATCAATCCTCATTCCTGATTCATCATTCCTGATTCCTGATACCTGATTCATCATTCCTGATTCCTGATTCATCATTCATCATTCCTGATTCATCATTCATCATTCCTGATTCATCATTCTTGATTCCTGATTCATCATTCCTGATTCCTGATTCATCATTCCTGATTCCTGATTCCTGATTCATCATTCCTGATTCCTGATTCATCATTGCTGATTCCTGATTCATCATTCATCATTCCTGATTCATCATTCCTCATTCCTGATTCATCATTCTTCATTCCTGATTAATCATTCATCATTCCTGATTCATCATTCCTGATTCCTGATTCATCATTCCTGATTCATCATTCCTGATTCCTGATTCATCATTCCTGATTCCTGATTCATCAATCCTCATTCCTGATTCATCATTCCTGATTCCTGATTGAACGTTCCTCATTCCTGATTGATCATTCCTCATTCCTGATTCATCATTCCTGATTCCTGATTCATCATTCCTGATTCCTGATTAATCACTCCTGATTCCTGATTCCTGATTCATCATTCCTGATTCATCATTCCTGATTCATCATTCCTGATTCATCATTCATCATTCCTGATTCATCATTCCTGATTCCTGATTCATCATTCCTGATTCCTGTTTCATTATTCCTGATTCATCATTCCTGATTCCTGATTCATCATTCCTGATTCCTGATTGATCATTCATCATTCCTGATTCATCATTCTTGATTCCTGATTCATCATTCCTGATTCCTGATTAATCACTCCTGATTCCTGATTCCTGATTCCTGATTCATCATTCCTGATTCATCATTCCTGATTCATCATTCATCATTCCTGATTCATCATTCCTGATTAATCACTCCTGATTCCTGATTCCTGATTCATCATTCCTGATTCATCATTCCTGATTCATCATTCCTGATTCATCATTCCTGATTCATCATTCATCATTCCTGATTCATCATTCCTGATTCCTGATTCATCATTCCTGATTCCTGATTCATTATTCCTGATTCATCATTCCTGATTCCTGATTCATCATTCCTGATTCCTGATTCATCATTCATCATTCCTGATTCATCATTCTTGATTCCTGATTCATCATTCCTGATTCCTGATTCATCATTCCTGATTCCTGATTCATCATTCCTGATTCCTGATTCATCATTGCTGATTCCTGATTCATCATTCATCATTCCTGATTGATCATTCCTTATTCCCGATTCATCATTCCTGATTCCTGATTCATCATTCCTGATTCCTGATTCATCATTCCTGATTCATCATTCCTGATTCCTGATTCACCATTCCTGATTCCTGATTC
This sequence comes from Actinernus sp. WN-2022, assembly GCA_030867875.1. NCBI lineage: Eukaryota > Metazoa > Cnidaria > Anthozoa > Actiniaria > Actinernidae > Actinernus > Actinernus sp. WN-2022. The sequence goes on from JAOWCC010001302.1 coordinate 59,231, forward strand.
ATCATTCCTCTTTCCTGATTCATCATTCCTGATTCATGATTCATGATTCCTGATTCCTGATTCATCATTCCTGATTCCTGATTGATTATTCCTGATTCCTGATTCATCATTCATCATTCGTGATTCATCATTCCTGATTCCTGATTCATCATTCCTGATTCATCATTCCTGATTCCTGATTCATCATTCATCATTCCTGATTCATCATTCATCATTCCTGATTCATCATTCGTCATTCCTGATTCATCATTCCTGATTCCTGATTCATCATTCTTGATTCCTGATTCATCATTCCTGATTCCTGATTCATCATTCCTGATTCCTGATTCATCATTCATCATTCATCATTCCTGATTCCTGATTCATCATTGCTGATTCCTGATTCATCATTCCTGATTCCTGATTGATCATTCCTCATTCCTGATTCATCATTCCTGATTCCTGATTCCTGATTCCTGATTCCTGATTCATCATTCCTCATTCCTGATTCATCATTCCTGATTCCTGATTCATCATTCGTGATTCCAGATTCATCAGTCCTGATTCATGATTCACCAATCCTGATTCCTGATTCATCATTCCTCTTTCCTGATTCATCATTGCTGATTCCTGATTCATCATTCATCATTCCTGATTGATCATTCCTTATTCCCGATTCATCATTCCTGATTCCTGATTCATCATTCCTGATTCCAGATTCATCATTCCTGATTCATGATTCATCATTCCTGATTCATCATTCCTGATTCCTGATTCATCATTCATCATTCCTGATTCATCATTCATCATTCCTGATTCATCATTCGTCATTCCTGATTCATCATTCCTGATTCCTGATTCCTCATTCCTGATTCATCATTCTTGATTCCTGATTCATCATTCCTGATTCCTGATTCATCATTCCTGATTCCAGATTCATCAGTCCTGATTCATGATTCACCAATCCTGATTCCTGATTCATCATTCCTCTTTCCTGATTCATCATTCCTGATTCCTGATACATCATTCATCATTCCTGATTCATCATTCATCATTCCTGATTCATCATTCCTGATTCCTGATTTATCATTCCTGATTCATCATTCCTGATTCCTGATTCATCATTCCTGATTCCTGATTCATCATTCCTGATTCCTGATTCATCATTACTCATTCCTGATTCATCATTCCTGATTCCTGATTCATCATTCCTGATTCCTGATTGATCATTCCTGATTCCTGATTCATCATTCCTGATTCCTGATTCATCATTCCTGATTCCTGATTCCTGATTCCTGATTCATCATTCCTGATTCATCATTCCTGATTCATCATTCCTCATTCCTGATTCATCATTCTTCATTCCTGATTAATCATTCCTCATTCCTGATTCATCATTCCTGATTCATGATTCACCATTCCTGATTCCTGATACATCATTCATCATTCCTGATTCATCATTCCTCATTCCTGATTCATCAATCCTGATTCATCATTCCTGATTCCTGATTCATCATTCCTGATTCCTGCTTCATTATTCCTCATTCCTGATTCATCATTCCTCATTCCTGATTCATCAATCCTCATTCCTGATTCATCATTCCTGATTCCTGATACCTGATTCATCATTCCTGATTCCTGATTCATCATTCATCATTCCTGATTCATCATTCATCATTCCTGATTCATCATTCTTGATTCCTGATTCATCATTCCTGATTCCTGATTCATCATTCCTGATTCCTGATTCCTGATTCATCATTCCTGATTCCTGATTCATCATTGCTGATTCCTGATTCATCATTCATCATTCCTGATTCATCATTCCTCATTCCTGATTCATCATTCTTCATTCCTGATTAATCATTCATCATTCCTGATTCATCATTCCTGATTCCTGATTCATCATTCCTGATTCATCATTCCTGATTCCTGATTCATCATTCCTGATTCCTGATTCATCAATCCTCATTCCTGATTCATCATTCCTGATTCCTGATTGAACGTTCCTCATTCCTGATTGATCATTCCTCATTCCTGATTCATCATTCCTGATTCCTGATTCATCATTCCTGATTCCTGATTAATCACTCCTGATTCCTGATTCCTGATTCATCATTCCTGATTCATCATTCCTGATTCATCATTCATCATTCCTGATTCATCATTCCTGATTCCTGATTCATCATTCCTGATTCCTGTTTCATTATTCCTGATTGATCATTCCTGATTCCTGATTGATCATTCCTGATTCCTGATTGATCATTCATCATTCCTGATTCATCATTCTTGATTCCTGATTCATCATTCCTGATTCCTGATTAATCACTCCTGATTCCTGATTCCTGATTCCTGATTCATCATTCCTGATTCATCATTCCTGATTCATCATTCATCATTCCTGATTCATCATTCCTGATTAATCACTCCTGATTCCTGATTCCTGATTCATCATTCCTGATTCATCATTCCTGATTCATCATTCCTGATTCATCATTCATCATTCCTGATTCATCATTCCTGATTCCTGATTCATCATTCCTGATTCCTGATTCATTATTCCTGATTCATCATTCCTGATTCCTGATTCATCATTCCTGATTCCTGATTCATCATTCATCATTCCTGATTCATCATTCTTGATTCCTGATTCATCATTCCTGATTCCTGATTCATCATTCCTGATTCCTGATTCATCATTCCTGATTCCTGATTCATCATTGCTGATTCCTGATTCATCATTCATCATTCCTGATTGATCATTCCTTATTCCCGATTCATCATTCCTGATTCCTGATTCATCATTCCTGATTCCTGATTCATCATTCCTGATTCATCATTCCTGATTCCTGATTCACCATTCCTGATTCCTGATTCATCATTCCTCTTTCCTGATTCATCATTCCTGATTCATGATTCATGATTCCTGATTCCTGATTCATCATTCCTGATTCCTGATTGATCATTCCTGATTCCTGATTCATCATTCATCATTCGTGATTCATCATTCCTGATTCCTGATTCATCATTCCTGATTCATCATTCCTGATTCCTGATTCATCATTCATCATTCCTGATTCATCATTCATCATTCCTGATTCATCATTCGTCATTCCTGATTCATCATTCCTGATTCCTGATTCATCATTCTTGATTCCTGATTCATCATTCCTGATTCCTGATTCATCATTCCTGATTCCTGATTCATCATTCATCATTCATCATTCCTGATTCCTGATTCATCATTGCTGATTCCTGATTCATCATTCCTGATTCCTGATTGATCATTCCTCATTCCTGATTCATCATTCCTGATTCCTGATTCCTGATTCCTGATTCCTGATTCATCATTCCTCATTCCTGATTCATCATTCCTGATTCCTGATTCATCATTCATCATTCCTGATTCCTGATTCATCATTGCTGATTCCTGATTCATCATTCATCATTCCTGATTGATCATTCCTTATTCCCGATTCATCATTCCTGATTCCTGATTCATCATTTCTGATTCCTGATTCATCATTCCTGATTCATGATTCACCATTCCTGATTCCTGATTCATCATTCCTCTTTCCTGATTCATCATTCCTGATTCCTGATACATCATTCATCATTCCTGATTCATCATTCCTGATTCCTGATTCATCATTCCTGATTCCAGATTCATCAGTCCTGATTCATGATTCACCAATCCTGATTCCTGATTCATCATTCCTCTTTCCTGATTCATCATTCCTGATTCCTGATACATCATTCATCATTCCTGATTCATCATTCATCATTCCTGATTCATCATTCCTGATTTCTGATTTATCATTCCTGATTCATCATTCCTGATTCCTGATTCATAATTCCTGATTCCTGATTCATCATTCCTCATTCCTGATTCATCATTCCTCATTCCTGATTCATCATTCATCATTCATCATTCATCATTCCTGATTCCTGATTCATCATTCCTGATTCCTGATTCATCATTCATCATTCCTGATTGATCATTCCTTATTCCCGATTCATCATTCCTGATTCCTGATTCATTATTCCTGATTCCTGATTCATCATTCATCATTCCTGATTCCTGATTCATCATTGCTAATTCCTGATTCATCATTCATCATTCCTGATTGATCGTTCCTTATTCCCGATTCATCATTGCTGATTCCTGATTCATCATTCCTGATTCCTGATTCATCATTGCTGATTCCTGATTCATCATTCATCATTCCTGATTGATCATTCCTTATTCCCGATTCATCATTCCTGATTCCTGATTCATCATTCCTGATTCATGATTCACCATTCCTGATTCCTGATTCATCATTCCTCTTTCCTGATTCATCATTCCTGATTCCTGATACATCATTCATCATTCCTGATTCATCATTCCCGATTCCTGATTCATCATTCCTGATTCCAGATTCATCAGTCCTGATTCCTGATTCATCATTCCTGATTCCTGATTCCTGATTCATCATTCATCATTCCTGATTGATCATTCCTTATTCCCGATTCATCATTCCTGATTCCTGATTTATCATTCCTGATTCATCATTCCTGATTCCTGATTCATCATTCCTGATTCCTGATTCATCATTCCTCATTCCGGATTCATCATTTCTCATTCCTGATTCATCATTCCTAATTCCTGATTCATCATTCCTGATTCCTGATTGATCATTCCTCATTCCTGATTCATCATTCCTGATTCCTGATTCCTGATTCCTGATTCCTGATTCCTGATTCATCATTCCTGATTCATCATTCCTCATTCCTGATTCATCATTCTTCATTCCTGATTAATCATTCCTCATTCCTGATTCATCATTCCTCATTCCTGATTCATCATTCCTGATTCATCATTCATCATTCCTGATTCCTGATTCATCATTGCTGATTCCTGATTCATCATTCATCATTCCTGATTGATCATTCCTTATTCCCGATTCATCATTCCTGATTCCTGATTCATCATTCCTGATTCCTGATTCATCATTCCTGATTCATGATTCACCATTCCTGATTCCTGATTCATCATTCCTCTTTCCTGATTCATCATTCCTGATTCCTGATACATCATTCCTGATTCCTGATTCATCATTCCTGATTCCTGATTCATCATTCCTGATTCCAGATTCATCAGTCCTGATTCATGATTCACCAATCCTGATTCCTGATTCATCATTCCTCTTTCCTGATTCATCATTCCTGATTCCTGATACATCATTCATCATTCCTGATTCATCATTCATCATTCCTGATTCATCATTCCTGATTCCTGATTTATCATTCCTGATTCATCATTCCTGATTCCTGATTCATCATTCCTGATTCCTGATTCATCATTCCTGATTCCTGATTCATCATTACTCATTCCTGATTCATCATTCCTGATTCCTGATTCATCATTCCTGATTCCTGATTGATCATTCCTGATTCCTGATTCATCATTCCTGATTCATGATTCACCATTCCTGATTCCTGATACATCATTCATCATTCCTGATTCATCATTCCTGATTCCTGATTTATCAATCCTGATACATCATTCCTGATTCCTGATTCATCATTCCTGATTCCTGCTTCATCATTCCTCATTCCTGATTCATCATTCCTCATTCCTGATTCATCAATCCTCATTCCTGATTCATCATTCCTGATTCCTGATTCCTGATTCATCATTCCTGATTCCTGATTCATCATTCATCATTCCTGATTCATCATTCATCATTCCTGATTCATCATTCGTCATTCCTGATTCATCATTCCTGAATCCTGATTCATTATTCCTGATTCATCATTCCTGATTCCTGATTCATCATTCCTGATTCCTGATTCATCATTCATCATTCCTGATTGATCATTCCTTATTCCTGATTGATCATTCCTGATTCCTGATTCATCATTCATCATTCCTGATTCATCATTCTTGATTCCTGATTCATCATTCCTGATTCCTGATTCATCATTCCTGATTCCTGATTCATCATTCCTGATTCCTGATTCATCATTGCTGATTCCTGATTGATCATTCCTTATTCCCGATTCATCATTCCTGATTCCTGATTCATCATTCCTGATTCCTGATTCATCATTCCTGATTCATGATTCACCATTCCTGATTCCTGATTCATCATTCCTCTTTCCTGATTCATCATTCCTGATTCCTGTTACATCATTCATCATTCCTGATTCATCATTCCTGATTCCTGATTCATCATTCCTGATTCCAGATTCATCAGTCATTATTCATGATTCACCAATCCTGATTCCTGATTCATCATTCCTCTTTCCTGATTCATCATTCTTCATTCCTGATTCATCATTCTTCATTCCTGATTAATCATTCATCATTCCTGATTCATCATTCCTGATTCCTGATTCATCATTCCTGATTCATCATTCCTGATTCCTGATTCATCATTCCTGATTCCTGATTCATCAATCCTCATTCCTGATTCATCATTCCTGATTCCTGATTGAACGTTCCTCATTCCTGATTGATCATTCCTCATTCCTGATTCATCATTCCTGATTCCTGATTCATCATTCCTGATTCCTGATTAATCACTCCTGATTCCTGATTCCTGATTCATCATTCCTGATTCATCATTCCTGATTCATCATTCCTGATTCATCATTCATCATTCCTGATTCATCATTCCTGATTCCTGATTCATCATTCCTGATCCTGTTTCATTATTCCTGATTCATCATTCCTGATTCCTGATTGATCATTCCTGATTCCTGATTGATCATTCATCATTCCTGATTCATCATTCTTGATTCCTGATTCATCATTCCTGATTCCTGATTAATCACTCCTGATTCCTGATTCCTGATTCCTGATTCATCATTCCTGATTCATCATTCCTGATTCATCATTCATCATTCCTGATTCATCATTCCTGATTAATCACTCCTGATTCCTGATTCCTGATTCATCATTCCTGATTCATCATTCCTGATTCATCATTCCTGATTCATCATTCATCATTCCTGATTCATCATTCCTGATTCCTGATTCATCATTCCTGATTCCTGATTCATTATTCCTGATTCATCATTCCTGATTCCTGATTCATCATTCCTGATTCCTGATTCATCATTCATCATTCCTGATTCATCATTCTTGATTCCTGATTCATCATTCCTGATTCCTGATTCATCATTCCTGATTCCTGATTCATCATTCCTGATTCCTGATTCATCATTGCTGATTCCTGATTCATCATTCATCATTCCTGATTGATCATTCCTTATTCCCGATTCATCATTCCTGATTCCTGATTCATCATTCCTGATTCCTGATTCATCATTCCTGATTCATCATTCCTGATTCCTGATTCACCATTCCTGATTCCTGATTCATCATTCCTCTTTCCTGATTCATCATTCCTGATTCATGATTCATGATTCCTGATTCCTGATTCATCATTCCTGATTCCTGATTGATCATTCCTGATTCCTGATTCATCATTCATCATTCGTGATTCATCATTCCTGATTCCTGATTCATCATTCCTGATTCATCATTCCTGATTCCTGATTCATCATTCATCATTCCTGATTCATCATTCATCATTCCTGATTCATCATTCGTCATTCCTGATTCATCATTCCTGATTCCTGATTCATCATTCTTGATTCCTGATTCATCATTCCTGATTCCTGATTCATCATTCCTGATTCCTGATTCATCATTCATCATTCATCATTCCTGATTCCTGATTCATCATTGCTGATTCCTGATTCATCATTCCTGATTCCTGATTGATCATTCCTCATTCCTGATTCATCATTCCTGATTCCTGATTCCTGATTCCTGATTCCTGATTCATCATTCCTCATTCCTGATTCATCATTCCTGATTCCTGATTCATCATTCATCATTCCTGATTCCTGATTCATCATTGCTGATTCCTGATTCATCATTCATCATTCCTGATTGATCATTCCTTATTCCCGATTCATCATTCCTGATTCCTGATTCATCATTTCTGATTCCTGATTCATCATTCCTGATTCCTGATTCACCATTACTCATTCCTGATTCATCATTACTCATTCCTGATTCATCATTCCTGATTCCTGATTCATCATTCCTGATTCCTGATTGATCATTCCTGATTCCTGATTCATCATTCCTGATTCCTGATTCATCATTCCTGATTCCTGATTCCTGATTCCTGATTCATCATTCCTGATTCATCATTCCTGATTCATCATTCCTCATTCCTGATTCATCATTCTTCATTCCTGATTAATCATTCCTCATTCCTGATTCATCATTCCTGATTCATGATTCACCATTCCTGATTCCTGATACATCATTCATCATTCCTGATTCATCATTCCTCATTCCTGATTCATCAATCCTGATTCATCATTCCTGATTCCTGATTCATCATTCCTGATTCCTGCTTCATTATTCCTCATTCCTGATTCATCATTCCTCATTCCTGATTCATCAATCCTCATTCCTGATTCATCATTCCTGATTCCTGATACCTGATTCATCATTCCTGATTCCTGATTCATCATTCATCATTCCTGATTCATCATTCATCATTCCTGATTCATCATTCTTGATTCCTGATTCATCATTCCTGATTCCTGATTCATCATTCCTGATTCCTGATTCCTGATTCATCATTCCTGATTCCTGATTCATCATTGCTGATTCCTGATTCATCATTCATCATTCCTGATTCATCATTCCTCATTCCTGATTCATCATTCTTCATTCCTGATTAATCATTCATCATTCCTGATTCATCATTCCTGATTCCTGATTCATCATTCCTGATTCATCATTCCTGATTCCTGATTCATCATTCCTGATTCCTGATTCATCAATCCTCATTCCTGATTCATCATTCCTGATTCCTGATTGAACGTTCCTCATTCCTGATTGATCATTCCTCATTCCTGATTCATCATTCCTGATTCCTGATTCATCATTCCTGATTCCTGATTAATCACTCCTGATTCCTGATTCCTGATTCATCATTCCTGATTCATCATTCCTGATTCATCATTCCTGATTCATCATTCATCATTCCTGATTCATCATTCCTGATTCCTGATTCATCATTCCTGATTCCTGTTTCATTATTCCTGATTCATCATTCCTGATTCCTGATTCATCATTCCTGATTCCTGATTGATCATTCATCATTCCTGATTCATCATTCTTGATTCCTGATTCATCATTCCTGATTCCTGATTAATCACTCCTGATTCCTGATTCCTGATTCCTGATTCATCATTCCTGATTCATCATTCCTGATTCATCATTCATCATTCCTGATTCATCATTCCTGATTAATCACTCCTGATTCCTGATTCCTGATTCATCATTCCTGATTCATCATTCCTGATTCATCATTCCTGATTCATCATTCATCATTCCTGATTCATCATTCCTGATTCCTGATTCATCATTCCTGATTCCTGATTCATTATTCCTGATTCATCATTCCTGATTCCTGATTCATCATTCCTGATTCCTGATTCATCATTCATCATTCCTGATTCATCATTCTTGATTCCTGATTCATCATTCCTGATTCCTGATTCATCATTCCTGATTCCTGATTCATCATTCCTGATTCCTGATTCATCATTGCTGATTCCTGATTCATCATTCATCATTCCTGATTGATCATTCCTTATTCCCGATTCATCATTCCTGATTCCTGATTCATCATTCCTGATTCCTGATTCATCATTCCTGATTCCTGATTCATCATTCCTGATTCCTGATTCATCATTGCTGATTCCTGATTCATCATTCATCATTCCTGATTGATCATTCCTTATTCCCGATTCATCATTCCTGATTCCTGATTCATCATTCCTGATTCCTGATTCATCATTCCTGATTCATCATTCCTGATTCCTGATTCACCATTCCTGATTCCTGATTCATCATTCCTCTTTCCTGATTCATCATTCCTGATTCATGATTCATGATTCCTGATTCCTGATTCATCATTCCTGATTCCTGATTGATCATTCCTGATTCCTGATTCATCATTCATCATTCGTGATTCATCATTCCTGATTCCTGATTCATCATTCCTGATTCATCATTCCTGATTCCTGATTCATCATTCATCATTCCTGATTCATCATTCATCATTCCTGATTCATCATTCGTCATTCCTGATTCATCATTCCTGATTCCTGATTCATCATTCTTGATTCCTGATTCATCATTCCTGATTCCTGATTCATCATTCCTGATTCCTGATTCATCATTCATCATTCATCATTCCTGATTCCTGATTCATCATTGCTGATTCCTGATTCATCATTCCTGATTCCTGATTGATCATTCCTCATTCCTGATTCATCATTCCTGATTCCTGATTCCTGATTCCTGATTCCTGATTCATCATTCCTCATTCCTGATTCATCATTCCTGATTCCTGATTCATCATTCGTGATTCCAGATTCATCAGTCCTGATTCATGATTCACCAATCCTGATTCCTGATTCATCATTCCTCTTTCCTGATTCATCATTGCTGATTCCTGATTCATCATTCATCATTCCTGATTGATCATTCCTTATTCCCGATTCATCATTCCTGATTCCTGATTCATCATTCCTGATTCCAGATTCATCATTCCTGATTCATGATTCATCATTCCTGATTCATCATTCCTGATTCCTGATTCATCATTCATCATTCCTGATTCATCATTCATCATTCCTGATTCATCATTCGTCATTCCTGATTCATCATTCCTGATTCCTGATTCCTCATTCCTGATTCATCATTCTTGATTCCTGATTCATCATTCCTGATTCCTGATTCATCATTCCTGATTCCAGATTCATCAGTCCTGATTCATGATTCACCAATCCTGATTCCTGATTCATCATTCCTCTTTCCTGATTCATCATTCCTGATTCCTGATACATCATTCATCATTCCTGATTCATCATTCATCATTCCTGATTCATCATTCCTGATTCCTGATTTATCATTCCTGATTCATCATTCCTGATTCCTGATTCATCATTCCTGATTCCTGATTCATCATTCCTGATTCCTGATTCATCATTACTCATTCCTGATTCATCATTCCTGATTCCTGATTCATCATTCCTGATTCCTGATTGATCATTCCTGATTCCTGATTCATCATTCCTGATTCCTGATTCATCATTCCTGATTCCTGATTCCTGATTCCTGATTCATCATTCCTGATTCATCATTCCTGATTCATCATTCCTCATTCCTGATTCATCATTCTTCATTCCTGATTAATCATTCCTCATTCCTGATTCATCATTCCTGATTCATGATTCACCATTCCTGATTCCTGATACATCATTCATCATTCCTGATTCATCATTCCTCATTCCTGATTCATCAATCCTGATTCATCATTCCTGATTCCTGATTCATCATTCCTGATTCCTGCTTCATTATTCCTCATTCCTGATTCATCATTCCTCATTCCTGATTCATCAATCCTCATTCCTGATTCATCATTCCTGATTCCTGATACCTGATTCATCATTCCTGATTCCTGATTCATCATTCATCATTCCTGATTCATCATTCATCATTCCTGATTCATCATTCTTGATTCCTGATTCATCATTCCTGATTCCTGATTCATCATTCCTGATTCCTGATTCCTGATTCATCATTCCTGATTCCTGATTCATCATTGCTGATTCCTGATTCATCATTCATCATTCCTGATTCATCATTCCTCATTCCTGATTCATCATTCTTCATTCCTGATTAATCATTCATCATTCCTGATTCATCATTCCTGATTCCTGATTCATCATTCCTGATTCATCATTCCTGATTCCTGATTCATCATTCCTGATTCCTGATTCATCAATCCTCATTCCTGATTCATCATTCCTGATTCCTGATTGAACGTTCCTCATTCCTGATTGATCATTCCTCATTCCTGATTCATCATTCCTGATTCCTGATTCATCATTCCTGATTCCTGATTAATCACTCCTGATTCCTGATTCCTGATTCATCATTCCTGATTCATCATTCCTGATTCATCATTCATCATTCCTGATTCATCATTCCTGATTCCTGATTCATCATTCCTGATTCCTGTTTCATTATTCCTGATTCATCATTCCTGATTCCTGATTGATCATTCCTGATTCCTGATTGATCATTCATCATTCCTGATTCATCATTCTTGATTCCTGATTCATCATTCCTGATTCCTGATTAATCACTCCTGATTCCTGATTCCTGATTCCTGATTCATCATTCCTGATTCATCATTCCTGATTCATCATTCATCATTCCTGATTCATCATTCCTGATTAATCACTCCTGATTCCTGATTCCTGATTCATCATTCCTGATTCATCATTCCTGATTCATCATTCCTGATTCATCATTCATCATTCCTGATTCATCATTCCTGATTCCTGATTCATCATTCCTGATTCCTGATTCATTATTCCTGATTCATCATTCCTGATTCCTGATTCATCATTCCTGATTCCTGATTCATCATTCATCATTCCTGATTCATCATTCTTGATTCCTGATTCATCATTCCTGATTCCTGATTCATCATTCCTGATTCCTGATTCATCATTCCTGATTTCCTGATTCATCATTGCTGATTCCTGATTCATCATTCATCATTCCTGATTGATCATTCCTTATTCCCGATTCATCATTCCTGATTCCTGATTCATCATTCCTGATTCCTGATTCATCATTCCTGATTCATCATTCCTGATTCCTGATTCACCATTCCTGATTCCTGATTCATCATTCCTCTTTCCTGATTCATCATTCCTGATTCATGATTCATGATTCCTGATTCCTGATTCATCATTCCTGATTCCTGATTGATCATTCCTGATTCCTGATTCATCATTCATCATTCGTGATTCATCATTCCCTGATTCCTGATTCATCATTCCTGATTCATCATTCCTGATTCCTGATTCATCATTCATCATTCCTGATTCATCATTCATCATTCCTGATTCATCATTCGTCATTCCTGATTCATCATTCCTGATTCCTGATTCATCATTCTTGATTCCTGATTCATCATTCCTGATTCCTGATTCATCATTCCTGATTCCTGATTCATCATTCATCATTCATCATTCCTGATTCATCATTGCTGATTCCTGATTCATCATTCCTGATTCCTGATTGATCATTCCTCATTCCTGATTCATCATTCCTGATTCCTGATTCCTGATTCCTGATTCCTGATTCATCATTCCTCATTCCTGATTCATCATTCCTGATTCCTGATTCATCATTCATCATTCCTGATTCCTGATTCATCATTGCTGATTCCTGATTCATCATTCATCATTCCTGATTGATCATTCCTTATTCCCGATTCATCATTCCTGATTCCTGATTCATCATTTCTGATTCCTGATTCATCATTCCTGATTCATGATTCGCCATTCCTGATTTCTGATTCATCATTCCTCTTTCCCTGATTCATCATTCCTGATTCCTGATACATCATTCATCATTCCTGATTCATCATTCCTGATTCCTGATTCATCATTCCTGATTCCAGATTCATCAGTCCTGATTCATGATTCACCAATCCTGATTCCTGATTCATCATTCCTCTTTCCTGATTCATCATTCCTGATTCCTGATACATCATTCATCATTCCTGATTCATCATTCATCATTCCTGATTCATCATTCCTGATTTCTGATTTATCATTCCTGATTCATCATTCCTGATTCCTGATTCATAATTCCTGATTCCTGATTCATCATTCCTCATTCCTGATTTCATCATTCCTGATTCCTGATTCATCATTCATCATTCATCATTCCTGATTCCTGATTCATCATTGCTGATTCCTGATTCATCATTCATCATTCCTGATTGATCATTCCTTATTCCCGATTCATCATTCCTGATTCCTGATTCATTTATTCCTGATTCCTGATTCATCATTCATCATTCCTGATTCCTGATTCATCATTGCTGATTCCTGATTCATCATTCATCATTCCTGATTGATCATTCCTTATTCCCGATTCATCATTGCTGATTCCTGATTCATCATTCCTGATTCCTGATTCATCATTGCTGATTCCTGATTCATCATTCATCATTCCTGATTTGATCATTCCTTATTCCCGATCATCATTCCTGATTCTGATTCCTGATTCATCATTCCTGATTTCATGATTCACCATTCCTGATTCCTGATTCATCATTCCTCTTTCCTGATTCATCATTCCTGATTCCTGATACATCATTCATCATTCCTGATTCATCATTCCCCGATTCCTGATTCATCATTCCTGATTCCAGATTCTATCAGTCCTGATTCCTGATTCATCATTCCTGATTCCTGATTCCTGATTCATCATTCATCATTCCTGATTGATCATTCCTTATTCCCGATTCATCATTCCTGATTCCTGATTTATCATTCCTGATTCATCATTCCTGATTCCTGATTCATCATTCCTGATTCCTGATTCATCATTCCTCATTCCGGATTCATCATTTCTCATTCCTGATTCATCATTCCTAATTCCTGATTCATCATTCCTGATTCCTGATTGATCATTCCTCAATTCCTGATTCATCATTCCTGATTCCTGATTCCTGATTCCTGATTCCTGATTCCTGATTCATCATTCCTGATTCATCATTCCTCATTCCTGATTCATCATTCCTGATTCCTGATTCATCATTCCTGATTCCTGATTCATCATTCCTCATTCCGGATTCATCATTTCTCATTCCTGATTCATCATTCCTAATTCCTGATTCATCATTCCTGATTCCTGATTGATCATTCCTCATTCCTGATTCATCATTCCTGATTCCTGATTCCTGATTCCTGATTCCTGATTCCTGATTCATCATTCCTGATTTCATCATTCCTCATTCCTGATTCATCATTCTTCATTCCTGATTAATCATTCCTCATTCCTGATTCATCATTCCTCAATTCCTGATTCATCATTCCTGATTCATCATTCATCATTCCTGATTCCTGATTCATCATTGCTGATTCCTGATTCATCATTCATCATTCCTGATTGATCATTCCTTTTTCCCGATTCATCATTCCTGATTCCTGATTCATCATTCCTGATTCCTGATTCATCATTCCTGATTCATGATTCACCATTCCTGATTCCTGATTCATCATTCCTCTTTCCTGATTCATCATTCCTGATTCCTGATACATCATTCCTGATTCCTGATTCATCATTCCTGATTCCTGATTCATCATTCCTGATTCCAGATTCATCAGTCCTGATTCATGATTCACCAATCCTGATTCCTGATTCATCATTCCTCTTTCCTGATTCATCATTCCTGATTCCTGATACATCATTCATCATTCCTGATTCATCATTCATCATTCCTGATTCATCATTCCTGATTCCTGATTTATCATTCCTGATTCATCATTCCTGATTCCTGATTCATCATTCCTGATTCCTGATTCATCATTCCTGATTCCTGATTCATCATTACTCATTCCTGATTCATCATTCCTGATTCCTGATTCATCATTCCTGATTCCTGATTGATCATTCCTGATTCCTGATTCATCATTCCTGATTCATGATTCACCATTCCTGATTCCTGATACATCATTCATCATTCCTGATTCATCATTCCTGATTCCTGATTTATCAATCCTGATACATCATTCCTGATTCCTGATTCATCATTCCTGATTCCTGCTTCATCATTCCTCATTCCTGATTCATCATTCCTCATTCCTGATTCATCAATCCTCATTCCTGCTCATTCCTGATTCATCATTCCTGATTCCTGATTCCTGATTCATCATTCCTGATTCCTGATTCATCATTCATCATTCTGATTCATCATTCATCATTCCTGATTCATCATTCGTCATTCCTGATTCATCATTCCTGAATCCTGATTCATTATTCCTGATTCATCATTCCTGATTCCTGATTCATCATTCCTGATTCCTGATTCATCATTCATCATTCCTGATTGATCATTCCTTATTCCTGATTGATCATTCCTGATTCCTGATTCATCATTCATCATTCCTGATTCATCATTCTTGATTCCTGATTCATCATTCCTGATTCCTGATTCATCATTCCTGATTCCTGATTCATCATTCCTGATTCCTGATTCATCATTGCTGATTCCTGATTCATCATTCATCATTCCTGATTGATCATTCCTTATTCCCGATTCATCATTCCTGATTCCTGATTCATCATTCCTGATTCCTGATTCATCATTCCTGATTCATGATTCACCATTCCTGATTCTGATTCATCATTCCTCTTTCCTGATTCATCATTCCTGATTCCTGTTACATCATTCATCATTCCTGATTCATCATTCCTGATTCCTGATTCATCATTCCTGATTCCAGATTCATCAGTCATTATTCATGATTCACCAATCCTGATTCCTGATTCATCATTCCTCTTTCCTGATTCATCATTCTTCATTCCTGATTCATCATTCTTCATTCCTGATTAATCATTCATCATTCCTGATTCATCATTCCTGATTCCTGATTCATCATTCCTGATTCATCATTCCTGATTCCTGATTCATCATTCCTGATTCCTGATTCATCAATCCTCATTCCTGATTCATCATTCCTGATTCCTGATTGAACGTTCCTCATTCCTGATTGATCATTCCTCATTCCTGATTCATCATTCCTGATTCCTGATTCATCATTCCTGATTCCTGATTAATCACTCCTGATTCCTGATTCCTGATTCATCATTCCTGATTCATCATTCCTGATTCATCATTCCTGATTCATCATTCATCATTCTGATTCATCATTCCTGATTCCTGATTCATCATTCCTGATTCCTGTTTCATTATTCCTGATTCATCATTCCTGATTCCTGATTGATCATTCCTGATTCCTGATTGATCATTCATCATTCCTGATTCATCATTCTTGATTCCTGATTCATCATTCCTGATTCCTGATTAATCACTCCTGATTCCTGATTCCTGATTCCTGATTCATCATTCCTGATTCATCATTCCTGATTCATCATTCATCATTCCTGATTCATCATTCCTGATTAATCACTCCTGATTCCTGATTCCTGATTCATCATTCCTGATTCATCATTCCTGATTCATCATTCCTGATTCATCATTCATCATTCCTGATTCATCATTCCTGATTCCTGATTCATCATTCCTGATTCCTGATTCATTATTCCTGATTCATCATTCCTGATTCCTGATTCATCATTCTGATTCCTGATTCATCATTCATCATTCCTGATTCATCATTCTTGATTCCTGATTCATCATTCCTGATTCCTGATTCATCATTCCTGATTCCTGATTCATCATTCCTGATTCCTGATTCATCATTGCTGATTCCTGATTCATCATTCATCATTCCTGATTGATCATTCCTTATTCCCGATTCATCATTCCTGATTCCTGATTCATCATTCCTGATTCCTGATTCATCATTCCTGATTCATCATTCCTGATTCCTGATTCACCATTCCTGATTCCTGATTCATCATTCCTCTTTCCTGATTCATCATTCCTGATTCATGATTCATGATTCCTGATTCCTGATTCATCATTCCTGATTCCTGATTGATCATTCCTGATTCCTGATTCATCATTCATCATTCGTGATTCATCATTCCTGATTCCTGATTCATCATTCCTGATTCATCATTCCTGATTCCTGATTCATCATTCATCATTCCTGATTCATCATTCATCATTCCTGATTCATCATTCGTCATTCCTGATTCATCATTCCTGATTCCTGATTCATCATTCTTGATTCCTGATTCATCATTCCTGATTCCTGATTCATCATTCCTGATTCCTGATTCATCATTCATCATTCATCATTCCTGATTCCTGATTCATCATTGCTGATTCCTGATTCATCATTCCTGATTCCTGATTGATCATTCCTCATTCCTGATTCATCATTCCTGATTCCTGATTCCTGATTCCTGATTCCTGATTCATCATTCCTCATTCCTGATTCATCATTCCTGATTCCTGATTCATCATTCATCATTCCTGATTCCTGATTCATCATTGCTGATTCCTGATTCATCATTCATCATTCCTGATTGATCATTCCTTATTCCCGATTCATCATTCCTGATTCCTGATTCATCATTTCTGATTCCTGATTCATCATTCCTGATTCTGATTCACCATTACTCATTCCTGATTCATCATTACTCATTCCTGATTCATCATTCCTGATTCCTGATTCATCATTCCTGATTCCTGATTGATCATTCCTGATTCCTGATTCATCATTCCTGATTCCTGATTCATCATTCCTGATTCCTGATTCCTGATTCCTGATTCATCATTCCTGATTCATCATTCCTGATTCATCATTCCTCATTCCTGATTCATCATTCTTCATTCCTGATTAATCATTCCTCATTCCTGATTCATCATTCTGATTCATGATTCACCATTCCTGATTCCTGATACATCATTCATCATTCCTGATTCATCATTCCTCATTCCTGATTCATCAATCCTGATTCATCATTCCTGATTCCTGATTCATCATTCCTGATTCCTGCTTCATTATTCCTCATTCCTGATTCATCATTCCTCATTCCTGATTCATCAATCCTCATTCCTGATTCATCATTCCTGATTCCTGATACCTGATTCATCATTCCTGATTCCTGATTCATCATTCATCATTCCTGATTCATCATTCATCATTCCTGATTCATCATTCTTGATTCCTGATTCATCATTCCTGATTCCTGATTCATCATTCCTGATTCTGATTCCTGATTCATCATTCCTGATTCCTGATTCATCATTGCTGATTCCTGATTCATCATTCATCATTCCTGATTCATCATTCCTCATTCCTGATTCATCATTCTTCATTCCTGATTAATCATTCATCATTCCTGATTCATCATTCCTGATTCCTGATTCATCATTCCTGATTCATCATTCCTGATTCCTGATTCATCATTCCTGATTCCTGATTCATCAATCCTCATTCCTGATTCATCATTCCTGATTCCTGATTGAACGTTCCTCATTCCTGATTGATCATTCCTCATTCCTGATTCATCATTCCTGATTCCTGATTCATCATTCCTGATTCCTGATTAATCACTCCTGATTCCTGATTCATCATTCCTCATTCCTGATTCATCATTCCTGATTCCTGATTCATCATTCATCATTCATCATTCCTGATTCCTGATTCATCATTGCTGATTCCTGATTCATCATTCATCATTCCTGATTGATCATTCCTTATTCCCGATTCATCATTCCTGATTCCTGATTCATTATTCCTGATTCCTGATTCATCATTCATCATTCCTGATTCCTGATTCATCATTGCTGATTCCTGATTCATCATTCATCATTCCTGATTGATCATTCCTTATTCCCGATTCATCATTGCTGATTCCTGATTCATCATTCCTGATTCCTGATTCATCATTGCTGATTCCTGATTCATCATTCATCATTCCTGATTGATCATTCCTTATTCCGATTCATCATTCCTGATTCCTGATTCATCATTCCTGATTCATGATTCACCATTCCTGATTCCTGATTCATCATTCCTCTTTCCTGATTCATCATTCCTGATTCCTGATACATCATTCATCATTCCTGATTCATCATTCCCGATTCCTGATTCATCATTCCTGATTCCAGATTCATCAGTCCTGATTCCTGATTCATCATTCCTGATTCCTGATTCCTGATTCATCATTCATCATTCCTGATTGATCATTCCTTATTCCCGATTCATCATTCCTGATTCCTGATTTATCATTCCTGATTCATCATTCCTGATTCCTGATTCATCATTCCTGATTCCTGATTCATCATTCCTCATTCCGGATTCATCATTTCTCATTCCTGATTCATCATTCCTAATTCCTGATTCATCATTCCTGATTCCTGATTGATCATTCCTCATTCCTGATTCATCATTCCTGATTCCTGATTCCTGATTCCTGATTCCTGATTCCTGATTCATCATTCCTGATTCATCATTCCTCATTCCTGATTCATCATTCCTGATTCCTGATTCATCATTCCTGATTCCTGATTCATCATTCCTCATTCCGGATTCATCATTTCTCATTCCTGATTCATCATTCCTAATTCCTGATTCATCATTCCTGATTCCTGATTGATCATTCCTCATTCCTGATTCATCATTCCTGATTCCTGATTCCTGATTCCTGATTCCTGATTCCTGATTCATCATTCCTGATTCATCATTCCTCATTCCTGATTCATCATTCTTCATTCCTGATTAATCATTCCTCATTCCTGATTCATCATTCCTCATTCCTGATTCATCATTCCTGATTCATCATTCATCATTCCTGATTCCTGATTCATCATTGCTGATTCCTGATTCATCATTCATCATTCCTGATTGATCATTCCTTTTTCCCGATTCATCATTCCTGATTCCTGATTCATCATTCCTGATTCCTGATTCATCATTCCTGATTCATGATTCACCATTCCTGATTCCTGATTCATCATTCCTCTTTCCTGATTCATCATTCCTGATTCCTGATACATCATTCCTGATTCCTGATTCATCATTCCTGATTCCTGATTCATCATTCCTGATTCCAGATTCATCAGTCCTGATTCATGATTCACCAATCCTGATTCCTGATTCATCATTCCTCTTTCCTGATTCATCATTCCTGATTCCTGATACATCATTCATCATTCCTGATTCATCATTCATCATTCCTGATTCATCATTCCTGATTCCTGATTTATCATTCCTGATTCATCATTCCTGATTCCTGATTCATCATTCCTGATTCCTGATTCATCATTCCTGATTCCTGATTCATCATTACTCATTCCTGATTCATCATTCCTGATTCCTGATTCATCATTCCTGATTCCTGATTGATCATTCCTGATTCCTGATTCATCATTCCTGATTCATGATTCACCATTCCTGATTCCTGATACATCATTCATCATTCCTGATTCATCATTCCTGATTCCTGATTTATCAATCCTGATACATCATTCCTGATTCCTGATTCATCATTCCTGATTCCTGCTTCATCATTCCTCATTCCTGATTCATCATTCCTCATTCCTGATTCATCAATCCTCATTCCTGATTCATCATTCCTGATTCCTGATTCCTGATTCATCATTCCTGATTCCTGATTCATCATTCATCATTCCTGATTCATCATTCATCATTCCTGATTCATCATTCGTCATTCCTGATTCATCATTCCTGAATCCTGATTCATTATTCCTGATTCATCATTCCTGATTCCTGATTCATCATTCCTGATTCCTGATATTCATCATTCATCATTCCTGATTGATCATTCCTTATTCCTGATTGATCATTCCTGATTCCTGATTCATCATTCATCATTCCTGATTCATCATTCTTGATTCCTGATTCATCATTCCTGATTCCTGATTCATCATTCCTGATTCCTGATTCATCATTCCTGATTCCTGATTCATCATTGCTGATTCCTGATTCATCATTCATCATTCCTGATTGATCATTCCTTATTCCCGATTCATCATTCCTGATTCCTGATTCATCATTCCTGATTCCTGATTCATCATTCCTGATTCATGATTCACCATTCCTGATTCCTGATTCATCATTCCTCTTTCCTGATTCATCATTCCTGATTCCTGTTACATCATTCATCATTCCTGATTCATCATTCCTGATTCCTGATTCATCATTCCTGATTCCAGATTCATCAGTCATTATTCATGATTCACCAATCCTGATTCCTGATTCATCATTCCTCTTTCCTGATTCATCATTCTTCATTCCTGATTCATCATTCTTCATTCCTGATTAATCATTCATCATTCCTGATTCATCATTCCTGATTCCTGATTCATCATTCCTGATTCATCATTCCTGATTCCTGATTCATCATTCCTGATTCCTGATTCATCAATCCTCATTCCTGATTCATCATTCCTGATTCCTGATTGAACGTTCCTCATTCCTGATTGATCATTCCTCATTCCTGATTCATCATTCCTGATTCCTGATTCATCATTCCTGATTCCTGATTAATCACTCCTGATTCCTGATTCCTGATTCATCATTCCTGATTCATCATTCCTGATTCATCATTCCTGATTCATCATTCATCATTCCTGATTCATCATTCCTGATTCCTGATTCATCATTCCTGATTCCTGTTTCATTATTCCTGATTCATCATTCCTGATTCCTGATTGATCATTCCTGATTCCTGATTGATCATTCATCATTCCTGATTCATCATTCTTGATTCCTGATTCATCATTCCTGATTCCTGATTAATCACTCCTGATTCCTGATTCCTGATTCCTGATTCATCATTCCTGATTCATCATTCCTGATTCATCATTCATCATTCCTGATTCATCATTCCTGATTAATCACTCCTGATTCCTGATTCCTGATTCATCATTCCTGATTCATCATTCCTGATTCATCATTCCTGATTCATCATTCATCATTCCTGATTCATCATTCCTGATTCCTGATTCATCATTCCTGATTCCTGATTCATTATTCCTGATTCATCATTCCTGATTCCTGATTCATCATTCCTGATTCCTGATTCATCATTCATCATTCCTGATTCATCATTCTTGATTCCTGATTCATCATTCCTGATTCCTGATTCATCATTCCTGATTCCTGATTCATCATTCCTGATTCCTGATTCATCATTGCTGATTCCTGATTCATCATTCATCATTCCTGATTGATCATTCCTTATTCCCGATTCATCATTCCTGATTCCTGATTCATCATTCCTGATTCCTGATTCATCATTCCTGATTCATCATTCCTGATTCCTGATTCACCATTCCTGATTCCTGATTCATCATTCCTCTTTCCTGATTCATCATTCCTGATTCATGATTCATGATTCCTGATTCCTGATTCATCATTCCTGATTCCTGATTGATCATTCCTGATTCCTGATTCATCATTCATCATTCGTGATTCATCATTCCTGATTCCTGATTCATCATTCCTGATTCATCATTCCTGATTCCTGATTCATCATTCATCATTCCTGATTCATCATTCATCATTCCTGATTCATCATTCGTCATTCCTGATTCATCATTCCTGATTCCTGATTCATCATTCTTGATTCCTGATTCATCATTCCTGATTCCTGATTCATCATTCCTGATTCCTGATTCATCATTCATCATTCATCATTCCTGATTCCTGATTCATCATTGCTGATTCCTGATTCATCATTCCTGATTCCTGATTGATCATTCCTCATTCCTGATTCATCATTCCTGATTCCTGATTCCTGATTCCTGATTCCTGATTCATCATTCCTCATTCCTGATTCATCATTCCTGATTCCTGATTCATCATTCATCATTCCTGATTCCTGATTCATCATTGCTGATTCCTGATTCATCATTCATCATTCCTGATTGATCATTCCTTATTCCCGATTCATCATTCCTGATTCCTGATTCATCATTTCTGATTCCTGATTCATCATTCCTGATTCCTGATTCACCATTACTCATTCCTGATTCATCATTACTCATTCCTGATTCATCATTCCTGATTCCTGATTCATCATTCCTGATTCCTGATTGATCATTCCTGATTCCTGATTCATCATTCCTGATTCCTGATTCATCATTCCTGATTCCTGATTCCTGATTCCTGATTCATCATTCCTGATTCATCATTCCTGATTCATCATTCCTCATTCCTGATTCATCATTCTTCATTCCTGATTAATCATTCCTCATTCCTGATTCATCATTCCTGATTCATGATTCACCATTCCTGATTCCTGATACATCATTCATCATTCCTGATTCATCATTCCTCATTCCTGATTCATCAATCCTGATTCATCATTCCTGATTCCTGATTCATCATTCCTGATTCCTGCTTCATTATTCCTCATTCCTGATTCATCATTCCTCATTCCTGATTCATCAATCCTCATTCCTGATTCATCATTCCTGATTCCTGATACCTGATTCATCATTCCTGATTCCTGATTCATCATTCATCATTCCTGATTCATCATTCATCATTCCTGATTCATCATTCTTGATTCCTGATTCATCATTCCTGATTCCTGATTCATCATTCCTGATTCCTGATTCCTGATTCATCATTCCTGATTCCTGATTCATCATTGCTGATTCCTGATTCATCATTCATCATTCCTGATTCATCATTCCTCATTCCTGATTCATCATTCTTCATTCCTGATTAATCATTCATCATTCCTGATTCATCATTCCTGATTCCTGATTCATCATTCCTGATTCATCATTCCTGATTCCTGATTCATCATTCCTGATTCCTGATTCATCAATCCTCATTCCTGATTCATCATTCCTGATTCCTGATTGAACGTTCCTCATTCCTGATTGATCATTCCTCATTCCTGATTCATCATTCCTGATTCCTGATTCATCATTCCTGATTCCTGATTAATCACTCCTGATTCCTGATTCCTGATTCATCATTCCTGATTCATCATTCCTGATTCATCATTCCTGATTCATCATTCATCATTCCTGATTCATCATTCCTGATTCCTGATTCATCATTCCTGATTCCTGTTTCATTATTCCTGATTCATCATTCCTGATTCCTGATTCATCATTCCTGATTCCTGATTGATCATTCATCATTCCTGATTCATCATTCTTGATTCCTGATTCATCATTCCTGATTCCTGATTAATCACTCCTGATTCCTGATTCCTGATTCCTGATTCATCATTCCTGATTCATCATTCCTGATTCATCATTCATCATTCCTGATTCATCATTCCTGATTAATCACTCCTGATTCCTGATTCCTGATTCATCATTCCTGATTCATCATTCCTGATTCATCATTCCTGATTCATCATTCCTGATTCATCATTCATCATTCCTGATTCATCATTCCTGATTCCTGATTCATCATTCCTGATTCCTGATTCATTATTCCTGATTCATCATTCCTGATTCCTGATTCATCATTCCTGATTCCTGATTCATCATTCATCATTCCTGATTCATCATTCTTGATTCCTGATTCATCATTCCTGATTCCTGATTCATCATTCCTGATTCCTGATTCATCATTCCTGATTCCTGATTCATCATTGCTGATTCCTGATTCATCATTCATCATTCCTGATTGATCATTCCTTATTCCCGATTCATCATTCCTGATTCCTGATTCATCATTCCTGATTCCTGATTCATCATTCCTGATTCCTGATTCATCATTCCTGATTCCTGATTCATCATTGCTGATTCCTGATTCATCATTCATCATTCCTGATTGATCATTCCTTATTCCCGATTCATCATTCCTGATTCCTGATTCATCATTCCTGATTCCTGATTCATCATTCCTGATTCATCATTCCTGATTCCTGATTCACCATTCCTGATTCCTGATTCATCATTCCTCTTTCCTGATTCATCATTCCTGATTCATGATTCATGATTCCTGATTCCTGATTCATCATTCCTGATTCCTGATTGATCATTCCTGATTCCTGATTCATCATTCATCATTCGTGATTCATCATTCCTGATTCCTGATTCATCATTCCTGATTCATCATTCCTGATTCCTGATTCATCATTCATCATTCCTGATTCATCATTCATCATTCCTGATTCATCATTCGTCATTCCTGATTCATCATTCCTGATTCCTGATTCATCATTCTTGATTCCTGATTCATCATTCCTGATTCCTGATTCATCATTCCTGATTCCTGATTCATCATTCATCATTCATCATTCCTGATTCCTGATTCATCATTGCTGATTCCTGATTCATCATTCCTGATTCCTGATTGATCATTCCTCATTCCTGATTCATCATTCCTGATTCCTGATTCCTGATTCCTGATTCCTGATTCATCATTCCTCATTCCTGATTCATCATTCCTGATTCCTGATTCATCATTCGTGATTCCAGATTCATCAGTCCTGATTCATGATTCACCAATCCTGATTCCTGATTCATCATTCCTCTTTCCTGATTCATCATTGCTGATTCCTGATTCATCATTCATCATTCCTGATTGATCATTCCTTATTCCCGATTCATCATTCCTGATTCCTGATTCATCATTCCTGATTCCAGATTCATCATTCCTGATTCATGATTCATCATTCCTGATTCATCATTCCTGATTCCTGATTCATCATTCATCATTCCTGATTCATCATTCATCATTCCTGATTCATCATTCGTCATTCCTGATTCATCATTCCTGATTCCTGATTCCTCATTCCTGATTCATCATTCTTGATTCCTGATTCATCATTCCTGATTCCTGATTCATCATTCCTGATTCCAGATTCATCAGTCCTGATTCATGATTCACCAATCCTGATTCCTGATTCATCATTCCTCTTTCCTGATTCATCATTCCTGATTCCTGATACATCATTCATCATTCCTGATTCATCATTCATCATTCCTGATTCATCATTCCTGATTCCTGATTTATCATTCCTGATTCATCATTCCTGATTCCTGATTCATCATTCCTGATTCCTGATTCATCATTCCTGATTCCTGATTCATCATTACTCATTCCTGATTCATCATTCCTGATTCCTGATTCATCATTCCTGATTCCTGATTGATCATTCCTGATTCCTGATTCATCATTCCTGATTCCTGATTCATCATTCCTGATTCCTGATTCCTGATTCCTGATTCATCATTCCTGATTCATCATTCCTGATTCATCATTCCTCATTCCTGATTCATCATTCTTCATTCCTGATTAATCATTCCTCATTCCTGATTCATCATTCCTGATTCATGATTCACCATTCCTGATTCCTGATACATCATTCATCATTCCTGATTCATCATTCCTCATTCCTGATTCATCAATCCTGATTCATCATTCCTGATTCCTGATTCATCATTCCTGATTCCTGCTTCATTATTCCTCATTCCTGATTCATCATTCCTCATTCCTGATTCATCAATCCTCATTCCTGATTCATCATTCCTGATTCCTGATACCTGATTCATCATTCCTGATTCCTGATTCATCATTCATCATTCCTGATTCATCATTCATCATTCCTGATTCATCATTCTTGATTCCTGATTCATCATTCCTGATTCCTGATTCATCATTCCTGATTCCTGATTCCTGATTCATCATTCCTGATTCCTGATTCATCATTGCTGATTCCTGATTCATCATTCATCATTCCTGATTCATCATTCCTCATTCCTGATTCATCATTCTTCATTCCTGATTAATCATTCATCATTCCTGATTCATCATTCCTGATTCCTGATTCATCATTCCTGATTCATCATTCCTGATTCCTGATTCATCATTCCTGATTCCTGATTCATCAATCCTCATTCCTGATTCATCATTCCTGATTCCTGATTGAACGTTCCTCATTCCTGATTGATCATTCCTCATTCCTGATTCATCATTCCTGATTCCTGATTCATCATTCCTGATTCCTGATTAATCACTCCTGATTCCTGATTCCTGATTCATCATTCCTGATTCATCATTCCTGATTCATCATTCATCATTCCTGATTCATCATTCCTGATTCCTGATTCATCATTCCTGATTCCTGTTTCATTATTCCTGATTCATCATTCCTGATTCCTGATTGATCATTCCTGATTCCTGATTGATCATTCATCATTCCTGATTCATCATTCTTGATTCCTGATTCATCATTCCTGATTCCTGATTAATCACTCCTGATTCCTGATTCCTGATTCCTGATTCATCATTCCTGATTCATCATTCCTGATTCATCATTCATCATTCCTGATTCATCATTCCTGATTAATCACTCCTGATTCCTGATTCCTGATTCATCATTCCTGATTCATCATTCCTGATTCATCATTCCTGATTCATCATTCATCATTCCTGATTCATCATTCCTGATTCCTGATTCATCATTCCTGATTCCTGATTCATTATTCCTGATTCATCATTCCTGATTCCTGATTCATCATTCCTGATTCCTGATTCATCATTCATCATTCCTGATTCATCATTCTTGATTCCTGATTCATCATTCCTGATTCCTGATTCATCATTCCTGATTCCTGATTCATCATTCCTGATTCCTGATTCATCATTGCTGATTCCTGATTCATCATTCATCATTCCTGATTGATCATTCCTTATTCCCGATTCATCATTCCTGATTCCTGATTCATCATTCCTGATTCCTGATTCATCATTCCTGATTCATCATTCCTGATTCCTGATTCACCATTCCTGATTCCTGATTCATCATTCCTCTTTCCTGATTCATCATTCCTGATTCATGATTCATGATTCCTGATTCCTGATTCATCATTCCTGATTCCTGATTGATCATTCCTGATTCCTGATTCATCATTCATCATTCGTGATTCATCATTCCTGATTCCTGATTCATCATTCCTGATTCATCATTCCTGATTCCTGATTCATCATTCATCATTCCTGATTCATCATTCATCATTCCTGATTCATCATTCGTCATTCCTGATTCATCATTCCTGATTCCTGATTCATCATTCTTGATTCCTGATTCATCATTCCTGATTCCTGATTCATCATTCCTGATTCCTGATTCATCATTCATCATTCATCATTCCTGATTCATCATTGCTGATTCCTGATTCATCATTCCTGATTCCTGATTGATCATTCCTCATTCCTGATTCATCATTCCTGATTCCTGATTCCTGATTCCTGATTCCTGATTCATCATTCCTCATTCCTGATTCATCATTCCTGATTCCTGATTCATCATTCATCATTCCTGATTCCTGATTCATCATTGCTGATTCCTGATTCATCATTCATCATTCCTGATTGATCATTCCTTATTCCCGATTCATCATTCCTGATTCCTGATTCATCATTTCTGATTCCTGATTCATCATTCCTGATTCATGATTCGCCATTCCTGATTTCTGATTCATCATTCCTCTTTCCTGATTCATCATTCCTGATTCCTGATACATCATTCATCATTCCTGATTCATCATTCCTGATTCCTGATTCATCATTCCTGATTCCAGATTCATCAGTCCTGATTCATGATTCACCAATCCTGATTCCTGATTCATCATTCCTCTTTCCTGATTCATCATTCCTGATTCCTGATACATCATTCATCATTCCTGATTCATCATTCATCATTCCTGATTCATCATTCCTGATTTCTGATTTATCATTCCTGATTCATCATTCCTGATTCCTGATTCATAATTCCTGATTCCTGATTCATCATTCCTCATTCCTGATTCATCATTCCTGATTCCTGATTCATCATTCATCATTCATCATTCCTGATTCCTGATTCATCATTGCTGATTCCTGATTCATCATTCATCATTCCTGATTGATCATTCCTTATTCCCGATTCATCATTCCTGATTCCTGATTCATTATTCCTGATTCCTGATTCATCATTCATCATTCCTGATTCCTGATTCATCATTGCTGATTCCTGATTCATCATTCATCATTCCTGATTGATCATTCCTTATTCCCGATTCATCATTGCTGATTCCTGATTCATCATTCCTGATTCCTGATTCATCATTGCTGATTCCTGATTCATCATTCATCATTCCTGATTGATCATTCCTTATTCCCGATTCATCATTCCTGATTCCTGATTCATCATTCCTGATTCATGATTCACCATTCCTGATTCCTGATTCATCATTCCTCTTTCCTGATTCATCATTCCTGATTCCTGATACATCATTCATCATTCCTGATTCATCATTCCCGATTCCTGATTCATCATTCCTGATTCCAGATTCATCAGTCCTGATTCCTGATTCATCATTCCTGATTCCTGATTCCTGATTCATCATTCATCATTCCTGATTGATCATTCCTTATTCCCGATTCATCATTCCTGATTCCTGATTTATCATTCCTGATTCATCATTCCTGATTCCTGATTCATCATTCCTGATTCCTGATTCATCATTCCTCATTCCGGATTCATCATTTCTCATTCCTGATTCATCATTCCTAATTCCTGATTCATCATTCCTGATTCCTGATTGATCATTCCTCATTCCTGATTCATCATTCCTGATTCCTGATTCCTGATTCCTGATTCCTGATTCCTGATTCATCATTCCTGATTCATCATTCCTCATTCCTGATTCATCATTCTTCATTCCTGATTAATCATTCCTCATTCCTGATTCATCATTCCTCATTCCTGATTCATCATTCCTGATTCATCATTCATCATTCCTGATTCCTGATTCATCATTGCTGATTCCTGATTCATCATTCATCATTCCTGATTGATCATTCCTTATTCCCGATTCATCATTCCTGATTCCTGATTCATCATTCCTGATTCCTGATTCATCATTCCTGATTCCAGATTCATCAGTCCTGATTCATGATTCACCAATCCTGATTCCTGATTCATCATTCCTCTTTCCTGATTCATCATTCTTGATTCCTGATTCATCATTCCTGATTCCTGATTCATCATTCCTCATTCCAGATTCATCAGTCCTGATTCATGATTCACCAATCCTGATTCCTGATTCATCATTCCTCTTTCCTGATTCATCATTCCTGATTCCTGATACATCATTCATCATTCCTGATTCATCATTCATCATTCCTGATTCATCATTCCTGATTCCTGATTTATCATTCCTGATTCATCATTCCTGATTCCTGATTCATCATTCCTGATTCCTGATTCATCATTCCTGATTCCTGATTCATCATTACTCATTCCTGATTCATCATTCCTGATTCCTGATTCATCATTCCTGATTCCTGATTGATCATTCCTGATTCCTGATTCATCATTCCTGATTCCTGATTCATCATTCCTGATTCCTGATTCCT
The DNA here is from genome assembly GCA_030867875.1 of Actinernus sp. WN-2022. Classification (NCBI taxonomy): domain Eukaryota; kingdom Metazoa; phylum Cnidaria; class Anthozoa; order Actiniaria; family Actinernidae; genus Actinernus; species Actinernus sp. WN-2022. The sequence continues at coordinate 90,158 of JAOWCC010001302.1, forward strand.
GATTCATAATTCCTGATTCATCATTCCTGATTCATCATTCCTCATTCCTGATTCATCATTCTTCATTCCTGATTAATCATTCCTCATTCCTGATTCATCATTCCTGATTCATGATTCACCATTCCTGATTCCTGATACATCATTCATCATTCCTGATTCATCATTCCTCATTCCTGATTCATCAATCCTGATTCATCATTCCTGATTCCTGATTCATCATTCCTGATTCCTGCTTCATTATTCCTCATTCCTGATTCATCATTCCTCATTCCTGATTCATCAATCCTCATTCCTGATTCATCATTCCTGATTCCTGATACCTGATTCATCATTCCTGATTCCTGATTCATCATTCATCATTCCTGATTCATCATTCATCATTCCTGATTCATCATTCTTGATTCCTGATTCATCATTCCTGATTTTTGATTCATCATTCCTGATTCCTGATTCCTGATTCATCATTCCTGATTCCTGATTCATCATTGCTGATTCCTGATTCATCATTCATCATTCCTGATTCATCATTCCTCATTCCTGATTCATCATTCTTCATTCCTGATTAATCATTCATCATTCCTGATTCATCATTCCTGATTCCTGATTCCTGATTCCTGATTCATCATTCCTGATTCATCATTCCTGATTCCTGATTCATCATTCCTGATTCCTGATTCATCAATCCTCATTCCTGATTCATCATTCCTGATTCCTGATTGAACGTTCCTCATTCCTGATTGATCATTCCTCATTCCTGATTCATCATTCCTGATTCCTGATTCATCATTCCTGATTCCTGATTAATCACTCCTGATTCCTGATTCCTGATTCATCATTCCTGATTCATCATTCCTGATTCATCATTCCTGATTCATCATTCATCATTCCTGATTCATCATTCCTGATTCCTGATTCATCATTCCTGATTCCTGTTTCATTATTCCTGATTCATCATTCCTGATTCCTGATTGATCATTCCTGATTCCTGATTGATCATTCATCATTCCTGATTCATCATTCTTGATTCCTGATTCATCATTCCTGATTCCTGATTAATCACTCCTGATTCCTGATTCCTGATTCCTGATTCATCATTCCTGATTCATCATTCCTGATTCATCATTCATCATTCCTGATTCATCATTCCTGATTCCTGATTAATCACTCCTGATTCCTGATTCCTGATTCATCATTCCTGATTCATCATTCCTGATTCATCATTCCTGATTCATCATTCCTGATTCATCATTCATCATTCCTGATTCATCATTCCTGATTCCTGATTCATCATTCCTGATTCCTGATTCATTATTCCTGATTCATCATTCCTGATTCCTGATTCATCATTCCTGATTCCTGATTCATCATTGCTGATTCCTGATTCATCATTCATCATTCCTGATTGATCATTCCTTATTCCCGATTCATCATTCCTGATTCCTGATTCATCATTCCTGATTCCTGATTCATCATTCCTGATTCATCATTCCTGATTCCTGATTCACCATTCCTGATTCCTGATTCATCATTCCTCTTTCCTGATTCATCATTCCTGATTCATGATTCATGATTCCTGATTCCTGATTCATCATTCCTGATTCCTGATTGATCATTCCTGATTCCTGATTCATCATTCATCATTCGTGATTCATCATTCCTGATTCCTGATTCATCATTCCTGATTCATCATTCCTGATTCCTGATTCATCATTCATCATTCCTGATTCATCATTCATCATTCCTGATTCATCATTCGTCATTCCTGATTCATCATTCCTGATTCCTGATTCATCATTCTTGATTCCTGATTCATCATTCCTGATTCCTGATTCATCATTCCTGATTCCTGATTCATCATTCATCATTCATCATTCCTGATTCCTGATTCATCATTGCTGATTCCTGATTCATCATTCCTGATTCCTGATTGATCATTCCTCATTCCTGATTCATCATTCCTGATTCCTGATTCCTGATTCCTGATTCCTGATTCATCATTCCTCATTCCTGATTCATCATTCCTGATTCCTGATTCATCATTCCTGATTCCTGATTCATCATTCCTGATTCCTGATTCATCATTCCTGATTCCTGATTGATCATTCCTGATTCCTGATTCATCATTCCTGATTCCTGATTCATCATTCCTGATTCCTGATTCCTGATTCATAATTCCTGATTCATCATTCCTGATTCATCATTCCTCATTCCTGATTCATCATTCTTCATTCCTGATTAATCATTCCTCATTCCTGATTCATCATTCCTGATTCATGATTCACCATTCCTGATTCCTGATACATCATTCATCATTCCTGATTCATCATTCCTCATTCCTGATTCATCAATCCTGATTCATCATTCCTGATTCCTGATTCATCATTCCTGATTCCTGCTTCATTATTCCTCATTCCTGATTCATCATTCCTCATTCCTGATTCATCAATCCTCATTCCTGATTCATCATTCCTGATTCCTGATACCTGATTCATCATTCCTGATTCCTGATTCATCATTCATCATTCCTGATTCATCATTCATCATTCCTGATTCATCATTCTTGATTCCTGATTCATCATTCCTGATTCCTGATTCATCATTCCTGATTCCTGATTCCTGATTCATCATTCCTGATTCCTGATTCATCATTGCTGATTCCTGATTCATCATTCATCATTCCTGATTCATCATTCCTCATTCCTGATTCATCATTCTTCATTCCTGATTAATCATTCATCATTCCTGATTCATCATTCCTGATTCCTGATTCATCATTCCTGATTCATCATTCCTGATTCCTGATTCATCATTCCTGATTCCTGATTCATCAATCCTCATTCCTGATTCATCATTCCTGATTCCTGATTGAACGTTCCTCATTCCTGATTGATCATTCCTCATTCCTGATTCATCATTCCTGATTCCTGATTCATCATTCCTGATTCCTGATTAATCACTCCTGATTCCTGATTCCTGATTCATCATTCCTGATTCATCATTCCTGATTCATCATTCCTGATTCATCATTCATCATTCCTGATTCATCATTCCTGATTCCTGATTCATCATTCCTGATTCCTGTTTCATTATTCCTGATTCATCATTCCTGATTCCTGATTGATCATTCCTGATTCCTGATTGATCATTCATCATTCCTGATTCATCATTCTTGATTCCTGATTCATCATTCCTGATTCCTGATTAATCACTCCTGATTCCTGATTCCTGATTCCTGATTCATCATTCCTGATTCATCATTCCTGATTCATCATTCATCATTCCTGATTCATCATTCCTGATTCCTGATTAATCACTCCTGATTCCTGATTCCTGATTCATCATTCCTGATTCATCATTCCTGATTCATCATTCCTGATTCATCATTCATCATTCCTGATTCATCATTCCTGATTCCTGATTCATCATTCCTGATTCCTGATTCATTATTCCTGATTCATCATTCCTGATTCCTGATTCATCATTCCTGATTCCTGATTCATCATTGCTGATTCCTGATTCATCATTCATCATTCCTGATTGATCATTCCTTATTCCCGATTCATCATTCCTGATTCCTGATTCATCATTCCTGATTCCTGATTCATCATTCCTGATTCATCATTCCTGATTCCTGATTCACCATTCCTGATTCCTGATTCATCATTCCTCTTTCCTGATTCATCATTCCTGATTCATGATTCATGATTCCTGATTCCTGATTCATCATTCCTGATTCCTGATTGATCATTCCTGATTCCTGATTCATCATTCATCATTCGTGATTCATCATTCCTGATTCCTGATTCATCATTCCTGATTCATCATTCCTGATTCCTGATTCATCATTCATCATTCCTGATTCATCATTCATCATTCCTGATTCATCATTCGTCATTCCTGATTCATCATTCCTGATTCCTGATTCATCATTCTTGATTCCTGATTCATCATTCCTGATTCCTGATTCATCATTCCTGATTCCTGATTCATCATTCATCATTCATCATTCCTGATTCCTGATTCATCATTGCTGATTCCTGATTCATCATTCCTGATTCCTGATTGATCATTCCTCATTCCTGATTCATCATTCCTGATTCCTGATTCCTGATTCCTGATTCCTGATTCATCATTCCTCATTCCTGATTCATCATTCCTGATTCCTGATTCATCATTCATCATTCCTGATTCCTGATTCATCATTGCTGATTCCTGATTCATCATTCATCATTCCTGATTGATCATTCCTTATTCCCGATTCATCATTCCTGATTCCTGATTCATCATTTCTGATTCCTGATTCATCATTCCTGATTCATGATTCACCATTCCTGATTCCTGATTCATCATTCCTCTTTCCTGATTCATCATTCCTGATTCCTGATACATCATTCATCATTTCTGATTCATCATTCCTGATTCCTGATTCATCATTCCTGATTCCAGATTCATCAGTCCTGATTCATGATTCACCAATCCTGATTCCTGATTCATCATTCCTCTTTCCTGATTCATCATTCCTGATTCCTGATACATCATTCATCATTCCTGATTCATCATTCATCATTCCTGATTCATCATTCCTGATTCCTGATTTATCATTCCTGATTCCTGATTTATCAATCCTGATACATCATTCCTGATTCCTGATTCATCATTCCTGATTCCTGCTTCATCATTCCTCATTCCTGATTCATCATTCCTCATTCCTGATTCATCAATCCTCATTCCTGATTCATCATTCCTGATTCCTGATTCCTGATTCATCATTCCTGATTCCTGATTCATCATTCATCATTCCTGATTCATCATTCATCATTCCTGATTCATCATTCGTCATTCCTGATTCATCATTCCTGAATCCTGATTCATTATTCCTGATTCATCATTCCTGATTCCTGATTCATCATTCCTGATTCCTGATTCATCATTCATCATTCCTGATTGATCATTCCTTATTCCTGATTGATCATTCCTGATTCCTGATTCATCATTCATCATTCCTGATTCATCATTCTTGATTCCTGATTCATCATTCCTGATTCCTGATTCATCATTCCTGATTCCTGATTCATCATTCCTGATTCGTGATTCATCATTGCTGATTCCTGATTCATCATTCATCATTCCTGATTGATCATTCCTTATTCCCGATTCATCATTCCTGATTCCTGATTCATCATTCCTGATTCCTGATTCATCATTCCTGATTCATGATTCACCATTCCTGATTCCTGATTCATCATTCCTCTTTCCTGATTCATCATATTCCTGATTCCTGTTACATCATTCATCATTCCTGATTCATCATTCCTGATTCCTGATTCATCATTCCTGATTCCAGATTCATCAGTCATTATTCATGATTCACCAATCCTGATTCCTGATTCATCATTCCTCTTTCCTGATTCATCATTCCTGATTCCTGATACATCATTCATCATTCCTGATTCATCATTCATCATTCCTGATTCATCATTCCTGATTTCTGATTTATCATTCCTGATTTATCATTCCTGATTCCTGATTCATAATTCCTGATTCCTGATTCATCATTCCTCATTCCTGATTCATCATTCCTCATTCCTGATTCATCATTCATCATTCATCATTCCTGATTCCTGATTCATCATTGCTGATTCCTGATTCATCATTCATCATTCCTGATTGATCATTCCTTATTCCCGATTCATCATTCCTGATTCCTGATTCATCATTCCTGATTCCTGATTCATCATTCCTGATTCCTGATTCATCATTCATCATTCCTGATTCATCATTCTTCATTCCTGATTAATCATTCCTCATTCCTGATTCATCATTCCTGTTTCATGATTCACCATTCCTGATTCCTGATACATCATTCATCATTCCTGAGTCATCATTCCTGATTCCAGATTCATCATTCCTCATTCCTGATTCCCGATTCATCATTCCTGATTCCTGATTCATGATTCATGATTCCTGATTCCTGATTCATCATTCCTGATTCCTGATTCACCATTCCTGATTCCTGATTCATCATTCCTCTTTCCTGATTCATCATTCCTGATTCCTGATTCCTCATTCATCATTCCTGATTCATCATTCCTGATTCCTGATTCATCATTCCTGATTCATCATTCCTGATTCCTGATTCATCATTCCTCATTCCTGATTCATTCAATGTGCCGTAAAATTCTCAAACGGAGTGATTCCATCTTTCCAGCCAATTCATAGATTCCTGACCGCGAGCTAATCTTAAAAACGTTGAATGTGCCGTAAAATTCTCAAACGGAGAGATTCCATCTTTCCAGCCAATTCATAGATTCCTGACCGCGAGCTAATCTTAAAAACGTTGAATGTGCCGTAAAAGTCTCAAACGGAGAGATTCCATCTTTCCAGCCAATTCATAGATTCCTGACCGCGAGCTAATCTTAAAAACGTTCAATGTGCCGTAAAATTCTCAAACGGAGAGATTCCATCTTTCCAGCCAATTCATAGATTCCTGACCGCGAGCTAATCTTAAAAACGTTCAATGTGCCGTAAAATTCTCAAACGGAGAGATTCCATCTTTCCAGCCAATTCATAGATTCCTGACCGCGAGCTAATCTTAAAAACGTTCAATGTGCCGTAAAATTCTCAAACGGAGAGATTCCATCTTTCCAGCCAATTCATAGATTCCTGACCGCGAGCTAATCTTAAAAACGTTCAATGTGCCGTAAAATTCTCAAACGGAGAGATTCCATCTTTCCAGCCAATTCATAGATTCCTGACCGCGAGCTAATCTTAAAAACGTTCAATGTGCCGTAAAATTCTCAAACGGAGAGATTCCATCTTTCCAGCCAATTCATAGATTCCTGACCGCGAGCTAATCTTAAAAACGTTCAATGTGCCGTAAAATTCTCAAACGGAGAGATTCCATCTTTCCAGCCAATTCATAGATTCCTGACCGCGAGCTAATCTTAAAAACGTTCAATGTGCCGTAAAATTCTCAAACGGAGAGATTCCATCTTTCCAGCCAATTCATAGATTCCTGACCGCGAGCTAATCTTAAAAACGTTCAATGTGCCGTAAAATTCTCAAACGGAGAGATTCCATCTTTCCAGCCAATTCATAGATTCCTGACCGCGAGCTAATCTTAAAAACGTTCAATGTGCCGTAAAATTCTCAAACGGAGAGATTCCATCTTTCCAGCCAATTCATAGATTCCTGACCGCGAGCTAATCTTAAAAACGTTCAATGTGCCGTAAAATTCTCAAACGGAGAGATTCCATCTTTCCAGCCAATTCATAGATTCCTGACCGCGAGCTAATCTTAAAAACGTTCAATGTGCCGTAAAATTCTCAAACGGAGAGATTCCATCTTTCCAGCCAATTCATAGATTCCTGACCGCGAGCTAATCTTAAAAACGTTCAATGTGCCGTAAAATTCTCAAACGGAGAGATTCCATCTTTCCAGCCAATTCATAGATTCCTGACCGCGAGCTAATCTTAAAAACGTTCAATGTGCCGTAAAATTCTCAAACGGAGAGATTCCATCTTTCCAGCCAATTCATAGATTCCTGACCGCGAGCTAATCTTAAAAACGTTCAATGTGCCGTAAAATTCTCAAACGGAGAGATTCCATCTTTCCAGCCAATTCAGAGATTCCTGACCGCGAGCTAATCTTAAAAACGTTCAATGTGCCGTAAAATTCTCAAACGGAGAGATTCCATCTTTCCAGCCAATTCAGAGATTCCTGACCGCGAGCTAATCTTAAAAACGTTCAATGTGCCGTAAAATTCTCAAACGGAGAGATTCCATCTTTCCAGCCAATTCATAGATTCCTGACCGCGAGCTAATCTTAAAAACGTTCAATGTGCCGTAAAATTCTCAAACGGAGAGATTCCATCTTTCCAGCCAATTCAAAGTTTCCTGACCGCGAGCTAATCTTAAAAACGTTCAATGTGCCGTAAAATTCTCAAACGGAGAGATTCCATCTTTCCAGCCAATTCATAGATTCCTGACCGCGAGCTAATCTTAAAAACGTTCAATGTGCCGTAAAATTCTCAAACGGAGAGATTCCATCTTTCCAGCCAATTCATAGATTCCTGACCGCGAGCTAATCTTAAAAACGTTCAATGTGCCGTAAAATTCTCAAACGGAGAGATTCCATCTTTCCAGCCAATTCATAGATTCCTGACCGCGAGCTAATCTAAAAAACGTTCAATGTGCCGTAAAATTCTCAAACGGAGAGATTCCATCTTTCCAGCCAATTCATAGATTCCTGACCGCGAGCTAATCTTAAAAACGTTCAATGTGCCGTAAAATTCTCAAACGGAGAGATTCCATCTTTCCAGCCAATTCATAGATTCCTGACCGCGAGCTAATCTTAAAAACGTTCAATGTGCCGTAAAATTCTCAAACGGAGAGATTCCATCTTTCCAGCCAATTCATAGATTCCTGACCGCGAGCTAATCTTAAAAACGTTCAATGTGCCGTAAAATTCTCAAACGGAGAGATTCCATCTTTCCAGCCAATTCATAGATTCCTGACCGCGAGCTAATCTTAAAAACGTTCAATGTGCCGTAAAATTCTCAAACGGAGAGATTCCATCTTTCCAGCCAATTCATAGATTCCTGACCGCGAGCTAATCTTAAAAACGTTCAATGTGCCGTAAAATTCTCAAACGGAGAGATTCCATCTTTCCAGCCAATTCATAGATTCCTGACCGCGAGCTAATCTTAAAAACGTTCAATGTGCCGTAAAATTCTCAAACGGAGAGATTCCATCTTTCCAGCCAATTCATAGATTCCTGACCGCGAGCTAATCTTAAAAACGTTCAATGTGCCGTAAAATTCTCAAACGGAGAGATTCCATCTTTCCAGCCAATTCATAGATTCCTGACCGCGAGCTAATCTTAAAAACGTTCAATGTGCCGTAAAATTCTCAAACGGAGAGATTCCATCTTTCCAGCCAATTCAGAGATTCCTGACCGCGAGCTAATCTTAAAAACGTTCAATGTGCCGTAAAATTCTCAAACGGAGAGATTCCATCTTTCCAGCCAATTCATAGATTCCTGACCGCGAGCTAATCTTAAAAACGTTCAATGTGCCGTAAAATTCTCAAACGGAGAGATTCCATCTTTCCAGCCAATTCAAAGTTTCCTGACCGCGAGCTAATCTTAAAAACGTTCAATGTGCCGTAAAATTCTCAAACGGAGAGATTCCATCTTTCCAGCCAATTCATAGATTCCTGACCGCGAGCTAATCTTAAAAACGTTCAATGTGCCGTAAAATTCTCAAACGGAGAGATTCCATCTTTCCAGCCAATTCAGAGATTCCTGACCGCGAGCTAATCTTAAAAACGTTCAATGTGCCGTAAAATTCTCAAACGGAGAGATTCCATCTTTCCAGCCAATTCATAGATTCCTGACCGCGAGCTAATCTAAAAACGTTCAATGTGCCGTAAAATTCTCAAACGGAGAGATTCCATCTTTCCAGCCAATTCATAGATTCCTGACCGCGAGCTAATCTTAAAAACGTTCAATGTGCCGTAAAATTCTCAAACGGAGAGATTCCATCTTTCCAGCCAATTCATAGATTCCTGACCGCGAGCTAATCTTAAAAACGTTCAATGTGCCGTAAAATTCTCAAACGGAGAGATTCCATCTTTCCAGCCAATTCATAGATTCCTGACCGCGAGCTAATCTTAAAAACGTTCAATGTGCCGTAAAATTCTCAAACGGAGAGATTCCATCTTTCCAGCCAATTCATAGATTCCTGACCGCGAGCTAATCTTAAAAACGTTCAATGTGCCGTAAAATTCTCAAACGGAGAGATTCCATCTTTCCAGCCAATTCATAGATTCCTGACCGCGAGCTAATCTTAAAAACGTTCAATGTGCCGTAAAATTCTCAAACGGAGAGATTCCATCTTTCCAGCCAATTCATAGATTCCTGACCGCGAGCTAATCTTAAAAACGTTCAATGTGCCGTAAAATTCTCAAACGGAGAGATTCCATCTTTCCAGCCAATTCAAAGATTCCTGACCGCGAGCTAATCTTAAAAACGTTCAATGTGCCGTAAAATTCTCAAACGGAGAGATTCCATCTTTCCAGCCAATTCATAGATTCCTGACCGCGAGCTAATCTTAAAAACGTTCAATGTGCCGTAAAATTCTCAAACGGAGAGATTCCATCTTTCCAGCCAATTCATAGATTCCTGACCGCGAGCTAATCTTAAAAACGTTCAATGTGCCGTAAAATTCTCAAACGGAGAGATTCCATCTTTCCAGCCAATTCATAGATTCCTGACCGCGAGCTAATCTTAAAAACGTTCAATGTGCCGTAAAATTCTCAAACGGAGAGATTCCATCTTTCCAGCCAATTCAAAGATTCCTGACCGCGAGCTAATCTTAAAAACGTTCAATGTGCCGTAAAATTCTCAAACGGAGAGATTCCATCTTTCCAGCCAATTCATAGATTCCTGACCGCGAGCTAATCTTAAAAACGTTCAATGTGCCGTAAAATTCTCAAACGGAGAGATTCCATCTTTCCAGCCAATTCAGAGATTCCTGACCGCGAGCTAATCTTAAAAACGTTCAATGTGCCGTAAAATTCTCAAACGGAGAGATTCCATCTTTCCAGCCAATTCATAGATTCCTGACCGCGAGCTAATCTAAAAAACGTTCAATGTGCCGTAAAATTCTCAAACGGAGAGATTCCATC
>JAOWCC010001303.1:0-30837 GCA_030867875.1 Actinernus sp. WN-2022
CACTGTCGACAGTCATACTGTCACAGCACCCTTAACTACTCTTAGTGCTGCAGTGTTCAGCGTGGTCACTGTATTGAGGTGAAGTACTGAAGTGGTCATTATATGTGGGTTCATGTTGCAGTAGTCACAAGATGGAGGTGCCGTACTATAATAATGTTCACTATATGGAGGTTCACGCTGTTTCCTCGGTTGCCAACAAACAATAACGCGTGTCAACAACAATCCCATGGGTTGGTGTTGACGCGCGTTATTGTTTGTTGGTCCAAACATTAATCTTCGACGAAGTTTATTACAAATTGCGACGGTGGTTATTACAAATTGCGACAGCTCAATTATTACAAATTGCGACAACTTTTATTACAAAATGCGACAGGTGTTACATATTGCGATGACTATTAGAAAATGCGATAGGTATTACAAAATGCGACGATATTACAAATTATGACAGTACAATTAGAAGATATTAATAACGAAATACGCCGTTATAATAACACCCGACGTTTTAAGAAGGTACTGGTGTTTGTCAGTGGGTTTCGTGTACAAGTCGGTTACAAGCCGTTGTTCAAGTCCGTTTTTAAAGAAAACGTTGACGTCAATAATTGGAAATTTAATGAAAGACTGCGAAGATGTGAACGGAGGTCATTGGGGTAATTTTAATATTTTGAGTCGACCAGTCCTTCGGTCCAGATCACAAAACTATCATTGATAGGTGAATTAGAGAGTGTGTCACGTTCAAATATAGCGAACTCGAGAAATAAGTTGGCGAAGGAAGGAGCCATGGCTGTTTCAGGTATTTGAAGATAACGTTGCTGATTAAACGAGAAATTATTCATTGTAATAATCATGCGTATATGGCATATGGCCACAGATGGTTTCTGTAGGTATAATTATGTTTATTAATGCGGTTACGAAGAAAATAGCGACAAGCGTCGATGCCTTCATTATGCGGAATGTTAGTACATAATGATGTTAAACCAGCCAGGACGCTTCTACATGTTACCTAAAATACACAAAAACAACAACCCTGGACGACCCATAATTTCTTCTTATAATCACCCTACAGAACGTATCTCGCAATTCGTTGATCATCATCTTAAACCGCAAGTACCACCACTCATTCTTATATTGGCCGCGTCAGGCAAAAAGGGCCCGGACGACAATCAAGTTAAATAATTCCTACATAGGTGTTCCTAATAACGGGTTGAAGATTGTATTGTATTCTTGACGAGAAGCGCTACATTTCATCCCTAACAATAAATGTCAGTTTCAAGAAATTGGCAACAAAAATCAGGGGTGAAATTTACGTGATTTTGATGCAAGGGCCCGATCACAAATATGACCACAAAAATTAGGAATCCTGTCAAAAGGGATGATTTTGATGTATGACATTCATTTCACTTGCTGGCATTAAAGAGTGAAAAATAAATAAGATGAACAAGATGATCACTTTTTGGCCAAAAAAATATTTTCTGCAGTCATTCTGCTCCCCGTAGCTCATAATATGATTTTAGCAATAGTACAAGTTACACCTTGAAACAATCGTCTGATGATAAGGAATCATTTGCGCCTGCTAAATTTGTGATTACACCCTCGTGTAAAAAATATCGTAAATTTCGTCTTCGATTTCATGAAATCAACATTACTTGTTAGTAGCACAATGTGGCGCTCGCGATGCATATTGCAATTTCAAAATACATTTACATATTATGTCGTCCGGGCCCTTTTTGCCTGACGCGGCCCATATGTTAAAGACACCACTGATAGACTTCCGTAATAAACTTTCCCTTTTTAACAAGCTCCCCGATAATGCTTTGTTCCGTAACTCAAGACAAAAAATATAAGGCTTTGTATGACAATTTACGATTTAACTTGCCTGAAGAGTAGTTGATGTCCTTCTTGTTCTCTGGCGACAAAGGATCAGGAACAGGTTATAATGTACAAAACATGGTATATCAACAAATGTAATCGACAACTTAACTGGCAATCCTACATTTTATAAACAACTTGATGCCGACAAAACCAACAACATACAGATACGTCAACTGTATGTTCAACGAAAACCTTATTGACATGAAAACAAGACAGTACCTCGTAGCGGATTAATTTGATAATTATGTCCTCTCGTCGTTAATTGGACACCAGCCTGTTCGAATAATTAACAATTAGACCTGCAGCCCGAATGGGCTACGAGTCAATAGCCCATGCATGAGGCCGAGTGGTCTAATTGTTTTAGTATAAACTAACTAGTCGGACAGTAGAAAATAATACAAAGAAACAAATAGAAGTTGAAAGTGAAAATGCGTGCGGTTTTCCTCTACCATGGGCTATCACAAATAGACCTATAGTAGGGTAGCCAATCAGAATGCAGGATTTGTAATAGTCCACTAGTTGGTTTATACAGTAAATACTGATAGCCCTGTTTGAACACTGAAATGTTTGCAAAGACTGTGAAATCTTAACTTAGGAAAGTGTATTCTTGTAATTTTTATTTCAGGGGGGAGGGGGATTTCTGTTCTCGCATTTAGCAGGGGGTTACAAATTTTTGGACCGATTTAAGAGAGCATGTGAGAGGCCTGGAGTCAAGATTTTTTGGAATCTCTAAAGTCAGGAGCCCATTGCGTCCGTATATACTCTATCCGTGAGTCAGCATATGACCGGATTGAGCTATTTTTAGAATATGTTTCCGTGCACTCTATTGTTCTTTGAGGTGATTTACTAACACTGCATTGTACTAACTATGGATTATTGAATCTCAAAGTGTGGGCACGAGAACTCCCGTAAGAAGATCTGTTCTAAATATAGCTCAATCCGGTCATACGCTGATCTGTACAGGTCCGCAAATGATCCCCAATGGGGACCGCAAATGATCCCGTGAAAAAACATGGAATGGCATGGGGTTTTGCCGCTGGATAGTAGTTCTAAAGTATGAATGAAAGAAAAATGAAGAACAAATTTTAATGATACAATGATTTTTAACCATTGGCTCCGGCAGGGAACCCCTTTAAAACATGTCCATCAAAATCTCCATGACGTCACGCTATCGCCCACTCATTGCTATAATTCCCGGATCACACATGTCCATAAAAATCGTATGTCGTCAGCGACATGTCCAATCTTGACAGCCTTCGCAGTGTCTGTAATTGACACTCGTGAACAGCTTGTTATTACTTTTGGTATTGCTTTGGAATTGTTTCCTTGTGTGTTGTAAATAGGAGATACTGACAAGCAGGATGAGATACAAAATTGAGTCAGAATAATTGACCCGATGATTAAAAAAAGCCTGACCGGTTCAGTCTGGTAATAAGAACGGTCGACAAAGGACTCGGGTTTATGATATCTGGATTACTGAGGAACTCGGGATTAAGAAAAAAAATTCTTTAAAAAAATTATATTTCCTTTTTTCCAAAGCAAATAATTTTCATTTCCCCCAAAAAAGATAGTTTTGTGTTGGAAAGAATATTGACTCGAGTTAAAAAAAAAAACAATTTTTGAATGGGCCAAACAAGCCACAATACTACGGGTTATTTATTCCTAACAGTTTAATTTCTTTAATTTCAACTTTGAGTCAGTATACTCCCGATTAAGAAAAACTATAAAAACTCGGGATTATTAACAAAAAACATCAAAAAAATAATGAATTAACCCAGGATTTGAAAAATAAAAGAAATTGGTCCTTACGAGCCACTGTAGTAGGTACTATACCGTTTGTATGAAATAGAAAACTAACTTTATGCGAATATTTTGATTTCTAAAACTGATTGAATCCAACGACCAGATTCCATGCCATTCCATATTTTTTCGCGGTATGATTTGTGGTCCCCAATGGGATCATTTGCGAGCCGGGATCACGGCCCATTTTTGGAATATAATCATTTGCGGACCTGTACAGATCCACTATCCAGCGGAAAAACTCCATGCCATTTCATTTTTTTTCACGGGATCATTTGCGGAGCGGGATCATTTGCGGTCCATTTTAGGGATCATTTGCGGGCCTGGGATAATTTGCGGACTCACAGACTCAAGGGAGATGGATATGGATGCTCCTGGTAATAGGCTCCTGCTAAAGTGAAAGTAAGCGCCCCCATGACTGGTGCCTTACAACTGGACACGTGCTGGCCTGACGTAGGAGACCAATGTCTGTCCAGCATTGTGATTATATTAGCGAGAAAATATTACTTCGTCTCAAGTTTCATCTTTATCATGTTTGCATGCATGGAATGAATGTGGTTCGTTCTTCCTGAAAATATTATAGTTTCTGGCGGTTTCCTGTAAGAATTATTCTTCAAAGGTGGGTGCTTTGGATTTTCAATTATATTCGGAGGCTTCTCTATCGATCGTGAGGTTTTTAGCGCTCGAGAATTGAAGCGAATTCGGTAAACAATTAGAGTTTGTTGAGCATTTAGCATTTGCTTGCTGTTTGAATACAAAACTAAACATTCACTTCAGTGTACAAGAGCTTAAGTTAACTCATACAATGCAGGTCTTAATTCCTAAGGGATCTTCAGGATTATTGATCCATGTTGGCGTTCTTTTCGACAGAAAGTAAACAAACGTACCTCGAAGTTGTCTTAACCTCCTGCACTCTGTTGAGTTCGAGCAAATTCTATCCTTATTCGTATGTTTTATCTCCTCTACCGATGTGAACAGTATAGTTAAGATAAATTTATTGTTTGTACTAAGCCCGAATATTAAAGCTCGCCGGACACTTTATACTTTTGAGGACGCCTGAATTTAAACCCTGAGAAAACCACAATCGATTTTTTTAGCCGTATTCCTTCCTCCTAGGGTGCCAGAGCCTTCTCGTCGATCCTAAACTTTGGCTTAGAGAGGGCAGTAGAACCTCTGGCACCCAGGGTATGGTTTAGATGACTTTTATCAGCCACTATGAAGGACTGTGGTTGTTTCAGGTTACGTTAAAATTCATTTTTTGTAACTTCTATAAAATAAATAACTACCAGATAATGAAGAACTAACTAATAATAAATAGTAAAGACAATAATAAATATTTCATTATTTTTTACAGGTTACTGTTTATAGTGCTAGTACGTGCTTGAAGATATAAACTATAGCCTATTTAGCTACCCTACATAGCCTGTATGTAATTGAGACTGTACAATTAAAGCGAGCATTAACCATTAAGATGAGTCACGTCGACAATATAAAAACAGTTTTCTTATGTAATTAGTAACAAATTTGGCTTGAGTGTTTATACCATTGAAAATTATGTTACTGTGTGGTGGAAGGGCGATATCAGGCTTTAGTATATACCACACCAGTGAATATCACTTTTCGTGTGCTCTGATTGGCTACTCAAACAGTGAATATGATTTCATATTCACCTCCGAGCAAAGCAGCGATCATCTCGCGCGAGTTTTTGCCCAATTTACAGAAAATAAAATAACTATTTGGAGCTGGCTATTCACCTGGAGTGTGGTATATACTAAAACAATTATTCACCTCCACTTCGGTGAATAATTGTTAAATATTGATGCCATATTCGAGACACTGGAACATAGGCTAGTGCTTTGGGCTACAGGCCAAAATGGAAAAAGAATAGTACTTTTAATGCCATTTATTTTGTCATAGAATTATTTTTTTTATCTATAGGCCGATTTCATCTGACGTTTTGCCTCATTGGCATAAGTCTTCAAGCTACAAACACACCATGCATTCTTTGTAAATTTTGCACTTTTGAAAAGCCGTTTTCTCAAGAACTATTCAACATATTAATCCCAAAATGTAGGTAATTACTAAGTGTGACGTTTTCTTTCTATTATAGTTGAGTCGGTTTATTTGTAGCTTGAAGTATGACTTATGTTAATGATAGCAAAATGTAAACAATGACGTCAGCTCATATCGGCCTATATACCTTGTGTTCATTATGTTGCGGCGTGGTACTGCAACACAATACGACGACTACGGGGGTCAAGATCTTGTAGTGGACTTGTTTTATTCTCGGCTTCACTTCTACATGTCGTCTCAGTGCAACACTTGCAACACCCAAGGAGAACTTGGGGCGCTCCTTATATAGAACCACCTGATCAAAGAGCTTCCCGCTGAGTGACACTTATCAATCACTATTACAATTTGATTGGTTAAGAACAAATGTAGAGCTAATATAATATGATGTAACTGACTCATTAGCTGAGTGTAATTATAAAAGATTGACAAAAGTAAGTGTAAGTTATGAAAACTAGTATATCAATAGTACACCAAGAGGCCAGTCTGCACTATTGAGACATGGCCTTTGTGGCTCCGAGGTCAACGCGAATAATCACGAACAACGCCTTAATCAAACAGTACAAAGAGGATCAAGGACTACCTCCTTTTCTCAATATTTGAGAGCATATGGTTACATCCGTTGATGGTTTATCAAACCTCAATACAATATAACACTATTTAAATTTTACGTTATGTTATCAGTTTTGTTTCTTGGTTATATTGGTCACGACACAAGGTCGCCAAAGATCACATAAAACATCTAATTAAAAGAAGAACTGTGCGGTTCCTTCTTAATCTGATTCTGATATGTTTGTAATTATTTTTTGTCATCGTGGTTTTGAGTCTTAAACCTTTATTTAAATTTTGAAGCTTTTTATGTCGTAACAATTACTCACTCCATATTCATCATTTTACCAACTGTTTGACAAAACTCATTTTATTTTCCTGTTTCTTATTTTCAGATTCCTTATAAAAAGTATGATGTCTTCATCCCTCGCGCCGTCCAGTACAGTAGCCAAACGCCGGAGAACTTTGTTTTTCCTTTTCTGTGCTTGTATAATTCTTGTCGTACTCTGTATGGTGGGAATGATAGGCTCTGGAAGCATCGTTCCTTCTATCAGGTTTCCAACAATGCAAGGTATATACGACAGAATACAGAGCTGGAATAGTAGCTATCTTAACACTGCTCCAAACCAAATCCCTTGTAAGTGCCCACCGTGCGTTACTTCTGCTCCGTGTGTCTGTGAGGTCATACCTGGCTCATGCCCCACCCCTAAATCCTGTCCACCACGATATACCACCTTTTTACCTTTCAAACGAGAACTCAACAGGAAGCTTGCTGATATTCATATTGAACTAAAGAACGCACTCAGGAAGAAGACAAGTCCTACGGCTTATATACTGTTAAAATTAGAGGCCATAATGGAGGAACTGGACAAGAGTTATAAACACAGCAAAGTTATCGAGGTAGTTCAGGAAGATCCTCCATTGGACTTGGACGAACCGGTAGACGTTTGCCCAGAGAAGTATCTCGGAGAAAAAAAAGGCTATCCATTCTTTCAATTCGGTTGGGTTACCGCTAACTGTACCAATGTCAGGCCGCTTCCAGAGGTGCTCACGATTCTGCTGAACACTGTGGAATATCCCGAGCCTTATGAGAGGCACGTGGAGATGGTACTGCGAGGGATAAACGAGACCTACCCTGGTGTTCAAGTATACATAGCGCCAAAGAACACACAAATCGAAGAAACTGCCAATAAGTACAAGAATGTCACCGCTATTAAAGTCAAACCAGGAAGCAGACTTGGTAAAGTCTGGAACCAGTTGGTGTCCATGGTGCGGACGCCTTACACGCTAGTCGCGCGCGATGTGGTTCACTTCACGTGGACCGCGCGCGTCTTGAGACAAATCCGCATGATCAGTCAACTAGAACACGTTGGGGTAGTGGGTGGAGCTTTTCGTAACTGGACCGGCCATTGGAGGGTGGGGTGCCGGCAAACGAAGAAGAAGAATTATGTACTAGAATATGAGGAAGGATATTACTATTCTACTAGATCTTGCATGTTCTGCGACGATTTAGAAGGACCTTTCGTTTCCAAAACACAGATTCTCAAGTCCGCGGAGTTTGGGGAAAAACTCCCAAAGGAAGTTGTCTTCGAGGATTTCTTTTTACGAGTACTAGAGACTGGCTACCTGGTAATGAACTGTCCCGATGTCATGTATATTACGACTGATTATTCTTCAGAGACAAAACAAAACGATTCAAAGGTCTGGCGATTTTTCTCTGCCAAGTGGATATTTGCGCGGATTCTACTTCCGGGTGGCATAAAACACTCGTTCTCATGCGCCGATATCTCGTATAGGTGTCGAACAAGCGTCACTAAGTACGCTCTGATGCCTATTTGTTGTTTAGAGCAGTACGGTAAAGCGATGAAGTTCTTCCACGACTTTTGTATCGAGCGGAATGTTCAATACGAGCTTGATGCCGGATCGGTTCTAGGAGCGGTCAAATTCAGCGGATTAATCCCGTGGGATTTAGATGGTGATTTGTCAATGTTATCGAACAATTTTACATTCGTGAGGTCATTCCAGGAGTATTTTCGACAGCATGGCTTCAATCTCAATGGCTACTCCAAGCCCAAGTGGGATATCAACGGTACCATACTAAAGAACCGTAAAGGATACCTAGTATACCATAGCCCTGATATTTATACTGAGATCAACGGATGGACGTCAATGTCTGGTTCCCATTTCTTGCCGCCAGAGTTGCACAATCCGGTGTACTATACGAAGGTCCTTATGAATAATTACTGGGTTAACTGTATGTTTAATCCGGGTTTATTTGCACGTAATCGATATGGATTAGATATATTAAAACACTCACAGAGCTGGCTGCAGGTAGGGGGGATGGGATCCAGCTGGAGTCGGTATAAACCCGGTCGATTTCTACCCTGTAAATATCCTCTTTTCCATGGCTGTTTAGACAAGTTTCCTGCAGATGGGAATCTACCATTTAAGGTAGCATGACCTTAAAGATTTGGATCAATCACGGTTTCTGCATGGAAGCCCCCACCCCTCCCCCACACTTCACCCTAACCATTAATGGTTAATCATTAATAGAACGATGCATATCCAAGGGAGGGATGGGTGGGGACCTAACCCTAACCTAACCCTAACCTAACCCTAACCCCACCCCTCCCCCACACTTCACCCTCACCTTTAATGGTTAATCATTAATAGAACGATGCATATCCAAGGGAGGGGTGGGTGGGGACCTAACCCAAACCTAACCCTAACCCCACCCCTCCCCCACACTTCACCCTCACCTTTAATGGTTAACCATTAATAGGACGATGCATATCCAAGGGAGGGGTGGGTGGGGACCTAACCCTAACCTAACCCTAACCCCACCCCTCCCTCACACTTCACCCTAACCTTTAATGGTTAATCATTAATAGAACGATGCATATCCAAGGGAGGGGTGGGTGGGTAGTTTCCCAGAAACCGGGATTGAACCAAATATTTACTCTCAGTGTCGTTAAAGGGGCACTGTCGACCTCAACATGCTGAAAGACAGAAATAACTACTCGGATATTAGCAGAGTATGCTTTGTATAGGTATACATTGTAGCAGAATACCCCATTTTTGGGAGCTTCAATAAAAATATATGTATGTATGTATGTATACTGAAGAAAATTCATAAATATCAGCGAGAAGGTGCACAACTCTAAACTCCAACAATACAGTTGTTAAAAGCCCACTTCGCTGATATTTACTGATAAATATTTAACTTTAGAATGAGGCTAACCCTGTATAAATGTGTCTGTAGTCAACACATTCATCGGGGGGGGGGGGGGGGGGGGGGTTGAAGCAGGTTCAGCTGATTACGGAATGCGGAAGTGCAACGCAAATAAAATATCAACAGTCAAGCTATTTCGTCACTTTGTATTTGTTGCTATCTTTAAGTAGCAATGAAATCGAGACCGAACATGCAATCTACAACTTTCTTTGAACTCAGTACATTGAAGCATGTACATTCCCCACGTAAGAAAATCGATGTAACATTTAATTAATATAGTGCCTCGATAAAAAAAATTGGTCTGGCTACGGGCTAGCCTGCGAGTTCGGATGCGACGCAGGCTAGCTACGGGCCTGATCCAATGAATAACTATATCGATGGAGTGATACACAAAATGTGTTACAAAGACAATTATTTATCATAAAGCCTGAAAAGGTAAAATCCCTCGCCTCACGATCGAGTACAGTAAACACCCGCATGTAAGAACCTGGTTTTTTCAAGTTAGCCTAAAGAGGTTCTTATAAAATTGGTGCTTAGTGGGAAGTTAGGCTATTTAGGTTCTTAAACAGGTTCTTATTTTCTTAAAGACCCTGTGTCCGAGCCCATGGTGCTTTGCGCGCGCAAATCGTTTTCGTAGGCTACGAAAATCAGAAAGATCGTTGTTGTTATGTGACTCCCGAATCTTTCGAAATCCATCCCTAGTTTGGGCTATCGTGTAATTATTGATAGGTATATATGCTTAACTAACTTTCTTTTATCTTAACTTTTGTATATATATCTTTTTAAATGAAACTTTAGTTCGAATATTTCTTCGAATCCCGGTCTAGAGTGGCGAGTAGAGAGTAGAGAGTAGAGGAATGCCGGAGAAAGGACCGAGACAGCGAGGCGAAGTGACTCGACAAATAATAAAGACAGAACAACTGGCTTCCTGCCGAGTACTGTTAAAATCATATTCGAAGCATCCGGGGGAAATTCGTGGGCTCGATTGGGTTTTTAATCCGGTAGAAATGATGAAGTTCGTTATCCAAAGTATATGTGTACTTCTTTTATTTAACTTATAAACAATCGCGAGCATTTTTTTTTCATCTTCCAGTACGTCCAGAAAGTCTTGCTACCAAACTACGATCGCGGGTCAAACTCCAATCTGCCGAGTTCAGCTGTTACTTCGATGTGAGTTTGACTCGAGTGCGAGTACGACATTTCATTTTGCACTCAAAATATATCATTAGCAAGGAAAGTAGAGATCTTCAAATACAGCTAAGCAATACTGGAGACATAAAAACAAGAGTATGTGTTTGCTTGTAGAGTTGTGAAAAGTCGCACTCGTAAATCGAATTAGAATCTAAAGACAGAACAACTGGCTTCCTGCCGAGTACTGTTAAAATCATATTCGAAGCATCCGGGGAAAATTCGTTGGCTCGATTGGGTTTTTAATCCGGTAGAAATTATGAAATTCGTTATCCAAAGTGTATGTGTACTTCTTTTATGAAACTTATAAACGTTCTTTATTCCAATTGATAGAATCCATAGCCATAATACAAGATCTGCATCAAAACAGTGTTATTACCTTCCTAAAGCAAGAACGAATTACGGCATATTTAACATAAGATTTCAAGGATCTAAAATATGGAATTCTATGGATAAAAACATGAAATCGTTTTCGTTTTCAAAATTTAAAGAAAAGTTTAAAAGTGATTTATTGAAGAAATATTAAAGATATTTCTTCTACCACTTCTAAAGTTGATAAAACTGTTTTGGTCTTTTTTTCTCCTGAATTCTAAATACTATTTATGCTCTCGAAGATTATTTTATTATGACATTAGTGTAGATCTGTGTGTGAATGTGTGTTTATTGCTGCTTTTGCCTGTGTGTGTATGTGTGGGTATGTTAGCATAGTTTATGTTGTGTGTGTACCCCTTGCTTTCTTCCGACCTTGTAATTATAATTATTCTATTTAAACTGGCTTCCTGGCATTTTTAGCCCCTTAAGGTTATTTCTGGAAGCCAGTACCCTAATTATATATATTTTAAACTTTTAAACACATAACTGTTGTATTATTCAAAGGGTACAATAAATTGTTGTTGTTGTTGTTGTTGTTGTTAAACAATCGAGAGCATTTTAGTTCGCCTATAAGCTGGCCTTTAATTTATGCGGCCGTTGATAAACAAACTAATCATAACATTGGCGCAAAGCACCACGGGCTCGGACACAGGGTCTTTAAGTAAAAACAATGTGATTGTTGCTTGAAAAATATTGATACGACAAACAGTTTATACAAAAAAAATAATTTAATTACATGTAAAAGGGCTTCACTCTTTAAAAAATGAAACCTGTATTGTATACCCTTTTTACATATGAAAAATCCAGAACAAAAACTAGAACTTGTTTTATTTATTTTCATCAGATTCAAATTTCTAAATATATTTTAAAATAAGAACCTGTTTCAAATTTTAGGCTAAAATAGGTGTAAAGGGGGTCTAATGGGGCAATCTTAGCCTAACAGGTTCTTAAAAACCAGGTTCTTACATGGGGGTGTTTACTGTAGCCGAAAGCACTGGAAAAAAATCGAACCACTTAGATTTTGCAGAATAAAATCGATCTGTAAAATGTGAGAATGTACAGACTTTTTACATATAAATATAGTTCTTCTGTGTCTCTAAAAGTTTCGATTTTTCCAGTGAAGTGGTCAGGTGATTCGAATGTCTCCTTCAAGCGGTGGCAGCAAGCTACTACCAAAATTTGATTTTCATACCCCTTTTCAGATCTGACACAATTTTCCCTGTGACTTCTCTTCCAATTACCAAAATTAACTACACCCTAAAAGCCAAATTTGTTACCCTATGCTTTGTCACCGAATATTCATATACTGGCGAGAGGAGTCATTAATGACTGCACATGCAAAGCTGTATGTTGCCATAAGGCCACCTCCCATTGGTGGCTGGGGTATATAAAAGGAAAATGCATGCTTCTGACGTATCATTAGCAAGAAACCCATAGTGAGATAACTTGACGCTTTAAGTAATGATTCGTGTAAGAAGTACCGCATCGAACGGCATTGAGATGTAGCAAGAGCCCATAACCAAGAGCGTCCATACACGACTTTCATAATGGCCGCCTCCTAATGTGATTTTCCGTTTCGGTTGTTTATCCACATTTATAGAAAACATGAACATTGCCATGTGAAATAGCATGTCGACATTAGTGAACTTGTGAAAGTTGAGTGCTGTAGCTTAAAAAGCAATGAAGTTACAGCCAGTTGAAATTAGAGAGATTTGTATGAGAAAAACAACGGACGCCTTTCTAGCCTCGCTTTCATGTTTTTCTGCATTAGAAATGCTCGTAGCTCAACAGCAATTCTCCACATTACCCTAAAACTCAAAACTATTACTAGTTTTAATGTGATCTTTCATATGGTAGCATTGGTTTCCCTCTACAGATTTATCTTCCAAATTATGCAAATTAGGAGGCGGCCATTATGAAAGTCGTGTATATCTCTTATATAGATGCTACGGCGTTTTCACAAGTTGGGCTATTCTTGCCACCAATTAGTGGGTTACACCCGTGGCGGAACAAAAGATGCCTCATTAGCTTCTTTTGTTATACCAACGACACGTCTGCTACGCTTTTGTGATTTTATTCCCTTAGGAATGATTGCAACGCAATAATAGCGAGAAACAGTTCTAAAAATAACCTAACTTGTGAAAATGCCGTAGCATAGAGGTAGTATGGGAGATTCTCGCTCTTGGTTATGGGCTCTTGGATGTAGCAAGGTGTTAATTTTGTATTGTGAAAATGGAAATCGCCCTAAAGGTTATGAAAACGTCTAATTTCCTCCAATTTTTCAAATTCCAAATGTCGTTTATAAAGCAAATCGTATGTTCGGAACCTTATCAATAATGCCTGTTTCGTAGCTATTGTTTTTGGCTGTTTCTATTGGTTGGAAGAGAATTTGTTCATAAAAATGGAATGAAACTAAGACGTTTTATTACTTTTATTTTAGAATATTCATGATCATAATTACACGGATCGAGATTAACCCGTGATCGAGACCGTAAGAGAGGACTGTCAAGTTTGGCTCGTGAGCGTACAAGAAGTTTAAATAAATAAATATATATATATTTGTTTTATTAGTTTTCTCAAACAGATACAGGTACCGTTAGCAAAAAAAACGTTACAAGGTTGGGGAGCCGACAATACATTTTGACAATGTATTGTTTTCCCTAAAAAGAATACATCAAATTTTACACAACAAAACAAAAAATATATAAGCAAGGACAAACAAATAAATAAATGAATGAATAATTAAAATAAATAATTATTTAATTAAAAGAATAATTAACATTTTTAATTAATTAAAATAATTAAAATTAATAAATAATTAAAATTAATATAATTAAAAATAATTAAATAATTAAAATCAATAAGTAATTAAAATAAATGGCTGTTGCAATAAATAATTGAAATAAATAGGGGAAAGTTCCACTCAATGAAATCAAGACAAGATGAAAGGCTGATTGTACGGTACTACCGAGATATTTCGGTTGGCACGGCCAACCTTCCTCAGGGTACACAAGTAAATCAAGCTACGGAAACTGCTGTATGAGACTATGACGAGTAGGTTATCTGCGAAAGAGGATTGTCAATATTAATAATTTTATGCACTTTATTTAGCCGTGTAGTATATTAAAAAAAGAAATTTCTAACGGGACCTGAAACAACCATAGGGGCTGGGGGCTGATCAAAGTCAGGACCCGGCTAATCCACAGATCGATTTGTCATTTAGCGTGTTGGTTTTTAAGGAGGGAGGTTTTTTGGACTAGGGTATTGGAGCAAGGGCGAGATACTAACAAACTCAACTCACATATGGCGCGAACCTGGGCCACAGAGGTGAGAGCAAAGCGCTTAACTACTGCACCACCCCGGCTCCGTTTAACATAAGAACATGAACACAATACTAGATGTTTTTAAAACAGGCTCGTCATTGCTCTTGTCAATGTTTAGAGGAAAGTAGTGCTGTATTAAATGATTAGCTCCAGCCTCCAGGGGAGGTACTTCTACAAAATAATGTCAAATGAACCGGCGCTCCCTGGGTCAAAACTAATATATTTATCTCCAAGGATGAATTTTCAGTCTCTAACTCAAGGAACACATTGTATAACTTAATATCCATTTGATTCGGTTTTCTTTGTTCTCGTTGGGTACTCATAACTACTAAATTACCCATCACTTTATATAAACGACCTCTTCAACTAACTGATCAGCCCCACATCTGGGGAAACCTCATGCAAATGGTACTAAGTCAGTTATTAACTCGCTCTTCGGATCTTAGCGATATAGATTCCTGAACGAGTTAATAACACTTACTTTGTCAAATGTCCGCGCCGTGCCCACGCGTACGAAATAAATATTCATAGTTACGTTGAGAGCAAAAAAAATCAGAAAAGCTTAGATAGCAACACCGAAACGAGGTTAGGAGGAGGGGCAGGTCGACTGAAAGTCACGTGATATGATTGCTGAGGCGGAGGAAGTGAAAATTCCGCCATCTTTGAAAATTTCTGGGGTTCTCGTTGTTTTATCGGCTCTCATCTACCATGGACGCGAGCGGCAACAAAGTCATCGTCTGTGACAATGGAACAGGGGTATGTCAAAGTGATTTGCATTGCCATCCTTTTTAGCATTTCTCACTACAAGTCCTTCTGTTTTAGTTTGTAAAATGTGGATATGCCGGATCAAACTTCCCAGCTCACATATTTCCGTCGATGGTTGGACGGCCTATCATACGGTCTTCCCAGAAAGTAGGAGACATAGAAGTCAAGGTGAGAAAGACAAATTAGTCAAGCCATCTTAAGTCATATCTGGTCATAAGGTCCCCAGAATATGGAGAACCAAGCTATTTGAGGTAACTTCCTGGTTTGTTTTTAGGATCTTATGGTGGGAGACGAAGCCAGTCAGCTGAGATATATGTTGGAATGTAATTACCCAATGGACAACGGTATTGTAAGGAATTGGGACGACATGAAGCACATTTGGGATTACACATTTGGAGAGTCCAAGTTGAACATTGATCCCCGCCATTGCAAGGTAATACTTCAGTATTTTTTTATTCTAATTTGTAGGTGGGGTTACTTTTATAAATATTTCCTGTCGAATTAAAACATTTCTCCAATTCATATCACCTAGGTTTTGCTGACAGAACCTCCCATGAATCCTATGAAGAACAGAGAGAAAATGATAGAGGTTTGTACAGAAATATTGGATAGCTGTCAGAAGTTTATAGGACTTTGCAACGACGAGTTGTTATTGTTTATCTTTGATAACAATGTTTACCTTCGTGAATTGTTCTAATGTGTTTACGGACTTTTAATAGGTGTTATCCAGTTAGCATTACTAGTATCTCGTAAATATAACTTAATGTGTTTTAATGCTGAGTTTTCTTTTAACTGCTAATTTGTTAACTGCTGTCCAAAATTAGAAAATCATTGTTTCGAATAAGCTATTTTAAAAATATTAGTTTTTGTTTGATTAAATTGTCTATGGCTTTCACAAGCTCATTCTGCACTATTAATATAAATACATTTAATGTCTTATATAGGTAATGTTGTCCCCTTCCCCTGGGGCTAATGTCAAATTCCCTACCCAGAGGACAACTGTCAAATTCCCTTCCCCTTGCAGGGAAGACATGTAGAGGTTATTCTGCAAATGTAAAATAACCCTCCCTGGAGCCCCATTGTTATGCCAGATTCCCCACTCACATAAGAAGGGATGGAATCAAAACCCCAGGAGATGCCTATGCTGCATGTCTATGAAGAGAGAAAAAGTTTTTAAAGTAAAGTAACTGATTCTCTGCTGATAAATGTAATAGCTTGTGTTGCAGCTTGATTCAATATTGAAAAATAATCACACGTACAGCAGAAATAAAACACAATGGTCCATAATTAGGAACTTTTAGTCCAGCTTTTCAATGCTGAGGACACATAGCAAAACTAATGTATTCCCCATACCTGATGTCACAATTAAATTACAAGAGTTGAGCCATCTGTACATACATGTATAGTGCCGGAGGTTGTGAGGAAAGTGTTTAGATTTTCTTTTCACTGATGCGGTATACAATAAATTGAATTATAATCTAAAATTCTTGATATATAGATTGATTTGTAGGGCTAAAGGTGATTTAGGGTGCATTTCTCCTCTGAGAACCCAAGTGTTGTTCCAGCTGGGGTTTGAACTGGTGATCTCCTACATGACGGACCAGTGCTTTAAACTGCCACTATGATGAAATTCAACCATTTCTTTTGCCACTTTTTTGTCTTCCAAAAGGACACACTGTAGTGGAAATATCCAAATCGGTAAAAAATATTTCCAAAGGATCAAATTAAACTGGGAATTTTGCAGAGAGTATACCGTTAAAATCACGTCCACCATTACTGAAGTGTGTTCCAAATACATTGTACATGTAGTTCACGATTTTCGTCCAGTGGTTTGCTTTTCTCGACATGTTGCTCTTTGAAAAGGCATATTTCTATTCAAAACTTTGTTCTTTCCTTTGTATAAAAATAGTAAAACATTGTACTTTACTTATAAGTTTGTGAAAAGGTTTGTGTAAAAAGTACATGTAGCTCTGCATGTTGTTGAGTTGAGTAAGTGACGTCACATATGCTGAAAATAACTTCTGTCAAAGGAATGGGGTCAGGTAATGGGGGACATAAAAACTCAAGATTCGGACCCCAAAAAATAATACTTCCCATCGTCATATTGCAAAACCGTTTGGACAGGAAAAGATATACCAACTTTGCTTCGTAAAAATGTCACTATCTCAAAATTTGATTGTAGGAGCACTTTAATACTACTGAGATAACCGAGAAGCAGGTCTTTGCAGTCCTTGGTCTGTTGAAAATTAATAGTAAACAAAGTCTATGTTTTTTGATGTTATTTCCAACAGTTGTCATTGTTATTTTCCTTTTTCGTGCAGGTGATGTTTGAGAACTATCAGTTTGAAGGTGTCTACATTGCTATACAGGCTGTTCTTACTTTATATGCTCAAGGTAAATAGTGTTACTTGATTAGGCTCCCACACTAAATTAAGCACTCTTTTCTCTTTCTTGAATATGAAGTTTGAAAATGGCCCTTTCAATTTTCCCTGGAAATTCAAGTACAAATGTAGCAACAATCCCAACCAAAATGAATGCAACATTTGCCTGATCAGTCGGCCTTTGAATATTGATCCATCATCTTGGATATTACCCAGAAAACACTGGGAATGTGGACGGCACAATTAGAACCTCGATTTCTTTTCTGTAGCGTTGCATGCGTTCATGGGTATTAAAGCCTGATGGTGCCAGGTGGAAAAAGATGATTGCCCACAACTACACATACAAGATCTATTGTAAGCTTTTTTTCAACAACCAACAAAAAAGTGGATGGCGAAGTGGAGCCAAAGAAAGTGAAGGAAGCTTCACAACATTGACAAAGAAAATTGTAAATCACAGCCAGAGAAACCAAGCTCGTACAAAAAGAAATTGACATCTGTTGTTGAAGTTAATGGATCCAATCGTCATGCTTTTCATATAATTATCATGTAGCAACATAAGGTTATACTCACTACGGTTTCATTAAAGTCAAATACACTACCATTTAATTTCCTTTTGTAAGGTGTTTTCTGCTTAAACTGTATCAAAAATAAATTAGCCCTTTTCTAAATAATCTGAGCTCAGTTGTTCAAAGCCTGATTAAGCTAATCCAGTTTAGTTTGATTTCCTAACTTGTAAACTACATGTTTGAGGTTAAAACTTGTTCATAGAGGAGAAATAACAAGTAGTTTTCTACTTGTTTTGCTAGATTTGGAAACAAGTAACTTATACAGAGAGAACCAAAATCATGGGTTGAGATACTTGTCTTTCATGCCAAACATCGCCCGGCCCCTTCCCTGGATTGTATGCAAGTAGCAAATGCGTCTGTGATGCCTTCTGACTTTGCAAGAAATATTGGTGTTGTATTTGACACTACGGTATCTATGGATAGGCATGTTACACAAGTCTGCAAATCTGCATTTTTTTCTATTAGAAGCATTGCACGTATTAGAAAGTTCTTAAGTTATGATACATGTAAGATGCTAGTGCATGCCTTTGTTACAACAAAACTCGATAATTGTAACTCACTGTTATATGGTCTGCCCAAATACTTATTGCAGCGCCTGCAATATGTTTTAAATAGTGCTGCTAGGCTAATAACTCTGTCACGTAAGTCTGATCACGTCACGCCACTCTTAATGCAGCTGCATTGGCTGCCCATTGAGCAACGGATTGAATTTAAAATATTACTATATACATATAAAGCAATCAATGGTATTGCTCCACACTATCTAAATGAATTGTTAGACCAGTATGTGCCGCAACGTAGCCTTAGATCTGCTGACAAGCTATTGCTTAAGATACCACCATATAATCTGAAATCTTATGGCTACCGCGCTTTTTCAGTTTGCGCCCCGCAACTGTGGAATTCCTTGCCATTAGATTTAAAGCACAGCCCCTCCGTTGACAGCTTCAAGAAAAGCTTAAAAACATTTTTATTTAAGAAAGCTTACTACTGAGCAATTACAGTCATCGTATAGTATATTGCAATTAGTAGTATTATTTTAATATTATATATATATATATCTTTTAAACATTTTATCCATACGTATTTTATCATTATCACTATTTTGGTTTAATTCTGCTGTTTTTTTTATATTAGGTAATTATTTTTAGCATTAGGATACCTTGTAAATGTTTTTTTTATATTATTGTAAAGCGCTTTTGGTCTCTGAAGGAAAGAGCGCTATATAAA
The DNA here is from genome assembly GCA_030867875.1 of Actinernus sp. WN-2022. NCBI lineage: Eukaryota > Metazoa > Cnidaria > Anthozoa > Actiniaria > Actinernidae > Actinernus > Actinernus sp. WN-2022. The sequence continues at coordinate 19,343 of JAOWCC010001303.1, forward strand.
TAAACTATTATTATTATTATTATTATTATTATTATTATTATTATTAATCCAGGGTTAGCACTAATCGGGCTTTGAACAACCGGCACATCATCGGAAACACTTGCACATTTGGTACAATAAAGGAAATTTTGATTATATTAAATTATCGCCTACCCCCAATAAATGAAAACAAAAAAACATACATGTACACAGTATTTCAGCCAGAAAATTCTACTTGGGGGCCTAACTGGCCTCTACAACCCATTTTAAAGGGGCCAGGACCCCAACTGTTTTGTCATAACAATACATACATGTAAGGCTATAGTAACAGTTACATTACTTTTTTAGTACAACTCGGATGATAGATGAACTGTGGCAGTAGCTTGCAAGCATTGTTATCTCTTGACAAGCTTTAAGACTTACTCTAACCACACTTTCCCCCCACTTCAGGTCTGCTGACAGGAGTAGTGGTGGATTCTGGTGATGGTGTGACCCATATATGTCCTGTATATGAAGGTTTTGCATTGCCTCATCTTACCAGAAGACTGGATATTGCAGGAAGAGACATAACAAAGTATCTCATCAAGGTAAAACATGTCTAGTCTAACCAACTGGGTACCAATGTGACTAACAATTGAAGGGGTCCATGCAAGAACAACGTAAGTGGCTTCTGATCAAATTCCAAATTCTTCTTGATATTCTTTGTTTTCTAAGAGAGAATTTAGAACTTGATCAAAAGTCACTTACGTTGTTCTTGCACGGACCCCTTCAATTGAGTGTTGGTGACCAGAGTTTCAGAACTGGTTGCCAGCTCATGACTTACCTTTTTGACCCCTCAACCTTATTATTAGATTATGTAGTGAAAGAAACATTTACAATAAAGTGGATGCTTTAAAAGCAGGAAAGAAAACCAATGAGTCACTCGTTACACTATTTATCAATGGCAATTTCTTTTGACAAGGCAATAAAGTTCTTAAAAAGACAAGCCGAACAAGAACTCGTGGCAGAAAATAATGAATGCGAAGACGACAAACTTAACTTGTCCAAAGAAGAAATTACAACAATAAAAAGAAAGAAATGGGCCTACAGCAATTCAACAATTCTAACGGCAGACAAAAAGAAAGTTGTCCCAAAATGGGAATTATTTCAGGTCTTGATGCAAGCACGTCGCTCATTAAAAAAAAAATCATTGAGGATGCCATCTACATTGTAAATGGCTCAAAGAAAACTATGATGAAATTAACATAGTTTTTAATTCAGTTAACAACTATATTTACAAATGTGGCTGGCCCACAGGTAGCTAGGCAATATTCTAGAGTTGTGTCAGAACATATTCGTGTCACTGTGTTACCATCATGCTAAACAAAAGCCAATAACAAGTTGAGTTAAGTTAGTGGAGAAACCTCTACAAGCAAGTAGTTTTTTTTCCAAAATAGAACTGGATCTAAGTGATTGTGATAAACCACACACATTGGCACTAAATGTTACCGATCATTTTATGAAGTTTGTGTTCATTGCACCAATTCACAACAAGTCAGCAGACAAGTGCTACAAATATTCACAAACTACTGTTACTCCTATGAATTTCCCAGAACATTAAGTAAGGGTTAGAGACTGCTTGTGAGTTCTTTATCGACAAATACAGGCACGCGCTTACTGTACGATGAACGAAAAATAATGAATACTGCATGAGGCCGAAGGCCGAATGCAGTATGAAGAAATTTTGAGTTCATCGTACAGTCAGCAAGTCACTGTATTTTTCCGATAAAGCACAAACATAAAGTCTCTAACCCTTTTAATATTCAAACTGAGTGCACTGTCAGCCGTGAATTTCAATTGAAATCAGTTGTCAATAACAATTTCATAAAGAAGTCAAATATTTCGCATGAATTAAATCATTTTACGGTAAATATCTCCACAAAGAAAAGTCATTTCAATAGACAATGAATAAAAACATAAGTAGATAACTTTGCAAAGAATAATTTACTTTGGCGTTCGGTCAGTTTAGTTGATTCCTTGCGAGTACATGTTTGTACATTTAACTCGAAAACGTTTCTCTTGGAGCCATGTATTAAAATATCGAGTATTTAGCCGGCTTAACCCTTTCACTACTGGACATGTTTGGCTCAGTTGGTGAAATCCTGAGTGCTAACTCAACCCTCCCCCCTCAGTTCAAGTTTGGCTAGCCCGGGTCATTTAAATACTGCTGACTTTTTAAGCCGAGGGCTCAAACCTTTCCCACAATGCCATTTGGGAGAATTCTGTTCACTCGTTGACGGTAGGTATGGCTGCTTCGGTAGGGTTTCTAATGAAATGAGCTCTAATTTTGTAGAAATATGCCACTGTCAGAGAGCTTGAAGACATCATTAAGTCTGAGGATGGCTGAAAAGTACTTGGTTTGCTTCTAGTAGGCTTCGTGAGGGGATTTCACAGGGTTTTTCCGTTGTGTTTGTGCTTTCAGACACTGGAAAAAATTCTTCACTGAAATCCTTGGAATCCTGCAGTTGGCAGTCTTTTACCCCTGCTCAACCTATTAGGATGTGTTTTTGTCACTTTAAAGCAACGGCTTGAGTCCAAATCACCGCTCCTGGTTGTAGGGGTAAAAGACTTATAAAAAAACCCTACCGGAGTCCCAGAGGGGGGAATCCCTTGTGGAATTTTTGTCCATTACCCAGCATGCAATTGGAGGTGGGAGCAGGAAAACATGGCAGAGAGAAGTACAGCATTAAGAATAGCACGCTTCACAGTCGCCAGGTGTATTTTGTGCAAACAAACCTGCTGGTTGGAAAGATTAAACAAGGTACTGTAACGACTGAGTGGTTATTTTGTGTTTACTTTTGATTTCAAGTGCGAATGGGAAGGTTTTTTTGAGCTGATTTTCAGCTCCTCAAAATTCGCGTAAATCGAAGAAACGAAGAACGATCTCCAAAACAAATGCGTTTTTCTCCAAAGTGGGAGAGTCGAGCGATCCCTGTTATAGCTCTGACTTTGAAGTTATTCATCCCTTGAAATAATATCGCAACATCGTATTTCCAGTATGTCTAGGTTTGATGCAATATTTTTTCCCAGGTACATGCTTCATATTGGCCGCTTTGGGCCGCTCTAGTAGTGAAAGGGTTAACTCCTAGATAGTCTACTTTCTTTAATAGTTTCTTTCATTCGAAAATAACTAACCTGCAGATTCCAGTGAATTGAAATCTTGAAACCGGCCTTCATGTGCTCGGCTCTGATGCAAACATTTTCCAAATAAAAATATCCTACATTTTCGAACCTTCCACTGAATTGTCGCTTCATTGTCTCCTCTTATTGACAGAGTAAGGTCTCGCCGGAAATAAAATCCATTTCTTCAGTTTGGACTGCTAGAGTGTTGTAGAAACTTTTGTTTACTCAGACACGTGTTGACTTGTTAGTTGTTGTACTTCCAGCGCTTGCATATCAGCCATTTCTAACGAACGATTATGCAAATGTTTGCCTGAAAACATAATGTGAGGCGAATAGTATGATTGTACATTTAACTTGAAAATGTTTCTCTTGGAGCCATGTATTCAAATACCAATTATTTAGCTGGCTTAACTCCTAGATAGTCTGCTTTCTTTAATAGTTTCTTTCATTCGAAAATAACTAACCTGCAGATTCCAGTGGGGCAGTGAATTGAAATCTTGACTCGAAACCGGCCTCCGACCATGTGCTCGGCTCCGATGCAAACATTTTCCAAATCAAATATCCTGGGTTTTCGAACCATCCACTGAATTCTCGCTTAATTTTCTCCTCTTATTGACAGAGTAAGGTCTCGGAAATACAATCCATTTCTTAAGTAAGACTACTAGAGTGTTGTAGAAACCTTTGTTCACTCGGACACATGTTGACTTGTAAAGTTGTACTTCCAGCACTCGCAAATCAGCCATTTCCAACGAGCGATTATGCAAATGTTCGCCTCAAAATATATATCTTCTGTCACACAGGCAACAGAGTTCAATCCTGCCATTACCTTTCTAGTAATTGTCTGCATTTTCACTGTTTAATATGCGATGAGGTTTTCCAAGCCGTCCAAACACGTAACTAAGCGAAGGACTAGGTCTCCCTTTCCCTAGGTAAGAGAGGGTCTGGGTCGAGTGCTGTGGTCACCAATAATGCACGCTCATTAGCCAATCACATGCTTGGATTTTGTACAATGCACGAAATTTGAACATTAATAACAGATAATAGCTGGGAATTTGTAAATAAAAAGCTGGAGAATTTTTGTAAAATACATAACATTGAGATAGCACACAGATCTGCACGCACACCTACCACCCAAGGACTAGTAGAAGGATCTAATAAAAGCTGGAAGGAGAACAAGAGAGCGACGATCTCCAGTGCCCACCAAAATTATTCAAAACTACTGGTGTCAGTATACCACGAGCATAGCCAGGAGTTCCGTGAGGGAGGATTCCGAGGGGTACTTTTTTCCAAAGTACTTCAGCAGAACTTGCTATACTATTTTCTTACATGGAAAGCCTATTCCTAAACCTAACCCCAAAAGTTCACACTTTTGAAAATAAATGAACCAGTTCAAAAAATTTTGAATCCCAAAAATGTGAACGAAATATAAATTTTAATCACAACATATACAAAGAAACGTCAATTTTTACTGTCAACTGAACACTTTGGAGAACAACAGAATTGGCAAACAAAACCTACGATTTGGCACCCAAAGTCTTTATTAGTTCATGCCACCTGTAGTTCTGCATTGGAAAAACAACACCTTTTCCTGATGTTCTTGTTCTTCTCACAGAACATGTTCTATTGTACTTTCAGTTGATGTTGCTCAGGGGATATGCATTCAATCATACAGCTGACTTTGAGACTGTAAGGATGATGAAAGAGAAACTCTGTTATGTAGGGTAAGTAGGCAGATGTCTCATTCCTGTTGCTGCACTGTCATTTTACATGGTGTTTATCCATTGCTCTGGCTTCATTATGGTTATAGATATAACATTGAACAAGAGCAGAAGTTGGCCTTGGAGACAACAGTCCTGGTAGAACAATACACTGTAAGTAGCACTAATTATCCTAAATTTATTATGCTTTTGTTGGTGCACATATATGTGTTTATTTAATTTTGAATGCTCGCAATAGAAATTTCCCATTTTACTATCCTTAGCTTCCTGATGGCAGAATAGTAAAGATAAGTGGTGAGCGATTTGAGGCACCTGAAGCACTTTTCCAACCACATCTCATCAATGTTGAGGGAGTTGGTGTGGCTGAGCTGCTGTTTAACACCATACAAGCAGCCGATATTGACACTAGGTCAGAGTTCTACAAACATATAGTGCTTTCTGGTGGCAGTACCATGTACCCTGGCCTTCCGAGTCGACTGGAAAGAGAAATGAAACAGCTCTACTTAGAAAGAGTACTAAAGGGAGATACATCCAAGTTATCGGTAAGATTACATTTGTGAGTTTCTTCTTTATGTAGGTGCATGTTTCATTGTACAATGTAGGTGGAGCTTGTTAGTGTATTAAGAATCTGAATCACAGAAATAAACAGAATTAGTAGAAACCAAGTGTTATATTGTGAATCTTTCGATCTAATTAACTAAGATATACATGTACTCACTAAAGGGTGGCAAAAAAGATGATTTTCAAAAACAAAACAATGCAACCAATTTGTAAAAATCATCTTGTTTCAAGTTTAGATTGAACTAGTGTGTTACTACTAAAGCAATATAATTATTGTACTACTGGCTCTCAGTTTTCTCAGAGTTATGCTCCTTGTCAACTATCAGCCATTATAGTTCACCACTAAATACTCCCCTGCACAGTACTTCCTTCCACCATGGTTACGTAAAGGTGCAGCTGCATGAAAACAAGACGAATGGTGGCTCGAGCGATGCTAAAACAGCTAAAGTACTGCAGATAGAAATATTACATACATGTATACACGATTGTATTATTAGCGAATTTCTCAGTTTGTTAAAAAATATTAGTATAATTCCCTTGTTTGTTTTATATTTGTGGATGAGTCACCATTTGCCTCATTTTCATAACGGCTTTACATGAAAATAATATTCAAAATGGTAAAGGGAAGTGTGAGTGGGACTATTCTCTGATAACTTCTGATTGGATGTAATTAATCATGTGACATGATAGTAAACTGTCAGGCATCGTAGTTCACCACTAAATTATCTCCGATTCTGATTGGATGAAATTGATCATGTGACATGATTGCCCACGGATGCAGAGTATCAGGCGATAGCAAGAGTGGAAGACCTTAATTTAATGCTGAACAATAACGACAAGTAGAGGTTTTTTTTGTCTTGGGACTATTATAACGAGTGTGTCTGTCAAGGGACCATATCCTACTAGTATCAATACAGTTTTAATGGAATGTGGCAGACCTGACTGTAACACCAAACTTCAGGCAGTTCAGTGGCTGAATTAATTTACAAAGAAAAGCAAGAAACTTATTTTGCACACAGCAAACAGTTTCCTTTATGTTCTGCTTGTAACTTTGACTGAGTACATCTCAGGCAGCACCTGAGACACATTCAAGCAAAATTGTCCGAGAGGACATACTCATTGCTGCAGTCTATTGTCTTTTCCTATAGTTTTCACGCAAATCATTACTTAAATGAAGCATTTCTGTTAACCGCTTGTTCATTAGCACACAGAAGCTGTGAGCCTCAAACAGTTGCATTCATACATACAGCTTTATTTAGGCACACTGGCCCCAACAACAGAACGTACTCTGTTAAAACTATTACAACTAATTAGAACTATACTAAGTTATATTCAGACTTAAAAATGTATTTACAAGGAGAGGTAAAAAGTAATATTTATAGGCTGTTCAGTTGGTATTATTCAAACTACTTATTATAAAAAATAATAGTTATTTAAAATTGATATGCACTATTTACAGAGCTATCAACGTGACCCCACATCAGGCAATTTCTTTATTTCTCTCCAGAATTGTTGAGCGATTGCGTTAGTTTAGCTTCGCGCGGAAGGGTATTCCATAGCATAGCACCATTATATTTAAAGCTTTTCAAAAATTATCTTTTAGGCTTTGGAAGTGCTGGTTTGTTACATCTGGCTTTTGTTAAAGAATGAGTTCATGTATATGGCTGTGTGTACAGGTTTAGTTCTTATTCATGTTTCTTGATATCAGAAATTCAAGATCCGCATTGAGGACCCTCCTCGGCGAAAACACATGGTGTTCATGGGTGGGGCTGTGCTGGCTGACATCATGAAGGACAAGGACAGCTTTTGGTTGACACGGGAAGAGTACCAAGAGAAGGGAATTAAATGCCTAGAGAAACTAGGCGTCAAAGTTAGCTAAGATCTTCACATTTCAATCGAGAAAAGCCATTCTCTGGGTATTCTTAGGGTCGGTTAATACTCTGAAGTTGACGAAGAGGTCCATTCCATTCAAAATCGATATAACAGTTTGTGATGGGTCAAGAATTGCAACTCCATGGTTATTTTCCTTACCTTCAAATTTTGCTTAAAATACATTTAACCCCTCTTGCAATTTTTATAGCTATGAACCTCCGAAAAGTTTTGAGTACTTCTATGACGAAAGTTTTGGTTCGCAAAGAATGCTGTATGTTCTACGCTTGTTGGAAATCGTGAAAATTTGACCGCGTAAGTAAAAGGGTCGATTCGGTTTCCTGGTTAGACGTAATCTCATTAATGCATTATTCTCCATGGCGCCTTTCTGTCACAACAACATCGATTTATAGAGAATACATTGTATACACAGTTTGGGCGTTGTTGGTAAAGAAAGAAGTCATTTTAGTCAAAATGTAAATTATTTCAAATGATTGCAAAGACGAATTAATTAGATGACGTCTACCCAGGAATCAACCCAGGCTTTATTACATGGTTATGGTCTAGCCTCCTCCGCAGGCAACTCCTAATTATAATCGAAAAAATCGAGAAAGAAGATGTGAAACCGGTTTCTCCTTCTCTCCCTCCCCAGTCCCCTCGCGGCTTTGCGGAGGAGGATAGTCATGGGCAAGGAGGATTGGAAGGCCTTCCCACAATCCTTTGCGTAGCAACTATATTATCAATTTTTCCCGTCACGTGAGCAATTCATTCTGCGTTGAATTTCGTGGAGATCGGACCTCAGCAGCACAAATTTTCACAAAGCATCTCAAAACCAAAGTTTTTCCTGGGATTTTGACGTATGTTTAGGCTAGCTTTGACTTCCCCGTATTTCTGGCTATTTTACAATGAAAGCCTACGAAAAATGGGAAAATATGCAGAGAATTACCTGTGATTTGAGTGAAAAAAAATTCAATTTTAGAGGTTGGCGCGCGCTGCTGACGCAATCTGATCACGCCATTTTCGAACAATGAGCGCGCGCTGAAAGCTGCTTTTGTACGAGCGCGCGACTGAATAAACCAAAGTATTTACTTATTTCTGCCCTTTATCTTTTCAGGTAATCATAATTGTTTTTAAGTAAAATGATTAACAAAGAATCGTCTGTTTTTGGCGGTATAATTAACAATAAACACCACTCGTACTGTTCGCGAAATGCTTCACGAAAGATCGGCGTGAGTACTGTATATCCAGTGAGCGCGACATTTTGTGAATGGTATCGAAACACCGTAAACAATACGCATTTTCAACGGCTTTGTAAACCTCTTAAACCTGGAGCCCTTTGGAGCCCTTTGCACAAATTAGACACTTAATTTACTTATGTCACTGCTCATGCTAATTTCCAGGTAAGGTTAGTTGTCTAAAAGGTTTGTAGTTAATTTCTTTCAGGGTAAGATTTACGTCTTGAGTTCGCGGGAAATTTCTCCCAAACAACCTCTCGAGAATAGCGTCCGATAAATATGCTCAGATTGTATGAAAAGTTCAAAAATTGAAGATGTTTAGCGAGTAGTAAAGTTAGAAAGTATATTTCTGACTTTGTTGAATCCATCTCTAGTTTCTAGAGTTAAAAAATTTCAAGGAGAAATTTAGTTGGAAATGACAAAACTCGCGGGAAACTTCAAGTTTCTCTTCTTCTAGACAATTTTTCAAGCGCAAGTGTTCATGGGAAGGCCTTCCAATCCTCCTTGGTCATGGGCCAGGAAAGGTAAAATTTAAACGAATTCAAACAAACGTAAAACATGGAGTATTCTCTGTAAACCAAACCTTTCTTTACAGAAGTACTCAAAACATTTCGCACGTTGGTAGCTATAAAATGGGCTAGGGCTAGGTGCACTTGAACTGTTTTGTATACACTTATTTTGCGTGAAATTCAACCAGTTCAAAGTCTCAAAGAGGTTCAGAAGTAGCTAGTATTTGCATTTATTCATTGCTGGTATGACATTCTCATAATCTACATTGCCTAAAGTGTTTTTTTCTTAACAGTCGAGAAACTATGGAACACATGAATTAATGTATTTTCATGCTTGATGTGGCATTGTGTTAATGCATCCACAACTTCTAGTATTTTCGAGAACTATTTTGAAACAGTTATAAAAAGTTGTTGGGTTTGTCAGAAAAAGTTTACAAATTTTAGTTTTACATTTTGTGAAAAAGTAAAATGATGAGGCTAAATGATGATTCAATGAGAACGTCCGGACCAGTTATATGTAGGTCTACTGCATCATAATTTAGCATGTTATGGAAAGTTTGTATAGGTCATTGAAAGTCATCTTGAATTGTGAAAGACCTTGAAAAATCATTAAATGTCTTCACATGGCCTTGGTAAGTCCTCGAGTTTGCCCATAATAATAGAATACATGTATGTAAGCCTGTAAACATTACACAGCATTAAATGTAATACTTCTGATGTCGGCGTGCCTGCCATCTTGGAATTGACCGAGAAGGTGTAAGGCAAGTGCATTTCTCTTGAGCCTTGTAAAACCCTTGGAAAAGTGCCTGATTACTGTATATGAACCCTGTATGGAAATGGTTTATCGTATCATTAGCTTTTGCATCATTGCATGTAATACGTATTAATACATTTAATGCCCTGCACTTAATGTTGGCAATCTGGACCCGGTTGTTCGAAGGAAAATTAACTTTATCCCCAGGATAGCGCTAAAATTGTAATTATAATCTACACCGGCAGTTTACAGTCGGGCCAGAGTTTTAATGTTTTTCTTTAAAAAAACATTCCATTTTTGAGACAGTTGAAGTCATATCAAAAATGAAGCATTTCTTTCGTCCACTTCAAATATCCGGGGTTTAAAACCTGGCAGTATATTCTGCTTTGTGAAATTATTTTGTTTGGATCTTAAACATAGAGAGTAAAAAGACGTCTGTTCTGGAGGAATGGCATATTTTTTGGGTGGAAACGTGTTTTTAGTAGTCCACTCATCAAAACTCTGCATAATTGTAAATTTAACCACGGAAAATAAGACATTTCTTTTACATTTTGGAACAATAATGTATAGGTATTTGCCAGCATTATTAGTGCTGGCATAAAGTGATTTTGTAAAGAAAATAAATGACAAGTAAAATTGTGTTGGTTTCAGTTCTCTATCTTCATTTCCTCTGCATGGAAACCTATGTAACAACGGAAGCTCCCATTCCCCCCCGTAATCTTTCTGTGGTTCCCATCCCCAGTTTTTTTTTTTGGGGGGGGGGGGGGGGGGGGGTGTGAAGTGAATGGGGAGAATGGTACGGCAATTTCCGGAAATGTATATTTTTTTGCAATCTACTCTCGCAGAAAAAGTCTTGGTAACGAGATTTTGACCGGATCAAAATGTTTGGAAACGGTTAAAAATTTATTTAGGAATTGACCTATATCATGACGTCAAATCAAAACAATCTATTGTTTAAACGCTAAGGATCACGGTCGTGGGAGGGAGACAAAACCGCAACAACAAAGGAAATCGCTATCAAATGCATTTTGTAGAACGTAAAATAACGGTAACAGCCACCAAATACGGTAAATATTGTGGGATAAACATTGATACAGCTGATATCTGGAAACCAGACCATTCGAAGTTAAATTTTCCTCAGCAGAGCAGATTTAGTTCAAAATTCGATTCTGTCCCCCTCGTAAACAAGCCGTGACGCCGTAATGATATAGGGTAATTGTTGCATGCCTTCTGAATCTCACACGAACGTGAGAACGTAAAACCGTTTTTCGTTTGGCCTTAAACGGAAGTCCATGCTGACCATGGCTATAGGCAATAGGCCTTTTGCAGGAAACAGTCACGTGCTGATGTAATACTTCGTTAAGGAATGAATTGAGCTCGTGATCCCCATGGGAAAGGCGTTGCCATGGATGCTGGATGGCAAGCTATCTTTAAAAACGCTGTTTTAGAAAGATCGACAATCGATTGGAGGTGGAAAATAGAGCGGGTTTTGGTTTTGCGCTTACTAAGCTCTCGTATTGGCTGAGAAAGTAAACCAACCAATCCGAATCCAAAGTATAACCAAATGCAATTTGGTTTTGCTTTGGTTTGTCATTGGCTCACAGGGAAGCCATTTATGAGTTACTTGTGATAACTCGCTCCTATGATTGGCTGGCTGTGGGTAATGTACGTTTGATTTTACTACACTACTGAAAAGCGCTCTAGCATT
>JAOWCC010001304.1:0-295372 GCA_030867875.1 Actinernus sp. WN-2022
GCTCCCTAAAAGCCTAGTAGCGGAGCTCCCAGTTATCTGAACTGAGGGAACGACCCGAAAAAAACGATACATTATACGAAGAAAATAACGATAAAAATGAACAATATAACTGGTAGAATCAAAGGAAACCAGTGTAAAAGGTTTAGAAGAAAAAAGAAGATAACGGGGAAAAAAGAAAGTAAAAAAATATCACTAACTGGCCAAGGTTCGATACGGACCGCCTGGTTTTAACAGTGCGCGCGCAGGTACAACACTTTTTCATGTCCGTCACTCGCCCCTTCTCGTTGTTAGGTGAGGAGGCACTGGGAACAAGAATTGTCGCTCGCCACGCATCGGGTTCGAGCGCGAGGGAAACCGAAGTCAGCCATTTTTTGCTCACATTCTATATCTATCGTGCTCCACTCATGTTCGGCCCGCTCCGCTATTAACCGACGTGAATTAAGTGTGTTACGAAGTTACAATAATTCAAAAATGACCCAGGCTTTTATTTGTGACTTCGTCATTATTTTAGAACAAACTGTTGTATTGGTATTTGTTTTTTTAATGTTTGTTTGTTTGCTTCGCTAATATGTTTTGCTGCACGCAGAATGGCAACTAAACAAGAGATACACGTAAGGAATACTTTAATACCCAAGAAAAAGCTAGATGAATTTGCTGATGCGGTGTGCTTTATAGAAAAGAAAGAAAGGTAAGAAATACGTGAAACCGTTGGGGGGAGGGGGGAGGGGGGGAGGGGTACTCCCTATATGGCACTGATGGGGGTGCTCATTGACTGTTCCTTCAGTAGGGGTTTAAATGCGTAGTTTGGTACCGCTTAGGATGTTCAGTTTGAAGTGTCTACAGTTGTGGTTATCGTGGTACCTTTTAGAGTATTACTACTATGCTTGTCAGGAAATAACATTTCTTTGCCTGGCTTCGCGTCTTGGTATTTTCACAATCAATTGTACGTGGATCAAATGTCGGTTAATTTGAGCCACGCTCACATAACGAAATTCTGATACCTTTTAAATTGGGGTTCACTTTAAAATTTCCGACATGCATCCCCGTAGCTTTTATATGGGGAGTCTCGCCCCCCCCCCCCCCCCCCCCCCCCCCCATCAAAATGAGAGTCCCAGACCAAAAATTAGCGAGTCCCGTCCATTACCTGATAAGAAATTTAAAAAGCTCTTTCACGGTGTTTACGTGATTTTGCAGGACATGAAGCGAAAAAGTAACCGATAAGCGCTGCTCGACATGAAAACGAGTCGCCGCCATCTTGTTTTTGTCAGTGACCGCTGCCTACCTCTTCCGTAAATACACAGGAGTGATACAGCGAATAATATTGCTAATTTGGCATTCCAATACGGAATTTGAATGTGATTGTTTCAGGAGAAAAAAATACCAAATTCTATGTAAAGCATATCTCAGTACAATGTTTCTAATATTAGGAAGGGAGAGATAAAATCATTTCGTCCAAAGGGACGCACGTTACGACTTGTGTTTGCGTTTTGGGGAATGTAATGCGTCAGAGACGCAGGACGCAGAGCTAGGTAGATGTATCACTGAACCCATAAAGAAATATCGTCGAACACCACTTATTACATAAGTGGCCAAAAGGGGGCTTGATAGTTAGGGGCCGGTGAGGTGTAAATAGTACGTTAATGACGTCACTGCCCAAATCACAAAGTATATAGACTTTTTTGCCTATAATTCTACAACTATCATTTATGTTTACATTTCCAGAGGCGGATCCAGGGGATAAGTGGGTTCAGCCGGGATAGACCAGTTTGTCATACATTTGTCTGTAAATTTGAAAACACGATTGCACGCTTCCCAGCACAGCTACATCCCTCAAATTTTGAACAGGTAATCTTTTACCTGGTACCCGTAGTAAGTTTGCAGACTGTTAATATTTCAGAAATTCGATTTTACGGAAATTATTTGACATCGGATTCCCATACAAACACTGTATGATTTCGTGCCATGTTTGCACCCCTTTCAAAATGTCGGAAATAACCGCGAACTGGTCTATTTTGCAACCCCCCTCCCTTATGACTTATGGAGATCACTGTAAATAGTCTCTAGATATCAAAACATTTCTTTTGGCAACACCTCCCTTTCACAAAATCTCGGATCCGCCACTGCATTTCATTATTTCATTTTTCTTTATTAAAATATTCCTTTTCTATTTCGCGTTGCTACAGCCAGTATATATAGAGGTTATTAGTCGGCTAAGCATCTGACGCGACTATGTATTTTTACGGCGTATTTTGGCGAGCCCTTACTAGGCGAGCCTAAATGGGAACGATGAGTAAAAATACAAATATATTATTACACGGAAAGTTGTGTAATACGGTTAGATATTTTTACGAGTCGGTTTTATTTTTTTGAGCCTGAAAGGCGAGAAAAAATAAAATTGACGAGAAAAAATATATCCCAGCGGTATTACACAACCTTCCGTGTAATAAATTGTTTATTATACGACAGCTAACACGAACAAAAAAAGGTTTGTTTTCACTTACCGTACTGTTCTGTTAGAAGAAAATCTTGAGAGAAGAAATCTCTCAGCCTCAGTTGAAGTCCAATGTCGGCGACAGGCGCGCGCTTAAAAAAAAAAATTCGCGCGCTAAAAGCTGATTGGCTGTTACTCAAACAGCCCTATTTCGATTGGCTCGAGCGCTTACAAAACCTTTTAAGTGTTTAATCTGTTCGTGACCCGTGTAATACGGTCTCATATTTGCACTCGTTTTAGCCCGTATTTGCACTCGAAAACGCCACGTCGTATAATAAATAGCCGTATTGGCTGGTTAGCCGGCGAATAAGTTGTGTATTATAAGATTCTGCCAAGAAATTAACTTTTTTTTCCATAATAGCCAAAAACCTTGGGTACTCGCTCGAGAAATGGTGATCAGGGAAACCATTTGACTGTACGGCTTCCCAAAATGCGGTCTTATATTTGGTGCGTTCTTTTGCATTTTTCGTGCCTTCTTGGCAGAATTATTTAATGATAGATATGTAACAACAAAGCATAGTGAATGGCGAACTGTTAACCGAAGTTGTTCCATTAATGGTGTATATATATTTGTTCTTATCAAGTGATGGCAGTGGGTTTTACGCCAAAGTTCAGATAAAGGGGGAAGACGTATTTGGAGTGTTTACCTGTAACCACGTCCTCAAAGAAGAGCGCGAGGCTAAGGATGTCAAGGTGGTGTTTCGTTACGATGAGCCAAATACAGGGAAACGTGTTAAACTCCGGCCTGATTTGCTGTTCAAAACAAATGATGTGAGTTGCAAACCCACAAAGACCGTGATTAAGGTAAACCTCCACTGAAAAATAGTGTTTGCTCTCAAACGTTTGTGATACCTAATGTTGTGTTTGTTGCCTGTAAATTGTACACTAGATATCAGTTATGGACTGACTTGGATCTTATGACGTCATACGGTTGTCTCTATTAGCCGGTAACAAAACGAGCAGGGGACTGGGACCGAGTTTATAAGAATTACTCTAATTCTAAAATGAAGTTCATCACATGCATGATAGAGCATGTTTAAATTAGCATGTGTGCCAATTATGAATTATAAGCAATTGAAATTTCTTTGTCCCTCCAAATTTTTACAATGAATGTATGGTTTGGAGGGACAACGTTAAAAAATAAGAGAGTTTGTATGGGAAAATTTACACATTTGATGCCTTCTAGCATCGTCAATATTGAGCCAAAGTTCACGAAACTTTCCAGACTAGCTAAGTTTGATCTGTTCTTTTGGAAAATAATGCTCACTTTGACTAGTTATTAATTGAATTAGTTTTACTGACTCGGTTCCAGTCCCCCGCTCGTTTTGTTACCGGCTAATTGCCAGAAAACAATATTTATTTTGTTGCGTAACAATAGGAGCAACCATATAACGTCATAAGATCCAAGATGGCAGCGTCCAGGAAATTCAAATGAGTTTTATGGACAGGAACTAACTGACATCTAATGTACAATTTAGAGGTTCGAAACAAACACAGAATTAGAGTTAGGTATCCAACACAAATATTTGTGAGCAAACAGTGATTTTCAGTGAAGGTTTCCTTTAAGTTTACACGGATTGACCCGCACCAAACTGAGGATACATAAATGTAGTCGGGCCTTAATTAATTACAAATCTAACGTAGCGTTTCACTTTTGATGCAAAATAGTGCAACTTCCAATTGCAATGACCTCTACCTCCTGAGAGAACTAAATATAATCAGAGCCTGTGTGAGAACATTTAAAAGTATTTGGAGAAATCGAGAACCTGTTATTGGACGAGTGCGAGGAAATCAGTTCTTGACGTTTGGTCCTCTTACAGAGTAGTTCACCTCAAACTACAGACCCGTTGCTAAGGGAGGTTGCGAACCTTTCCTCCCTCCTCCACCAGTGTCACGCATCATCGAAAACGCTGGATACGGTGCATATGCGAGAGTCACTCTACAACACAACATTTTCCAGTGCGCGTGGAATCAGTCTCCGGACCGACCTAGAAAATCGGCCCCCGGACCCCGCTAGATCAATACACCATGCGAAAAACAAACCGCCTTACGATAGATTGTAGTGACGGGCCTGAACTAAACTAACTACATGTAATCCCAATTTATATTAATCATCTTAACAGGACTTGGATTACTCGTTTGTGGGTGTTGACAAAGATGAAGTGGATGCTCTAAACATAATTCCTATCGAGTTTTTGAAAGAACCTGAAGTTCTAAAAGACGATGCAGTCTACATCTTTCAACATCCAGATAGTCGACCAAAGGAACTTGGAGGCCAAAGTAGTATTAAATATTTTGAGCCGCCATTCGTTTACTATGAAGTCGATACAGAGCCCGGTTCGTCTGGTTCACCTGTCTTTCTCAAGAAATCGCTTATCGCTGTGCATCATGGGGGAAATGAAGAATTGAAGTGTAACCGTGGGACACTGTGCAGCGAGATACTCTCCCACCTTAACACTGGGAAATGTAAGTGTACTTGTAGTAGATGCATTCCTAAATATTTAACCAGGGTAGTATACCATCAGTAATATTGCAATATTTCACTGTTATCAATACGAGCCCTCACTGGGCTCAGTTGGTAGATAACGGTCCAAACTGCCGGAGGTCGAATCGCGGCCGCGTCCTTGGCAGGAACGTATAAGCCGTTGACCTAATGTCCCCTTCCTTTTCTAATCTATACGAGGGGGACGTACTAAAAGAACCTGTTATATTATTCCGAGAAAGCCGGAGCAGGGGATTCAGTCTCCCGACACAACAACCTGGTATTCTGGGGTACTAACAATCACTCATGATTGCAAACTGCACGGCAGCACATTGCGCTTCAATAGCAGTCTGTTACTCAATACCTCCCTTGCGACGCGCATTTGAATATATCCAATAGAATTTGCGTTATATCAATGAATACCTTTAGCCCCATAAAAAGAAAATGTATGTAAGATATACACGACTATTACAATCTACGTACTCAAATCGAACTTTTTTATATAGTAAGTTTAAAACTACAAAAAATCGACGTATTCGTTTCATTTAGTTCATAAGTATTTTAAAATACCTCCGTCGAAGAAAAGAGGTAAATGTCACTTGACGATCAAAAGTGTTTGGCTGCCAAATCCTATCATTTGCAGTTAAAAAAATCGTTAATATATACACATACAAATTAGTTTTGTGTATATACATGTAATTATAGAGCTCAGTAATTCAAGGATATCTATAGTACACTTGTGTTAAATGACTAGTTATTTTCTTTACAGACACTAAGCCAAATGACGACCAACCATCTGAGAAAGAAACCGGTAAGCGCTGCCGGCGGCAGAATAAGCCAATTTACGAGCTGAATTTATCCAATCTTACTCCTTCCCCCTTCTTCTCTCCCTCTCATTAGCCTGTTCGCAGGCTACATGGCCCATCGTATCCACAGTTAACAACTAACCGTACTGTTTAACAATTAGTCTGTGAGTTCGAGGTTTCGGCTATCAGCAGATAGTTGGCGAGGAGCGCAGGCACGAGTCATAGTCGATAGGCGGAAACCAAGAGAGAGAAGTCTAATTGTTTTAGTATATATAACCAAACCACCGTTCTATCAACTTAGTGATCGAGAAAACTGTGAACAAACTCAAACAAGCATTTTGCTAAGCGATTTTTGTCTGCAGAGTGAGCACGGTCGACTATCGATCGTTATAGTTCATCATAAAATTTTGGCGCGTCCTCATTGGCTAATTTAAGCGATCACGTGGCGTGATAATTGTCGTCCGCGGTTGCAATCTATCAGGCGTTACAGTTCACCACAAAATTTTGGCGCGTTCTCATTGACCAACACCCTGCGAACAGAGCCTTATTTGCTTTGGTTTTCAAATCTCCTTCCACGAGCGGAGAAAATAAGACTGCCGTATTCGTGTGTCAATCACATTGAGCATGCGTTGTCCGTTGCTTGGAAACAGACGGTTCATTTGCCACTGACCAATCACAAGAGACTGTTCCCATAGCCTGAATTTCAGCCGTCTCCTCTGGGTTCGTTCCTCCTGAGAGAACCGTCTGAATCCAATAGCCGATAATGCCGTCCAGTGACGTCACTACCAGAAAACCTGGTAGTGATTTTTGATTGGTTCATATTCTATAATTTCGCATAATTATCATAATTATCAGCCGAGAAGACGGCAGGATTCACTTTGGACTCGCGATTCTGTATCTGTATCTGTATGTTTAATCGGTAAAGCTTGTTGCATTACAAAACCGATAGTGGCAGACAGTGCCTTTACATATATTACAACATTACATTACATATATTTAGAAACTTACAGTGTGTATTTAAGACTTACATATAAATTCAGTCGATGATAAATAATAATGATATATATGATTAAGTCGGACATAAGTAGGTATCACTAGTCATTTTTATGCATGTTGTTTAGGAAAGCCATAGTTTCTTTAGAAAATGTATCTATATGTTAGGGGACATAACTAAATCCTCTGGAAGAGCATTCCAGATGGGAACAGTCCTGGGAAAGAAAGAGAATTTAAAAACATCGGTCCGAGTCGAAATATGTTTGTATTTTAAGTTGTGTTTACGGCGTGTGACTGACTTTGATGCAAGTGTGAGATATTCGTTAAGGTCAGTTGCGTTAAAACCATGAGAAGCCTTATACATAAAGTTCAAGCGGAGACATTCGATCGCGACGCACTGAAAGTAAGGGCCATTCTAGATTTTTGAGCATAGCACCAACACTAGACTCTCTGGAGTAATCCCGGTGTACAAAACGCGCAGCTCTTCGTTGGATCTTCTCAAGTAAATTTGAATTGCGGTGTGTGTAAGGATCCCACGCTATGCAAGCATATTCCATAGTAGGCCGTACGAGGCTGAGATATAATTTGGATTTGACCTCGCGGGAACAATGATAGAAATTTCTAGAAAGAAATCTAAAGTACGACTACTCTTCTTAGATATGTATGCGCAGTGATTGTTAAAACGCAAGTCGGATGAAAAGAAAACACCTAAATACTGCTGAAGGTTAGATTCCTTAAGTGCCGTCCCATTAAGAGAGTACGTGGTTTTAATTGGAGATTTGGAACGAGAAATGTGCATAGGTAAACATTTAGTGCTATTAAAATGCATTTGCCATTTCTCAGCCCATGTCGACATTGCGTTTAAGTCGGATTGAAGTTGCAGCGGAGAAAAAGCAGTCGACAGTTCCAGGTAAACTATGCAGTCGTCAGCAAACAGTCGAATATTGGAGGGAGATCGTTTATGTACAGTTGATTGTTGATCGTTGAGTTTCAGTGGAGTGATTGTCTTTGGCAAAGACCTCGAATTCGTAAGGAAAACATCTGGAAATGGATTGAAAGTGTCCTGCACAATAACCGGCCGACTAACCTGTAAACATGTACATTTTATCGCGTCGCGTCCGCGGGGTTGTTGACAATCGATTATTTGTTCGCACTCGCAGTGGTAAAGAATGTCGCTACTCGCCGTGACAGTTTATTTGCATAAATCAAAATTGTTAATCCGCCTTGACGTCACTGGACGGCATTATCGGCTATTGGATTCAGACGTCTCTCTCGGGAGGAACGAACCAGAGGAGACGGCTGAAATTCAGGCTACTGTTCCCAACGCTTTAGACATGAAAAATCGGTTATGTTAATTAAACCCGGTTTCATCTTCCCAGATTCTGGACGACGGCAAACACGAATACGGCAGAGTCTTATTTTCTTCGCTCTCCGTTAAAGGAGATTAGAAAACCAAAGACAATAAGGCTCTGCTCGCTCCAAAAGCGATCACGTGACGTGACAGTAGTCATCCGCGGATTCAAACTATCAGGCGATAGTGCCCGCTGAGAGCGGAAGACAATTTTGTGATGAACAGTAGCGACAAATAGAGTGTGTTTGTCTCGGAACTATTATACAAATAGACTGTGTCCGTCGAGGAACTATCGGCTGATAGTTGCCCGCGGAAATTTGATGTTCTTAAAACAAATATAAGTCCGAGAACGCATTTGTTTTAAGAACATCAAATTTCCGCGGGCAACTATCACCAGATACCTATAGTTCCTCGCCGAACACACTCTATTATGGTATAATAGACGGCGCCTGGCTAGCAATCAGATGGCAAGTTGGCCAATAGACGGCGCCTGGCTAATGCTAATTGTTATTTATGTTGACAGTTGATAGAGGCATCACGTGGAAGGAAGGAGAACCGACTGACGATGATCTCCACAATATGGCTGAACACGTGACAGGCTGCTGGGAACATCTTGCCTCGAAATTAGGTGTTAAACGTAACAAAGTAAACATGATTGACGACGATAATGTGAAATATGGAACGATCCAAAAGAAAGCACGTGCAATGCTGGATGTTTGGCAAGGATCGAAGGAAAATAAAACTTACGAAAAGCTTGGAAATGCACTAATAGAACTAGATAAATTCAGACTTGCTCAGGAGTTGTGTGGCCAGAAACCTCGATAAATATACATTGTACACGGCAGGCACTCAAAGAACGCCAAAAACGGCATCATTAGACGTGACGAAATAATTGAAATTAATACCATTTCTTTACTTATAGTCTGAATTTGAAGAAATGTTGGTGACTCGGTAACACTGAAAATGAAACTACATATTTTAGGTGTTTTATGTTAGTATGATGACGTCGTTGTGGCGTCATAAGCGATACCTCCTTTTTTGGTGAAATTGGCCCTTTAATAAACGTTACAAACACACTACTCCATCAAACGGTCTTCTTGACACACATTCATTTGGTGCAAATTTGAACATTCTACGACGATTACAGCCAAAGTTATAGAGGAATGACTGGTGCTATGACGTCACATTTAGCGAGGCAGCCTTATCCAGGTACGACACCTAACGTATCAAGAAAGAAAATAATGTGCCTTTTGAGCGCCAGACTAGTGCATTTCATCAATAAAACTCGAAAATCACTCAAAGGCCTTTTTCTAAGGACATTTTAACAATATACGACATTCCGTTTTTAGAGGTAATGAACAGTTATGAGGAACGTATTACAAATGGGTAAATGACGTCATGGTGACGTCATATTGGTATTAACATAGCTTAAATTATCAGGTTATATTCTTTTTACGATTCTACACCTACCTACCAAAATTCAATCGTTTGCGTTGAAAACGTTTTAAAATATTGAACTCATGCCGTTTTTATGGTCGTTTGTGCCCACCGTGATCAATGATATGCTTTTTGTTTTCCCACGAGCAATTCAAGAATCCTTAACATATCACAGCATTTTCAGCGAATATAGGGTTATAGAGGATATTATATACATAGACATTATAAATTATACATGGACATTATATACATGGCCGCGTGGAGATACGGAATTTATCTTCGAGTGTTTAGCTTGATAACTCACGAGTGAATAACTCACGAGTGAATAACTCACGAGTGAGCGTAGCGAATGAGAGTTATCAAGTTAAACACGAGAAGATAAATTATGTATCTTCAAGCAGCCATGTAATCTAATTTTTATGACATGAAAACCATGAAGATCAGCAATTAATCTGTCAAACCATGTCAAACTCAAACAAATTTGCTCTAACCTGCTTGCAGGCGGTAGGGGGTATTTCTTCTTCTTCCCCCCACCCCTCCCCCGTCCATTTGGCACTCGATCCCAGGTCTCAATCTCGTTCGGCCAATATGGCGGCCGCTTTGATATGTCTGATATTCGTGTTCTGCGATTCGTTTTCTGCGCGGAAAAAAAACACCCTCTACCGCCTGCAAGCAGGCTAATTTGCCCAAGATTACGTTGTCGCCATTTAAAAGTAATGTTTTTAACATTTTAGGAACATTAAAGGTAAAAAAAAGGTGCAAATCAGACAAAATAAAGCTTTGTGATGTCACATGTGTTGATAACTATGATATCCCCACTGGAGGCAGTGTAATATCATTTTTACGATTCTGCTATCAGCCGGTATCACTGAATATCATGTAATAATACTGGTTATCTGCTTATTATATATGGACTAAATGGAGTTGCTTTGAAATAAAAAGAGTTGCGAAAGAATGGTTCTGCTCATATTTTAAATAATAAAAAAGAATCACTTGTCTCGAATGTCAGTGCAACCTCCGAGAAACCGTCAATAACACGTGGTGTCGCCTGTTCAGTTCTTGGGCCCTTATTTGACATTTACATAAATGATGGTACCTACTGAATTCCTGTTGGTCTGCATCGGCGGGGAAGATAAACACTGGTATAATCAACTAAAGTCGATCGAGGTATGCTAACCGCCGTGGAAGTAGAGTAGCAGCTGACGTTTCGAGCGCTAGCCCTTCGTCAGAGCAAGGTATATATATACGTAAATGTCTTGACAGCTTGGATTTCCATCTCTTGCATGTGATTCTAACATCTTCTTTTCTCACAAAAGTATGCAAAGTCTTGAAACATCTTTTAGCTCAGTGGTTAAGCTCCGTCTGTTGTGCATGGCGGGAGGTCGCGGTGTCCAATACTCAGGGTCTTAAAATATAAACTGAGTAAGAGGAGCAGCTGCCTCTGTGAATTAAACAATCTCGTTCTCGAACTGCAAATGGTTAGACCTTCACGTCTTCAATTCTCGGATAAGGGTGTTAAGGTTACCGGATACTTTCAAGGCATGTTTTTTGTTAAAAAATATTATTGATTATTTGGAAAGTTTATGGATTGTTTTACAATTTAGAAAAAAAACATTATTTAAAAAGATATAAAAGCTTGCGAGATATTTAGGAAAAACGTATTTAGAAGGAAACTAAATAAATCACTGAGGCGTTATAATCCTTTTACGTGCCACGGGCACCCCGTGGACTTTTAGTGGGAGCTGTTATCCGAGTAATTTGCAACTGCTGTTGTAGCTTCCCTTCTTCGAAATAACAAACGTGCATTTAGAGTCTTTTATCAATCGTTTGTATGGGGAAATCCAAAAGAGGCAAGCAAAGTCCTTGGGTAAAACATAAAGCGAACCCTGAACCGAAAAAGTAAGGAAACCGGCGATAAGGACTGAGGAATTCGGTGAAACGAGGATTGAGCTCGCGGACAGCGACAAAGGCTCGTGGGTTCGAAGAACGTGCGAAAGTCAGCGAAGAACAACCTTCAACTTCAGGGTCAACTCTAAATATAAGCAGCGCTAGCAGGCTTAATATAAACTGTCGTTTGGCTTACTAGGAACCAGCACTAAGTCATTTGAAGAGACTGACGACGCGAGCAGCGATAAGTTAACATCAGAGTCCGATTCAGATCCGAGTTTCACTCCTGGGCCGTTGTCAATCCTCGACTTCTCAATCTGAGCTTGAGAGGACATCAACTTGCAGTTGTTGTGGAACTTTAGGAATGAAACTTAACGGCTCTCGAACTGAGCGAAACTGTTGAATTGTTGTAAGAGCGAAAGGTTTCTTATGAAATATGACCTACATTGTATTTACCGAATTTCCCGCGAATTTCACTACTGCTTTGAAGCTCCAGGAGTCCTTGCGTAGTCATTGGCTAGTTGGTTCGAAGTGTTGACATTTGCTTTGATGAGGTGTGAAATGTTCACAAAACTTTACACGCTAAATCTCCGACTAGGTTTTTCTTCGTATCCCCTCTCTTTGAATGAATTAATAGGGTATGCAGACTTGCCAGATTTTGATAAAACTCGGCCAAAAGACAGATACGTTACTGACAAAGAACAGGGTGTGAGCGTTTAGCAATATTCAAAGTATTTTTCCTCGTAGAGTATCCCGCGTAATGTGACTCGGACATTATTGAAAACTAAAACTTTAGGAATGAATTGCATTTGATTGAAGTAAAATATTAACAAATGCTCACACCCTTTTTTTAGGCTGTCATGTGCTGATTGACATTGTGCAGTTGAATCGTTTTTATGCGTTAACCCGAAGGCTGCTAATTCACTTTTATAAACCTTGTCAGTGTTGCGTTTGTTAGCTTAGCATTGCTTTACAATGAAATTTTTTTTTAAACCAATCCATTCAGCGTATTCTACACTTCATAAGCTTTACAGAGGTATATAGGTTTCTATAGTTTTCTTTAAAACAACGCGCGTACAAAATTATTAACGAGAGAGACCCGCGAAGGTATCCGGTAACCTTAAATCGTAGGTCTCCCGTCGGCCTCAAGTTTATCAGTCTTTCAAGACTGTCACGAGTTACCGACGTTAAATAAGGTCACTTTACCTTTACCTTTAATAAACCTTTCTTGAATATTGAGAAATCAAATGCTGTACTCTTCCATGCTCAAAGGAAAATACTGAGTACTGCATAAACCTTAACATTGACCAGGTTATTTTCAATAACAAGTAAGAAGCATCAAATACCTAGGAATGTTAATAGACTGCAATTTGAACTGGAAATAGCAAGTTCATCGTCATGTATTTAAAAAACTTTCAAGAGGCATTGGATTATTATTTAACTTTACTTAAGCAATCCTACCTGTCGTGAAAGTATCGACTCTTAGACTTAGAAAGAAGCAAAGCCAGTCAGGGGCGGATCCAGGAAATGTAGCCAGAGGCCGCCCGAACCTTAGCTAGTGGGGTGCGGGGGCAGCTGTAACGAGACGAGTTAACGCTTTCTGTGCTGGCCTTCAACGCCGCCGGCCAGCACCAAGAACGACGCACACACCGAGTCACGAAGCAAAACTTATTTTATTGAGTTGTTCGGTCTCACCGGAAGTTCGAGGTCTTTAACTATAAGGTCATCTAGGTGTGTGCATGAGTCATAACCGTGATAAGGTTACAAGGCTGTTCGTAGATCAGAGACTGATCACGTATATTAAGTAATGGTTCGTATAAGATCTGGAGCAAGATTTATTGTTCCGCGGCAATGAAAGTGATTTCACTAATCCCACATAGAAAATGGTTCAATTTTTTCTAAAGATATCTCTTGACTAGTGGTTTTAATGTTTTCAAATTAAAATGCATGAAATAGCTCGTTGTGTATATGTTTTTGATTCCAAAACAAATTCAGCCAATAGAAAGACACTAAAACAAAAGCGGAGATATTATAAAATATTTCAATGTTCTCCACATAGGAATTCTTTCTCTCTTTTTACATAGTAACATATTGTCCGCTTCAATCATTTTATTTAAAAAAATATTGTCAAATCAGAGTTCTTTCCTATTTTTAGGAGGTTCATTTCTGTTTAACCAATGAAATATCAAGTTCAACAATAGAAAAATTAACACCTTTGTGCATTCCTGGCAGTTGAGTGCTCCTGTTCTTACGCGAACCATTACTTAATGATCATCACACAGCCCCATCGGCCCCTCCCCTAAATCCGCCCCTGCCAATGGCCTAGAGTTTACACTAATCGTTTTAAAAATAGCTTTTTTAATAGACTACAACCTTCGCCATTTAAGTACGGACCGCTCGACAAAATAAGGCTATTTAGAACACTGAACGAACTCCTCTGACAGATTGCCGCGATTTTTTATGACTTCGCTTGTCCCCCTCCCCCTTCACAATGTTGGGATAGAAAGGCAACATTTCGGTCTTCTCGAAAACCAACATTGAAATGGGGGAGGGGGGTTGTGTTAAAAATAGCGGGAAATTGCTGAAGAGGTCCGACTTAAATGGCAGGGGTTGTCTGAGCGAACGGCACCCTGGTCCAGGGCATATAATTAGCTTCAGTAGATTGTGCCAGCTTTTTTGAGCCGTCTTTGTCTCTAAATGGGCACCAAATGAAATTCTTAATATGACCATACATACAGTGACGTCATACCTATATGACGTCATAAAAGTAGGGGGGAGGGGTGGCGTACATATGAAAAAAATATAGAATTACGGCTTTAAAAAATATAATTCTAAAATTAAATACATTTTTACTAAATTTATTAATACCGATACACATTTACGATTTCAAAGTCACAATAGCTTGTGAATATTCATTTCTTAAAGCCGTGCATGCGCCAAAATTTGAAACGGCTAACGAATTTTCGATCACGACTCATATCAGCTGTGTTAATAATGCCGAGCTTGAGGGCCGAATTCAGCGAACAATATATCTACTGACTTATAGTAGGGCCGACACTGAGAAATTTCCCAACAGAGAAAGCTTTGCCCAAGCCGTTATCGAAGGTTGGGAGCAAAATAACCACAAGGTTTTTCAAGGTTATTCTCGGTGTTTTGCCGAACTTCTTTTCTTCCAGCGTTAGCGTGACATATAGTTGGTGTAACGTGACAACGGTTCACCATACGGTTCACCAATCTATTCGATAATGCTGACCAAAGCCGGGGGAAATTCTCTCTTCAACCAATTTACATCGCTAACACATCCCGTATATTTTGCAATTCTGTATTATGAATGACTCTAGCGAAAATAGTCGCGCACTGTGACACGGTTCACATGGTGAACCGTTGCAATAAAAAAACATACTTAACTTTTCTTTCAAACTACGGTTCACCATGAGAAACGTGTCGGAGTGCGCGAAAATGTTCGCTAGAGGCTTTAATAATACAGAAATGTAAAATATACCGGATCTGTTAGCGATGTAAATTGGTTTAAGAGAGAATTTCCAGCGGCTTTGGTCAGCATTATCAAATAGATTGGTGAACCGTATGGTGAACCGTTGTCACGTTACACCAACTATATATGTCACGCTAACGGTGGAAGAAAACAAGTTCGGCAAAGCTCCAAGAGCACGCTGGTACAGCAAGCTGCTCGCCCTCAAATATATTTGAGTGAAATGAAAAACTCTCCAATGAACCTGCATCATCTCTGTTTCGATCTCCTCCAACACACCTCCGCGAACTAAGGTCAGTTCTTCTTTTCCGGTACAAAGTGTCGGTGTTTCCTTCGTGAAGGCAATGTGAAACCTTCAATAGTGCTTTCCGAAGGAGTGTTGGGTCTCAGACGGTTCCAGTGAAATGTACAACCCGTGTCGCGACATATGTTGCAAGTTTAAAATCTCCCTCTCTCCCT
Source organism: Actinernus sp. WN-2022 (assembly GCA_030867875.1). NCBI lineage: Eukaryota > Metazoa > Cnidaria > Anthozoa > Actiniaria > Actinernidae > Actinernus > Actinernus sp. WN-2022. Next base: position 15,397 of record JAOWCC010001304.1, read on the forward strand.
ACGAGCTTGTTATTTATTTGTAAATGTCAATTCCCCACAGCCTAGTATCGCAAGGTACAACTCGATTTATTTTATTTTTGTGAATAATGCCAGAAGTCCATAACATAGACTTCTGATAAGGCTACCTATTAAATACAGCTTCATAAAAAAGGGATTCTATCTATTTGACTGAATTATTTATTGTAATTACAAGTAAAATATTTGGATACGCCCTCGGATATTTTTTTCTCCCGGGGTATCGGGCTTTTTCATAAAATTTCCAATTGACAAGCCCACCCGTATACCCACCAAGTGTTTACTACCGCCTCTCATTTTGAGCTGTTTTCGTTAAATTGCCTGGACGTTATCAACAATTATACCATGTGCGGCTACCTAGAATCTCGCCTCATACTGTCTGAGCGAACGGCACCCTGGTCCAGGGCATATAATTAGCTTCAGTAGATTGTGCCAGCTTTTTTGTAGCCTGCGTAGCAAGCGTTTCCGTAGGTTTTTTTGAAGCGAAGGAAGACTTTTTCGCTATTTGGCCGCGCGAAAAATGGGGCGAGACCAAAAAATGGAAGGAGGGGGGAGGGGAGGAGAGAAGAAGGTAACGCTTGCAGACAGACTCCGGGATTCTGAAAACCCCGTTCGTCCACGAACGGGGTTTCTGATTGGCGCGGCTCGAGTTCTTTGATTGACATCCCATCAATCACGTTTTTACGCACGCAAGGCCAGGACTTCGAACAATCAACTCATCATGTCAAATGGCCGACAAATCTTTCGACTTCATGTTATGGCACACCACGATTCCCTATACTTCAGGTGTATTTAGAGTCGTTCTAAAATGATTTGGGATCAAAAATGATTAGGGTTTGTTTTATTTGGGGGTTAGGTTCGCAATGAATCGTGGTGTGAACATAACATGAAGTATCTGCCCTTTCGAGGAAGTGCTGACCCAGTGACCCGCGTGAATTAGGCGGGGAATTAGGCTCTGAATTTCCTATCCGAGCGAGGATTTAGTCGTCTTTTACGGGATGAGCCTTCGGCATGACTCTAGGCTATCGTTCGCGTTTATTTGGAGTCTTGCCACACCAAATATCAAAGACTTTCGCAGCCGGCTTTCCCTATATAAACAACCGGAGAATTCACACGAACTGTCGACTTCGAACTGTCTTTCGACATGGGCTGCTGCCTTCCAGAGTTTCTAGCAAGCGTTTGGAATTCGGGTTTCTCGATTTGTGGGGAGTCTTATTTTAATTCCTATATTTGAGCCCTTTATGAGCCATTACAGAGTTCCAAGATTTCTTATTTTCCGGGCGCAAGGGTTGTATCGGAATATATCTCTCCATTTTTAGCTACCTCGATTCCCGCTCATATCTGCTAGAAATATTTAATACACTACTGCAATCTTTCCTTTTCGACGGTTTGAACAAATTCACTGAGGAAATATATCCATGTTTCCTGGCTGAAGCAAATTGCCAAATTTAACTTTAAAATCGCACTACAAACTCTACAGTTATCACTTGGATTCTTCGAATTGTTCAACATCACATCGCTTCAAGCTTTTTGCAAGTTTGTTTTGGAATTATTTTTTTTCCCGCTATTCTCAGCGGTCTTACCCAAGTGCGAATAAGAGGCAAAACCTACACAATCATTTCACCATTTGAGCGAGGTAGCCAAACCTTCGACAACTTGTCCTCTAGTCTTTATGTTATGGCCGAGCAAGTTCCCCACCCGCCAGAGCATCCACTTGTTAACGTCTTGGCTCCCATAATACAAGCCGAAGACCCTCCACTGGCTCCAGCTAATCCACAGCTGCCAGAGAATTTAGAGGTAACTATTTCCGCTTGTATTTCTCAGCCTTTTTATTTTTGTTGCCGTTTTCGCGTTTTCTGGCTTCTTGTATAAGTCATGGGATGTGTTTGGCTATTTGTTCCCTCATGGCGGTTATTGGCATGCTTATTGTAATGCATGTGTTATGTGAGCGGTCTCGGCGAAAATGTTTCTACGCCGCTCTTCTCGTATCAGTCATGGGATGTGTTTGGCTATTTGTTCCCTCATGGCTGTTATTGGCATGCTTATTGTAATGCATGTGTTATGTGAGCGGTCTCGGCGAAAATGTTTCTACGCCGCTCTTCTCGTATAAGTCATGGGATGTGTTTGGCTATTTGTTCCCTCATGGCTGTTATTGGCATGCTTATTGTAATGCATGTGTTATGTGAGCGGTCTCGGCGAAAATGTTTCTACGCCGCTCTTCTCGTATAAGTCATGGGATGTGTTTGGCTATTTGTTCCCTCATGGCTGTTATTGGCATGCTTATTGTAATGCATGTGTTATGTGAGCGGTCTCGGCGAAAATGTTTCTACGCCGCTCTTCTCGTATAAGTCATGGGATGTGTTTGGCTATTTGTTCCCTCATGGCTGTTATTGGCATGCTTATTGTAATGCATGTGTTATATGAGCGGTCTCGGCGAAAATGTTTATACGCCGCTCTTCTCGTATAGTCATGGATGTGTTCGGCTATTTGTTCCCTCATGGCCGTTATTGGCATGCTTATTATAATGCATGTGTTTATATGTGAGCGGTGTCGGCGAAAGTTTTCTTTGCCGCTCTTCTCGTATAAATCGTTAGATGTGTTGGGGTATTTGTTCCCTCATTACTGTTATTGGCATGCTTATTGTGATGCATGTGTTTATATGTGAGCGGTGTCGGCGAAAGTTTTCTTTGCCGCTCTTCTCGTATAAATCGTTAGATGTGTTGGGGTATTTGTTCCCTCATAGCCGTTATTGGCATGCTTATTGTAATGCATGTGTTTATATGTGAGCGGTGTCGGAAAAAGTTTTCTTTGCCGCTCTTCTCGTATAAATCATTAGATGTGTTGGGCTATTTGTTCCCTCATGGCCGTTATTGGCAGGCTTATTGTAATGCAGGTGTTTATAGGTGAGCGGTGTCGGCGAAAGTTTTCTTTGCCGCTCTTCTCGTATAAATCGTTAGATGTGTTGGGCTATTTGTTCCCTCATTACTATTATTGGCACGTTTCATTATAGTACATGTGCTATGTGAGCGGTTTTGTAAATTGCCTTTCTAAAGACGCTCTCCCCATGTAGATTGTATTTCGATTTGGCTCATTGTTCCCTCATTTGGCAGTTCATTACCCTTTTCGGCGTACGTCGTGGTATGTACTTGGTTTTGTTGGCTTGTTCATAACAACAGTTTCAATTATTGCGCATAGGTCAGGTGTGTCTCGCTTATTAGATATTATCTTGCTTTCCATGGCAGTTATCCTGACTGGTTGTCCCGTTGTTCCTGTTGTGCCCTCGCTATTCATTTGTTAATTACCGATTATTACCGGTCGTTCGGTTGACTTTGTTTCAGCTATGTCTATTAGTAGGCATTTTATTGTTATGGGTGATTTATTCCCTTTTATTACTGTCGTATATTTTGTAGCCGATTATTGTGTAATTTTGGCACATGGTTTTTTTGGGATTTCTTGGTTATCTCTTAAGTTTGCCTTTCCCTTTCACCTAGTTCGCGGAAGTGGTAAGGCGGCTTCAAGTACTGGAAGAAAGGGAAACCGAGGATATCGAAACCCGGTTTACAACTCTGGGGAAATATGGCATCCGTCGTAAGGACGATTTCGACAAATACATTGCGCTTAGCATGGCCGATGACTTGGTCGTTGCTGCCCGGCAACAGAGACACAAACGAGCCTCGTTCTTAGCGGCCGCGGCCCAGGCCCTCAGGGATAGATTAGACAAGCCTGTCGAGCAATTCCAGTCATACTTTTTGGCGTTATTCTCCGATGCCGATTACGCTAAGGTCTTGGATAGCATTGCCAGGGTGGACAAGACCCTCAATCGGGCCGCGCCATCCGATCCAGCCCCCGTTCTTAGTACTGCACCACCTGATAATTATCGCCGACGCATTGTGTGTTTCTCATGTGGTATCCCAGGCCATACCGCCGATACCTGCTTTAGGAGAAACCGGTCTCGCAACAGGGGAAGAAGCCTTCCCTACGCCCGCTATGCTCGGGGGGGCCGTGGCAGCGATGCTAACAACGCCAACTTCCGTTGACTTTTACCTTCGCATCGATATAGGGCAATCGCCCTTCCAGTTGTGTATTATTACATCAATAATCGTTAATAAATAGCCGCATTTGCTGGTCGTATACCTTATATATATTGTTTCTCCTGTCTCTTGTGGTAATGCTACTCCGCATTCCTTAATTTTGGAATATACCCCAATTACTTCCGCCACGCCTTTTTTAACAGTTTTTCTCGCTCGAAGGTGACAGCTTTAAAAGGGGAGTCTAATTCCCTCTCGGATTACTGAGGTTTAAAGCTGCCATCCTCTGGGCTGCGCTAATTTTTTACTCGCTTGGTTTTCTTTTCCCAGCCATCATCTAAGCGTTTCAAGCCAAGCTCGCTCTTTCAAGACTGGGAACTAACGCAGGGATTCGACCCGACTCGCGTTACAGACCGTTGTATCGCCTGGATTCGGCACGACGGCAATCCCCTTGACGCAAGCGCAGCCCAGGGGTTGGCAGCTGGTAATACCCACATATCTCGGGATTTTCTCAGCTCGGTGCTTAGTGGCCACGCCTTAGCGGATGTGTCAATGCTGGCCTTCAGGGACCCCAACAGTTTTGTCGCCGGTCACCTCCATTCCTACCCCCTTTTTTGGCAGCATGTTGCTTCTTATGCTCCGTGTGACTTATCACACCAGGTTATGCACTGGATTAAGGGCTACGTCGACCTTGCGAATTTTCTCCAGCCTTTCCGGGGACAATACAAGGGTGAAACGTACGATTCGGACATCCCCCCATCTAGGGAGTTCCCTAACAGCCCTTCATGCCGACCCTTTGCACAGTTCATCTCCGATGTTATTATGGAAAGATTGGCAAAGGGGGCAGTGTCTCTATGGGGAAAGGTCGGCTCGGTTTCTCCGCCTCATTTAGTCATGCCATTAACTGTAGAACCCTCCAAGCCACGTTTGTGCCATGACAACCGGTTTCTTAATTTATGGGTTAAGGATAGCCCGTTCAAGCTAGATCACTTAGGCATGCTCAGACATTATGTTACTCCAGATTCCTATCAGACGGTGTGCGACGATAAATCGGGCTATGAGCATATCCTTTTGTCCCCGGATAGTAGAGACTATTTTGGCTTTGAATGGGGCGGCTTCTACTTCCTCAGTAACTCTATTCCATTTGGATGGAAGTCCTCGGCATTTATTTACCATTCCACGGGCTTACTTGTGTCCCATTATTTTCGATCTCTGGGGATCCCTTGCTCACTCTATATTGATGATCGTCACACCGGTGAGATCCTACTCACCCAACCGGCTCCAGCGTACTCTGCTCTCTCGGCGAAAGAGAGGTCGTTACATAAAGCGGCCGCTGCCATCTTTGTAGTCACTTACACCCTTGGTTCCCTTGGCTACTTTCTTGCGTTAGAGAAGTCTGTCCTTGTTCCGTCGCAAGTAGTCCCCTACCTCGGTTTTCAGGTAGACTCCACACGTCAGGCCTTCTTACTTATTGCGGAGAAGAGGGCCAGGTTCCTCTCGCTGGTAGGCGATATTTTGCGGTCTAGAGAAGCAAGCGTGAAAACTCTGCAACGCTTTTCAGGGAAATGTGTGGCTTTCTCCCTGGCGGTTCCGGGGGCTCGCCTTTACATCAATGAGGTCAATCTCGCTATCTCTAAAGGTATCCGCTCTTCACGTCCAGTCCGGGTCGCGGGCCCATTGCGACAAGAGATTCAGCACTGGAAGTTCCTTGAGTCGTGGAATGCCTGTCTGCCTTGGCGATCTGAGTCCCACGCTCAGATCAAGGTATGCTCCGATGCCTCTTCGTTTGCTTGGGGAGGCACTTTCAGCCCGGGGGAAAGGTCCGTTGCGATACGTGACTACTGGCGCTCGTCGGACATCCATCAGCATATTAACGTCAAGGAGACGCTCGCTCTAGCTAACGTTTTGGAGGCTTTCTCTGCATCTATTAAAGATCAGTGGGTTGACGTGTACACGGACAGCCAGGTACTTGTAAGAGCTTGGAAGTCACAGGGTGCTCGATCTCATCAGTTTTCCGAAGCCCTCAAGACTTTGTTCATGGTAGTTACCAATAACAATATTCACCTGAATCTTTACCATATTCCCGGAGCTTCAAACCCAGCGGATGTGCCATCCCGTGTGTTATCATTGCAGGACTCCAGGTTGTCCGCAGACGCTTGGTCCCGGGTTCAGGAGAAATTCGGCGGGATTTCAGGCCATTCGGCAGACTTAATGGCCTTGCCATCTAATGTCCAATTCTCACTGGAAGGCAAGCCTTTGCCTTTCTTCTCTCCTTTTCCAGCACCGGGTTCTGCGGGAGTAAATTTATTCGCTCAGAAGCCATCCCGGCAGCCCCGCCTATTCGCCAATCCTTACGTTTTCCCTCCCATAGTGCTCATTCCTAACGTCCTCCAGTTTCTGGCGGACGATGATATTTCATACACCATCTGCATCCCCGATGTCCGCCCACGCAGATTTTGGTGGCCTTGTGCAGTGGCCCGCGCGTTTGATTCTTTTCTTCTGGCACCAAAGAAATCCCGAGGGATCGTTCTTACACCCTCCAAAGGAGGTTTTTCCCAGGCCTGGGCTCTGCCTTGGGACTTGTGGGTCTTCCGGCTTTAGTTAACTTTGTGCTCGCAGGGTTGTTCAGTTAATATTTTTGTTTACAGAAGTTAGTTTTATCGTCTTCAATCGGTGCTTTTAGACGCCATGCGCTGTTATTATCTCACGGCGAATTTTGTCTCATTATAGGTTATTAGTCGGAGTACAAAAAACTTTGAGACTTCAATTATGAACTTCGTTGTCCCCAATACGTTTGTATTCTCTATTGTACTCTAGCTGACCCACTTTTTGATTCGGTTGTTTAGAACTAAGCCCCGTTGGGTATTTATAGTAAAATTGTGATATTATTATTCCGTTTGCCCGTTGTTCTTGTGCGGTGGTTTACCAGTAGGCGTCCTTTCCTATTTCTCAGCAGCTCCCTCGGGTCCCGAGGCTGTTTGTTCCAGCCGTTCGTTGCCCAGAGTGTCAGTACGCCAACGACTTTACATTCCGTTACTGCCAGTGCTGCGGCTATGCGAGGAAAGTTTGCCACCTCCCTACCACTCCGAAGTTGTCCTTTGACCTCAAGCCTATAGATGAACGCATTGCGGCATTGCGTTACACCTCTCTTTCCTCGCCTTACTCTAAACAGAAGATTTCATTAAAAACCGAGCTGGGGAACTTCCTATACTCCCTACCTGGCGCAAAGACGCTTTTTGACGCAGCCCCTTTAGATATTTGCCGCTTTTTGGTCTTCAAAGATTCTAAAGGGAAGACAATCGTGCACCATGATGGCTGCCCGTTTTTAGGTCTTAAGGGTCCTTCCCCTTGCGAATGCCCTTCGCGATTATCATATAACACTATAGATTCTTACGTTGGGAAGTTGAGGTCCATATTTAACGACGTTGGGCGCCAGGGCGAATGGAACCGCGCCCTTTTGCTCGGTAATCCGGCTTCAGATTTTTCGGTTAAGCAATATCTCAAAGCGGTCACGGCTGAGCAGCTTCAAGCCAGAGTAATCCCGAAACAAGCCACTCCTCTTTTTCCCGACAAGCTCCTTCTCCTTTCCAGATATTTAGGGAAACGCATGCTGAGCTCGTCCCTTACTCCTACGGAGCTGTTTATCACGTCCAGGGATCAAGCCTTCTTTAAAACTCTATTCTTCAGTGGTGACAGGGGTAGCGACCTAGGGCAAGTTAAGACAGTAGAGGTGGCGCGCTTCCCTCTAGACGACGGACTTTTGTTTCATCATATTTGGGGGAAAACGCTTAGGGACGGGGGTTCTAATTTGTTCGGTTTACGACGTCACCCCAATCCTTCCCTTTGCCCTGTACTCGCCATCGAAAATTATGTAGCGGTGTCTAGCGAAATAGGAATAGACCTGCGCCAAGGATTTCTTTTCCGCCCTACTACTCCTCAAGGTCATGTGATCGACAAGCCTCTCTTGGCTTCGGCAGCTGAATCGCGCCTTAAGGTTTATCTCAAAGAAGCCAATCTCGACGGGGGGGGAACTCTCCATAGTTTTCGTAGCGGTTGTGCGTTATCCCTGGTTTTTTCGGGTTCAAGCTTAGCGGACGTCATGACTCATGTAGGATGGCAGAATTCTTCTACCGCGGATTATTACATGAAGCTTGCAGACATTCTACGCGCGGGAGCGCCGGCGGACAATCTTGTGTCCCACTCGACCGCTATTTCCGAAGCCTCTAAGCTCTATATGGAATATAATAATCTAAAAAACTTTGTCTTAGCTTTCCCCACTCCCGGAGGTTCCCAACAGAGTCACAAGCGTAAGGCAACCTCTTGAGTCGTTTTCAGTTTAGGGCCTCTGTGGATCTCGGGGATCTGAGGTTTGAGTGTTGGGTTGTCTCCGCCGAGTTGAGGTTATATAACCATGTTATGGTCATTGGCATTCTAGGATCACTGCGGCCGCCTGATATCCGTAACTCAATGAGTACGGGTGAGACCGATGAGAATAGGATACTATTCTCAGCGGTCTTACCCAAGTGCGAATAAGAGGCAAAACCTACACAATCATTTCACCATTTGAGCGAGGTAGCCGTATTCGGCATGGAGTTCGCCAGCCTTAATATCCTTTTCTCATCTTCCCTCATCCTACTCCGTATGGCGGTTGCTTCCAGTCCTTTCCCTTCCCACCCACCCTATTGGGTGACTCTCTTACATTCAAGGACGAGAAGCGACCGCCTGATATCCGTAACTCAATGAGTACGGGTGAGACCGATGAGAATAGGATACTGTCTAACGCTTTCTTTCCATTGTCAACATTTGACAGCCCAACGTCATAGAGTGAATTCAGGCGTGAAAGGTCAAGTGGGCGGTTTTCAGAAACCCGGGGTCTGTCTGCAAGCGTTACCTTCTTCTCTCCTCCCCTCCCCCCTCCTTCCATTTTTTGGTCTCGCCCCATTTTTCGCGCGGCCAAATAGCGAAAAAGTCTTCCTACGCTTCAAAAAAACCTACGGAAACGCTTGCTACGCAGGCTAGCTTTTTTGAGCCGTCTTTGTCTCTAAATGGGCACCAAATGAAATTCTTAATATGACCATACATACAGTGACGTCATACCTATATGACGTCATAAAAGTAGGGGGGAGGGGTGGCGTACATATGAAAAAAATATAGAATTACGGCTTTAAAAAATATAATTCTAAAATTAAATACATTTTTACTAAATTTATTAATACCGATACACATTTACGATTTCAAAGTCACAATAGCTTGTGAATATTCATTTTTTAAAGCCGTGCATGCGCCAAAATTTGAAACGGCTAACGAATTTTCGATCACGACTCATATCAGCTGTGTTAATAATGCCGAGCTTGAGGGCCGAATTCAGCGAACAATATATCTACTGACTTATAGTAGGGCCGACACTGAGAAATTTCCCAACAGAGAAAGCTTTGCCCAAGCCGTTATCGAAGGTTGGGAGCAAAATAACCACAAGGTTTTTCAAGGTTATTCTCGGTGTTTTGCCGAACTTCTTTTCTTCCAGCGTTAGCGTGACATATAGTTGGTGTAACGTGACAACGGTTCACCATACGGTTCACCAATCTATTCGATAATGCTGACCAAAGCCGGGGGAAATTCTCTCTTCAACCAATTTACATCGCTAACACATCCCGTATATTTTGCAATTCTGTATTATGAATGACTCTAGCGAAAATAGTCGCGCACTGTGACACGGTTCACATGGTGAACCGTTGCAATAAAAAAACATACTTAACTTTTCTTTCAAACTACGGTTCACCATGAGAAACGTGTCGGAGTGCGCGAAAATGTTCGCTAGAGGCTTTAATAATACAGAAATGTAAAATATACCGGATCTGTTAGCGATGTAAATTGGTTTAAGAGAGAATTTCCAGCGGCTTTGGTCAGCATTATCAAATAGATTGGTGAACCGTATGGTGAACCGTTGTCACGTTACACCAACTATATATGTCACGCTAACGGTGGAAGAAAACAAGTTCGGCAAAGCTCCAAGAGCACGCTGGTACAGCAAGCTGCTCGCCCTCAAATATATTTGAGTGAAATGAAAAACTCTCCAATGAACCTGCATCATCTCTGTTTCGATCTCCTCCAACACACCTCCGCGAACTAAGGTCAGTTCTTCTTTTCCGGTACAAAGTGTCGGTGTTTCCTTCGTGAAGGCAATGTGAAACCTTCAATAGTGCTTTCCGAAGGAGTGTTGGGTCTCAGACGGTTCCAGTGAAATGTACAACCCGTGTCGCGACATATGTTGCAAGTTTAAAATCTCCCTCTCTCCCTACGAGCTTGTTATTTATTTGTAAATGTCAATTCCCCACAGCCTAGTATCGCAAGGTACAACTCGATTTATTTTATTTTTGTGAATAATGCCAGAAGTCCATAACATAGACTTCTGATAAGGCTACCTATTAAATACAGCTTCATAAAAAAGGGATTCTATCTATTTGACTGAATTATTTATTGTAATTACAAGTAAAATATTTGGATACGCCTTCGGGTATTTTTTTCTCCCGGGGTATCGGGCTTTTTCATAAAATTTCCAATTGACAAGCCCACCCGTATACCCACCAAGTGTTTACTACCGCCTCTCATTTTGAGCTGTTTTCGTTAAATTGCCTGGACGTTATCAACAATGATACCATGTGCGGCTACCTAGAATCTCGCCTCATACAACCTTCGCCATTTAAGTACGGACCGCTCGACAAAATAAGGCTATTTAGAACACTGAACGAACTCCTCTGACAGATTGCCGCGATTTTTTATGACTTCGCTTGTCCCCCTCCCCCTTCACAATGTTGGGATAGAAAGGCAACATTTCGGTCTTCTCGAAAACCAACATTGAAATGGGGGAGGGGGGTTGTGTTAAAAATAGCGGGAAATTGCTGAAGAGGTCCGACTTAAATGGCAGGGGTTGTCTGAGCGAACGGCACCCTGGTCCAGGGCATATAATTAGCTTCAGTAGATTGTGCCAGCTTTTTTGAGCCGTCTTTGTCTCTAAATGGGCACCAAATGAAATTCTTAATATGACCATACATACAGTGACGTCATACCTATATGACGTCATAAAAGTAGGGGGGAGGGGTGGCGTACATATGAAAAAAATATAGAATTACGGCTTTAAAAAATATAATTCTAAAATTAAATACATTTTTACTAAATTTATTAATACCGATACACATTTACGATTTCAAAGTCACAATAGCTTGTGAATATTCATTTTTTAAAGCCGTGCATGCGCCAAAATTTGAAACGGCTAACGAATTTTCGATCACGACTCATATCAGCTGTGTTAATAATGCCGAGCTTGAGGGCCGAATTCAGCGAACAATATATCTACTGACTTATAGTAGGGCCGACACTGAGAAATTTCCCAACAGAGAAAGCTTTGCCCAAGCCGTTATCGAAGGTTGGGAGCAAAATAACCACAAGGTTTTTCAAGGTTATTCTCGGTGTTTTGCCGAACTTCTTTTCTTCCAGCGTTAGCGTGACATATAGTTGGTGTAACGTGACAACGGTTCACCATACGGTTCACCAATCTATTCGATAATGCTGACCAAAGCCGGGGGAAATTCTCTCTTCAACCAATTTACATCGCTAACACATCCCGTATATTTTGCAATTCTGTATTATGAATGACTCTAGCGAAAATAGTCGCGCACTGTGACACGGTTCACATGGTGAACCGTTGCAATAAAAAAACATACTTAACTTTTCTTTCAAACTACGGTTCACCATGAGAAACGTGTCGGAGTGCGCGAAAATGTTCGCTAGAGGCTTTAATAATACAGAAATGTAAAATATACCGGATCTGTTAGCGATGTAAATTGGTTTAAGAGAGAATTTCCAGCGGCTTTGGTCAGCATTATCAAATAGATTGGTGAACCGTATGGTGAACCGTTGTCACGTTACACCAACTATATATGTCACGCTAACGGTGGAAGAAAACAAGTTCGGCAAAGCTCCAAGAGCACGCTGGTACAGCAAGCTGCTCGCCCTCAAATATATTTGAGTGAAATGAAAAACTCTCCAATGAACCTGCATCATCTCTGTTTCGATCTCCTCCAACACACCTCCGCGAACTAAGGTCAGTTCTTCTTTTCCGGTACAAAGTGTCGGTGTTTCCTTCGTGAAGGCAATGTGAAACCTTCAATAGTGCTTTCCGAAGGAGTGTTGGGTCTCAGACGGTTCCAGTGAAATGTACAACCCGTGTCGCGACATATGTTGCAAGTTTAAAATCTCCCTCTCTCCCTACGAGCTTGTTATTTATTTGTAAATGTCAATTCCCCACAGCCTAGTATCGCAAGGTACAACTCGATTTATTTTATTTTTGTGAATAATGCCAGAAGTCCATAACATAGACTTCTGATAAGGCTACCTATTAAATACAGCTTCATAAAAAAGGGATTCTATCTATTTGACTGAATTATTTATTGTAATTACAAGTAAAATATTTGGATACGCCTTCGGGTATTTTTTTCTCCCGGGGTATCGGGCTTTTTCATAAAATTTCCAATTGACAAGCCCACCCGTATACCCACCAAGTGTTTACTACCGCCTCTCATTTTGAGCTGTTTTCGTTAAATTGCCTGGACGTTATCAACAATGATACCATGTGCGGCTACCTAGAATCTCGCCTCATACAACCTTCGCCATTTAAGTACGGACCGCTCGACAAAATAAGGCTATTTAGAACACTGAACGAACTCCTCTGACAGATTGCCGCGATTTTTTATGACTTCGCTTGTCCCCCTCCCCCTTCACAATGTTGGGATAGAAAGGCAACATTTCGGTCTTCTCGAAAACCAACATTGAAATGGGGGAGGGGGGTTGTGTTAAAAATAGCGGGAAATTACGGTGGCCCTGAAGGGCCATGTGGAAAGCGCGATACTTTTTTCCGATCTAGGCTTTCGCAGCGACTTTCGCAGCGACTTTCGCAGCGACTTTCGCAGCGACTTTCGCAGCGACTTTCGCAGCGACTTTCGCAGCGACTTTCGCAGCGACTTTCGCAGCGACTTTCGCAGCGACTTTCGCAGCGACTTTCGCAGCGACTTTCGCAGCGACTTTCGCAGCGACTTTCGCAGCGACTTTCGCAGCGACTTTCGCAGCGACTTTCGCAGCGACTTTCGCAGCGACTTTCGCAGCGACCTTTGCCCGCTATTATCGCGGGCTCAAATTAAGGAAACCAAAGTCCTAAAAACCTAAGACCTTAACTGTTTGGGGCTTACTGTACTTTTCGAAACTGTATTTTGTATATTTAGCTAATTAGGGGATTTAGAACTGAGCGAACTGGAGAACAGATTATCAATGAATCGAGAAAACTGAACCGAGGAAACCGAATCCAACAATCGCTGGACTTGAGAGGACTCTACCTTGAGTATTCGAATGAAAATGTTGGAAAAGGACACCGAATTGAGCCAAATTGAAATGAGATAAGTGATTTTTTCCTTTTTTCCCCATCTTAATTATTTTCTTCTTGACCATTTAATCTCTTTCCCGTTGTTTCCAGTTCATTTTATTGATTTTCCAGCGAGAATCGCCTTTCCAATGAAGTCACCCTTTGTTGATGTTTCCACAGGGGTACGGTCAATTTTATAATTTCCTCTATATATATGAGTTCAGTTCGCTCGTTTTTCTTGTTCTGTCATTCTTTTTCCGATTCAATAAAATTCTTCTTTGTTCTCCTAGTTTGTTCATGTCATTTCCTGTTCGACAAATTGTTTTTCCAATCCGAAAAGCAGTTTTAAACCTCAGTTCTGTGTATTCGATTCATGTCCGTAAGCCATATTCTGTTCGGTTTCGGTTTCGGTTCTAATTACTCAGTTCAGTTTTCTCCATTTCTTTGTGTCCACAAGCTGCTCCATTAGGCGTTTTGCTTCGGTTTCCAGTTCTATTTCTTCTATTCATGCACTCAGTTCAGTTTACTCGGTTCAGTTACTCAATTATGTGTACTCGGTTCACTTATCTCAGTTCAACTTATAATAATAATAATAATAACTTTATTAACGTGTCAATCTTATAGCTGACCACAAGTAGTCTACTAATCGGGGACACTAGTTAAAATACACCTAATATATATCTAGGAACGCTATTAACATTTACAAATATATGAGTAAGAAATATAATACGATCAGCATAGTATAGCACGATTTAGTGTTAAACAGAATAAAATCTTACATAATGATAGTTTGAGATAAAATGATTAAAATAACACAATGGTTCCTGCAAGGGCTAATTACCTCCCATATGTGTATATATATAAATATGTAAAACTAAGTTTAAAATTTGTCAAGGTTATCTATAAATACTCTATTTACAGTCAATGATTGAAATAACTATCTTATCACTGATCACTCGCACTTTCCCACCCTCATTATGTAAACATGTAATTATTTTTGCTATTGCAAAGAAAACAATTCTTGCAAGAGTCGCTGGCTGCCAGACTAGTTAGATCTCTTTTTCTAATATTACTTTTGAAACTTTGTAGCGTTGGTAAGTTTCTCTCTTTCGAGCTAAGCTTGGACCACAAACAAGGGCCAAAGTACCTAAGTGCATGCTTTCCATATTTTACAGTTTTAAAACTTGGAATATAAAAGTCTGAATTTCTAAGGTTGTAAGATGATTTAAAAAGTTCCATAATGTTTTTAGGTTGCAGATTGTACTTAGTCTTATACATAAAAATTGCTATATCCTGCAAGCGTTTGTTGTAAAGGCTCGTCATCTTAGCTCGCTTTAGAAGTTCATCGTATGTCGAGTTCCAGTCACAGAATACTGCTCTTAGTCCTCTCTCGTTTACTCGTTCCATTTTTTTCTGATCACTCGCTCTGCAGAAGTGCCAAACAAGGCCACAGTAAGTCAAATGTGGCAAGACTGCAGATTTGTAAATTTGCAATTTTGCCTCAATTGGTATTAGTTTTCTTAGTCTATTGGTATTAGTTTTCTTAGTCTGGCTCAATTCGGTGTCCTTTTCCAACGTTTTCATTCGAATACTCAGGGTAGAGTCCTCTCAAGTCCAGCGATTGTTGGTTCGATTTCCTCGGTTCAGTTTTCTCGATTCATTTATAATCTGTTCTCCAGTTCGCTCAGCTCTAAATATCCTAATTGACTAAATATACAAAATACAGTTTCGCAAAGTACAGTAAGCCCCAAACAGTTAAGGTCTTAGGTTTTTAGGACTTTGGTTTCCTTAATTTGAGCCCGCGATAATAGTGGGCAAAAGTCGCTGCGAAAGTCGCTGCGAAAGTCGCTGCGAAAGTCGCTGCGAAAGTCGCTGCGAAAGTCGCTGCGAAAGTCGCTGCGAATTTTGCAATTCTGTATTATGAATGACTCTAGCGAAAATAGTCGCGCACTGTGACACGGTTCACATGGTGAACCGTTGCAATAAAAAAACATACTTAACTTTTCTTTCAAACTACGGTTCACCATGAGAAACGTGTCGGAGTGCGCGAAAATGTTCGCTAGAGGCTTTAATAATACAGAAATGTAAAATATACCGGATCTGTTAGCGATGTAAATTGGTTTAAGAGAGAATTTCCAGCGGCTTTGGTCAGCATTATCAAATAGATTGGTGAACCGTATGGTGAACCGTTGTCACGTTACACCAACTATATATGTCACGCTAACGGTGGAAGAAAACAAGTTCGGCAAAGCTCCAAGAGCACGCTGGTACAGCAAGCTGCTCGCCCTCAAATATATTTGAGTGAAATGAAAAACTCTCCAATGAACCTGCATCATCTCTGTTTCGATCTCCTCCAACACACCTCCGCGAACTAAGGTCAGTTCTTCTTTTCCGGTACAAAGTGTCGGTGTTTCCTTCGTGAAGGCAATGTGAAACCTTCAATAGTGCTTTCCGAAGGAGTGTTGGGTCTCAGACGGTTCCAGTGAAATGTACAACCCGTGTCGCGACATATGTTGCAAGTTTAAAATCTCCCTCTCTCCCTACGAGCTTGTTATTTATTTGTAAATGTCAATTCCCCACAGCCTAGTATCGCAAGGTACAACTCGATTTATTTTATTTTTGTGAATAATGCCAGAAGTCCATAACATAGACTTCTGATAAGGCTACCTATTAAATACAGCTTCATAAAAAAAGGGATTCTATCTATTTGACTGAATTATTTATTGTAATTACAAGTAAAATATTTGGATACGCCCTCGGATATTTTTTTCTCCCGGGGTATCGGGCTTTTTCATAAAATTTCCAATTGACAAGCCCACCCGTATACCCACCAAGTGTTTACTACCGCCTCTCATTTTGAGCTGTTTTCGTTAAATTGCCTGGACGTTATCAACAATTATACCATGTGCGGCTACCTAGAATCTCGCCTCATACTGTCTGAGCGAACGGCACCCTGGTCCAGGGCATATAATTAGCTTCAGTAGATTGTGCCAGCTTTTTTGTAGCCTGCGTAGCAAGCGTTTCCGTAGGTTTTTTTGAAGCGAAGGAAGACTTTTTCGCTATTTGGCCGCGCGAAAAATGGGGCGAGACCAAAAAATGGAAGGAGGGGGGAGGGGAGGAGAGAAGAAGGTAACGCTTGCAGACAGACTCCGGGATTCTGAAAACCCCGTTCGTCCACGAACGGGGTTTCTGATTGGCGCGGCTCGAGTTCTTTGATTGACATCCCATCAATCACGTTTTTACGCACGCAAGGCCAGGACTTCGAACAATCAACTCATCATGTCAAATGGCCGACAAATCTTTCGACTTCATGTTATGGCACACCACGATTCCCTATACTTCAGGTGTATTTAGAGTCGTTCTAAAATGATTTGGGATCAAAAATGATTAGGGTTTGTTTTATTTGGGGGTTAGGTTCGCAATGAATCGTGGTGTGAACATAACATGAAGTATCTGCCCTTTCGAGGAAGTGCTGACCCAGTGACCGTGAATTAGGCGGGGAATTAGGCTCTGAATTTCCTATCCGAGCGAGGATTTAGTCGTCTTTTACGGGATGAGCCTTCGGCATGACTCTAGGCTATCGTTCGCGTTTATTTGGAGTCTTGCCACACCAAATATCAAAGACTTTCGCAGCCGGCTTTCCCTATATAAACAACCGGAGAATTCACACGAACTGTCGACTTCGAACTGTCTTTCGACATGGGCTGCTGCCTTCCAGAGTTTCTAGCAAGCGTTTGGAATTCGGGTTTCTCGATTTGTGGGGAGTCTTATTTTAATTCCTATATTTGAGCCCTTTATGAGCCATTACAGAGTTCCAAGATTTCTTATTTTCCGGGCGCAAGGGTTGTATCGGAATATATCTCTCCATTTTTAGCTACCTCGATTCCCGCTCATATCTGCTAGAAATATTTAATACACTACTGCAATCTTTCCTTTTCGACGGTTTGAACAAATTCACTGAGGAAATATATCCATGTTTCCTGGCTGAAGCAAATTGCCAAATTTAACTTTAAAATCGCACTACAAACTCTACAGTTATCACTTGGATTCTTCGAATTGTTCAACATCACATCGCTTCAAGCTTTTTGCAAGTTTGTTTTGGAATTATTTTTTTTCCCGCTGTCTAACGCTTTCTTTCCATTGTCAACATTTGACAGCCCAACGTCATAGAGTGAATTCAGGCGTGAAAGGTCAAGTGGGCGGTTTTCAGAAACCCGGGGTCTGTCTGCAAGCGTTACCTTCTTCTCTCCTCCCCTCCCCCCTCCTTCCATTTTTTGGTCTCGCCCCATTTTTCGCGCGGCCAAATAGCGAAAAAGTCTTCCTACGCTTCAAAAAAACCTACGGAAACGCTTGCTACGTAGGCTAGCTTTTTTGAGCCGTCTTTGTCTCTAAATGGGCACCAAATGAAATTCTTAATATGACCATACATACAGTGACGTCATACCTATATGACGTCATAAAAGTAGGGGGGAGGGGTGGCGTACATATGAAAAAAATATAGAATTACGGCTTTAAAAAATATAATTCTAAAATTAAATACATTTTTACTAAATTTATTAATACCGATACACATTTACGATTTCAAAGTCACAATAGCTTGTGAATATTCATTTTTTAAAGCCGTGCATGCGCCAAAATTTGAAACGGCTAACGAATTTTCGATCACGACTCATATCAGCTGTGTTAATAATGCCGAGCTTGAGGGCCGAATTCAGCGAACAATATATCTACTGACTTATAGTAGGGCCGACACTGAGAAATTTCCCAACAGAGAAAGCTTTGCCCAAGCCGTTATCGAAGGTTGGGAGCAAAATAACCACAAGGTTTTTCAAGGTTATTCTCGGTGTTTTGCCGAACTTCTTTTCTTCCAGCGTTAGCGTGACATATAGTTGGTGTAACGTGACAACGGTTCACCATACGGTTCACCAATCTATTCGATAATGCTGACCAAAGCCGGGGGAAATTCTCTCTTCAACCAATTTACATCGCTAACACATCCCGTATATTTTGCAATTCTGTATTATGAATGACTCTAGCGAAAATAGTCGCGCACTGTGACACGGTTCACATGGTGAACCGTTGCAATAAAAAAACATACTTAACTTTTCTTTCAAACTACGGTTCACCATGAGAAACGTGTCGGAGTGCGCGAAAATGTTCGCTAGAGGCTTTAATAATACAGAAATGTAAAATATACCGGATCTGTTAGCGATGTAAATTGGTTTAAGAGAGAATTTCCAGCGGCTTTGGTCAGCATTATCAAATAGATTGGTGAACCGTATGGTGAACCGTTGTCACGTTACACCAACTATATATGTCACGCTAACGGTGGAAGAAAACAAGTTCGGCAAAGCTCCAAGAGCACGCTGGTACAGCAAGCTGCTCGCCCTCAAATATATTTGAGTGAAATGAAAAACTCTCCAATGAACCTGCATCATCTCTGTTTCGATCTCCTCCAACACACCTCCGCGAACTAAGGTCAGTTCTTCTTTTCCGGTACAAAGTGTCGGTGTTTCCTTCGTGAAGGCAATGTGAAACCTTCAATAGTGCTTTCCGAAGGAGTGTTGGGACTCAGACGGTTCCAGTGAAATGTACAACCCGTGTCGCGACATATGTTGCAAGTTTAAAATCTCCCTCTCTCCCTACGAGCTTGTTATTTATTTGTAAATGTCAATTCCCCACAGCCTAGTATCGCAAGGTACAACTCGATTTATTTTATTTTTGTGAATAATGCCAGAAGTCCATAACATAGACTTCTGATAAGGCTACCTATTAAATACAGCTTCATAAAAAAGGGATTCTATCTATTTGACTGAATTATTTATTGTAATTACAAGTAAAATATTTGGATACGCCCTCGGATATTTTTTTCTCCCGGGGTATCGGGCTTTTTCATAAAATTTCCAATTGACAAGCCCACCCGTATACCCACCAAGTGTTTACTACCGCCTCTCATTTTGAGCTGTTTTCGTTAAATTGCCTGGACGTTATCAACAATTATACCATGTGCGGCTACCTAGAATCTCGCCTCATACAACCTTCGCCATTTAAGTACGGACCGCTCGACAAAATAAGGCTATTTAGAACACTGAACGAACTCCTCTGACAGATTGCCGCGATTTTTTATGACTTCGCTTGTCCCCCTCCCCCTTCACAATGTTGGGATAGAAAGGCAACATTTCGGTCTTCTCGAAAACCAACATTGAAATGGGGGAGGGGGGTTGTGTTAAAAATAGCCGGAAATTGCTGAAGAGGTCCGACTTAAATGGCAGGGGTTGTAGTTTTTAAATACAACTTAGCTTTCTAGATATTTTAACTTTTGATATTTTATAAATTATTGTATACTATTTTATCCTTATTGATATTATTATTGTGAGTTTTAATATGTATTTTATCGAATGAATATTAAAGACATTATTATTATTATCACGTTTTGACTATCCCTCACTACGAGGCTAACCTGGCAAAAACAAAGGATTGCCTCGCTTTGAATCCAATATGGCCACCAGGTGAAAAGAGTGAATTATTGATTGCGTGACGGACCAAACAATGTTTGAAATGGTTTTAGTTTAGAAATCGATTGGCTGATACTTACAAAACATTTTTCACATGTACCTGAGACAATAGAGAAGCTAAGCAAAAGCAAAACCACGTCGAAGTAAAAACGCAATGATCCAATCACGAACTGAAGGTTTTGCTTGAACCATGTGATAAGTATAGGCAATCATGGCTAACTAGCCAATCAATTCGAAAGCAATCACCTAATTACTGTTCGACACTATTGAAAACCGGTCTAATAGAACGGTCTTCACTCGAGTGTCGAAACTGATGTTTATGGTTTTGCGTTTACCAAGCTCTCCTATTGGCTGAGAAAATCAATCAGCCAATCCAATTCCAAAGTAAAACCAAATGCACTTTGATTTTGGTTTTACTGTGGTTTGCAATTGGCTCACATGCTACTTGTGATTACTAGCTCCTGTGATTGGCTGGCTGTGTATAATTTGCGTTTGGTTTTACAAGAGGGCCTGAATGGGGTTAACTGACTACTGACAAACGGCCTTAAAAATAACTGACAACTGACAAATGACCATTTTTTTACTGACAACTGACAACTAAAAAATAACTGACAACTGACAAATTTGGTTTTTGTGGGTCAAACATTGTAAATTTTCTCTAGTAATGATTAATTAGGGCTAACTGACAACTGACAAATGGCCAAAATTTTAACTGACAACTGACATGTAGACACCCCCCCCCCCCCCCCCCCCCCCCCCCCCCCCCACATTGAGACCCTCTTACAACACTCAAGTGAAAACTGCTCTATTCGCTAAACGATGTTCACACTAGCCTTCTCTAGCTTTACTAAACTCAATTCAATGCGCGCTAATGCATGAATTCCCTGCTAATCAACCAGAGTAATAGATTTAGCTCATATTCATTGGATTCGGTTCATGAAAGGTCGCCAGCTGAAACGGGCATTATTTGTTTTCCTAATCTAGATTTGGTAGAGCTAATCGGCAGTAGAGGATCCAGACTTTCAGACTATCTTCCTACCATTCGAACTAATTATGGTTCAGTATTAGATTTACTGGTGCCAGAGAATGGAATTCTATTTAGTAACAGTCCGCGCAAGAGGTAGGCACAATTGTTCAGATGCAATTTCCTTTCCCACTTTAGTATTTTCTGTTTTTCATACTGACAACTCATCAACCCAATTTTTAAATGTTCCCCATATTGAAAGTTCGTCATATTAAAAGTTATGAGTGTTTTTACTAGATGCAATTCAAATCTGTTTACAAAATGAGAAAAAAATTATACTCTTCTTCAAGTTTAGATAGATTTTAATGTCTAAGCCAATGAGGTGGAAGATTGAAACAATACCACAATTAGTACTTTTTACATGCCATGCATAATATATGCCAACCTCTTGCGCTGACCATTACTTAAATACCCTGTGTCCTAGCCCATGGTGCTTTGCGCGCGCAAATCATTTTCGTAGGCCGCTACGAAAATCAGAAAGATCGGTGTTGTTATTATGCGACTCTCGAATCTTTCGAAATTAATCCCTAGTTTGGGCCATCGTGTAATTATTTATAGATATGTATGCTTAACTGACTTTCTTTTATCTTAACTTTAGTATATATACCTTTTAAAATGAAACTTTAGTCGAATATTTCTTCGAATCCCGGTCTAGAGTGCATGGCGAGTAGAGGAATGCCGAACGGAAAGAACAGACAGCGAGGCGAAGCGACTCGACAAATAATCCTTTAGCAGTCCGCATTTTACTTTCTCTAGGTCTACAAGAGAACACTTGTGGTTCAAAAGGACTACTACGCGAGTTTCCCGGGGATTTGATGCACTAAGGGACTGGCGGGCTTCGTTGGAAATACAAAGCAACCACTTCTGGCATCAAGATCATTCGTAATTATAATTTCGCACGGCTCAGCTCCACTGAGGTGTTACGGCTTATTTGTATCTGTATATGTTTTGCATTTTTATTAGCAGAGAAAGCATTAATGCCCTTAACCTTTTTTTTTATCATCCAGTACGTCCAAAAATTAAGTCTTGCTACCAAAACTACGACCGCGGGTCAAACTTCAATCTGCCGAGTTCAGCTGTTATGCACTTATCAGCGGCTTCCCCGGGGGTCGACCCCCGGGACACCCAGGGGACACCCATGGGGTTAGGAAGGGATTAGTCGACTTTGGACATTTTTCATTCCCCGCGGGGAGGGGGAATTGTACGTGTACGTCTATTGGATCGTAGTATTAACCCCCAGGGACACCCCGCGGAATTGGTTTGACACAGGTCAGCGATATCCAAACTTTCACGGTGTAGATATTTTATACGTGTTTATGATAAAGTGCGACAAACAAGGTCCAGGCTGCTTTATTTGGTACCATGGCAGAGGTATCAAGATCAGCGCCAGTCGAGCCAAACAAATGGACACTTTTGTCTGTTTTACATGCAGAGATTGTTGAGGGTATATGTTGGCTATTATGCCCCTAGGGGAGGTAGATTTGTCACGACATTATGCCCAGTACCCTGGGGCTTTGGTTGACTTTTTTTGGCCCTGAAAACGAAACCCCCGGGGTGTCCCGGGAGTCGACCCCTGGGAAGCCGATTATAATTGCATTACTTCGCTGTGAGTTTGACTCGAGTGCGAATACGACATTTCATTTTGCACTCAAAATATATAATTCACAAGGAAAGTAGAGATCTTCAAATACAGCAAAACAATACTGGAGACATGAAAACAAGGTAGAAAGAGTATGTGTTTGCTTGTAGAGTTGTGAAAAGTCGCACTCGTAAACCGAATTAGAATCCGAAGGCAGTACAACTGGCTTCCTGCCGAGTACGGTTCAAAAAATCATATTCGAAGCATCCGGGGGAAATTCGTAGGCTCGATTGGGTTTTTAATCCGGTAGAAATTATGAAATTCGTTATCCAAAGTGTATGTGTACTTCTTTTATGAAACTTATAAACAATCGCATTTTAGTTCGACTGAAAGCTGGCCTTTAATTTCTGCGACGTTGATAAACAAACTAATTATAACATTGGCGTAAAGCACCATGGGCTCGGACACTAGGCATGAATAGATTGTGCTAGCAAATCCAGCCAAAGTTGCTCCAAAAAAAGGCTAAAAGTTGCCCATTTTATTCTAGATAACAACTTAAAACATGGAATGTTGGATGTGTAATTCAATATAATCTTAAAGTTCAACATAACTACCAATAGTAGTACTTTCTAATGTGATATTGACCATGGAGCGAATAACCGCTGGATAATTCGCGGGCGATATCAAATAGATAGCTGCTGTCCAGTTTGCGTGGGCGCGCGTAAAGCCAGTTTTATTTTATTTGTATATCATTTATCAATTAACTATCCTTAGTTTTGACCAATTTTAATAAAAACCTTCTAAATAAAGACCTTTTTGATAGTTTGGATCAGTTTTATATTATACCGATTTGTTGCTCAAAAGTTGCCAAGGAAGGCAAAAGTTGCTCTAGGTTGCTCGCACAACAAAAAGTTGCTCAAAACGCTAAAAGTTGCTCAAAAGTTGCCGAGCACAATCTATTTATGCCTATTGGACACAGGGTCTTTAATTAGAACCCTTGAGCAAATACTAATTTTCAAAATTCAATAGTGTATTAGCGTATTGTCATCATTATCGTTTTATTAATTTTGTCATTTCTTTACCTCGCCATCTAACTTGCTTTAGAATTGTCTTTTTTCCTCTATAATTCATTCTGACTATAAATATTTTGTAATACATAATTTTGGTGGCCTAGCTTAGTTTAGCTTTTACAGTTATTCTAGGCCACCCAGTGCCTTTTCCAAGTCAAATTGTCGTGTGTTTTTTTCTCATCTGTATTACTTTTACATGTTGGTACGAATAAAGTCAGTGTTGTTGTTGTTGTTGTTGTTGTTGTTGTTGTTGGGAGGGGAGAGGGGCCTGGTGGCTGGCCCTGTGACCTCGACATCCTCAGTTTCACCAATCAAATTGTAGACTGTCAGTGAAAATGTAATCAAAATCAGACGAAAACTCAAAAAGCTATACCCAAAGTTCAAACTGTCGGGCTTCAAAAAAAGGAAATGCACTGATAACGAGAGAGGATAAGTAAGATCAAGAGAGCGAATCTCCAATACACGCGCCTGTGCGATGATGATGTCATATCTATTTTAGTAACTGGAAGCAGCTGATGAAGTACCGTATTTTCGCGCCATGAGAATGTTGTCGCGCGCTCGCGCCCTTTGCCTCAGCTGCTTCCGGTTACTAAAATAAGTTTTTCTTAGACTCATCGCACACCGCGCGCTTCAACATTCATTCTTTTACTTGTGCTCTCTCGCTGATACTTATGTTTCTAGCAAGTCAAGCATTTCCAACATCATAGCACTCAATTTTCTATCAGATGCAATGTTATGACATTTATTCGCGAGAACAAGTTCTAGACGTCTTAGCATTTCCTTACATGTCATACAGTATTTGAGTCGAGTTTTAAGCTCTTCCTCTGGCTGTTTGCTCAGACTGCATCTTCTCGGGTGGACTGGACATAACTCATTTTTGTCCTCACTCCTCAAGCTGTGCGACGCCTGGAGCATTGCATAATTGACTAAACGAGCAACTTGAGGACACAAACCCTCGAGGTAACTCTCCAGACGCTCCAGCCTTGGTACTACGACCTTTTTTAAACTCTCTGCGTCAAGATCGTCAAAGCCTTTTAACCGTTTTAGAGCATTAATCTTTCTATCCTTCAGAAGAGTACAGCAGATCTCACGTACATTAGCCAGTCGAAACATCTGTGCAAGGACCAGAGTCTCCATGATGCATTGCGGCGTCCTGGGGGCTTGGAATCGTAAGAACATTTCGCAGGATTTTATGACTTTGTCAGTCTGATATTCGTCCGCAAGGGCAAGTATGTGGCCAACATTTTGCACTGGAAATACAAGAAATTAAATAAAAGAAAAGGGGGAAATCAGTTAGCAACAACATTGGCTGCTTTTTTAGCAAATTCTAAATCTTAAAAGGTACCGACTTTAATGGCCTGCTTTTAGGGAAGCGTCACATATCGACTTTTTACACGAGAAACGTGAACTTCCACTCCCTTAGAAACGTTAGAGCCATGTATCGACGTTTTTCAAAAGTCAAATACTTGCGCTTTGCATTCATTCTTCCCATACCTCTATTCAAAGCTTAACTGTACTTCTGTAAGTAAGTAAGTAAGTGACTTTATTTAAATGTCAATGTATTTAGCTTTGCAGCTAATTGGGGACACTATAGTCCTACGGATTTACGTCCTTATCCGAGAAGACGTAAAGGTCTAACCGTTTACTGTATTATGTAAAGGCAGCACCTTCTACTCAGTTATTTTAAGACTCTGAGTGTTGGTCCGTCCGGGGTTTGAACCCGCGACCTCTCGCTCGACATACCGGAGCTTCACCACTGAGCTAACCGGGAGGCGGGTTTGAACCCGCGACCTCCCGCTCGACATACCGGAGCTTCACCACTGAGCTAACCGGGAGGCGGTGTCGCATTCTTTCCGCGAATGGATCAATCTGAGTGTTACAAGATCAGATACGAACTCTATAAAAAACATACAATTGTCTCTGCAGAATTGTTATTGCTTTCTCAACAAAACTTATGAACATGCTAACACTGACTGGACTGCACTATATTATCTTTTGTTTCGTTTTTCACACGGAGAAACGTCACAGCCCCTAACACCCCAGCCCGAAACGTACGCACGATGTTTCTCGTGGATATGTGACGCTTCCCTAATAGCTTGAGCTCCGACCTCACAGTATATAATCAACAGATCTTAGAAAGAAAATTATAGCTTGAGCATAGGACACCCTCCTCCTCCTCCTCCACCTCCCTCCTCTTCCCTCCGCCTCCCTCGCCTCTTCCTCCTCCTCCTCCTCCCTCCTCCTCCCCATCGCTACCCCAAAGCTTCCTTATGTTACACTCTCGGTTGTCCAGATATTTTCTGTAACATAAGGAAGCCTTGGGGTAGCGATGGGGGAGGAGGAGGGAGGAGGGAGGAGGGAGGAGGAGGAGGAGGAGGAGGAGGATATAGTGTTTCGGCTAGAACGGCTAGACTAGAAAATAATACAATTTCTAGACTAGACTAGAAAATGATAGCTAAAGTAGAGTCTTTAGACTAGACTAGACTACCTAGGTCATTAATTTTCCTCTCCTCGGTAAAAACACAACTGTCTGTAGCATTTGTCAACAAGAAAAAAAATCAATGAAACAAATCAGTGTAATCTTGTAACACGGTACATTATATCAACCCAAGAATATTATTGTATTATGGAGAATAGGACTGTGACGTCATCCTAATTAATGCATACGCCCTAAAAATAGGGCGTACGCCCTAAAAATAGGACGTACGCCCTAAAAAATAATTCCTTAATTAATTCAATGGACAATAGGATTGTGACGTCATCCGAATTAATGCATACGCCCTAAAAATGAACATAGCGCACCAAAAATGAACATAGCGCACCAAAAAACAGGATAATTCCATGCATGATATACTACTAGTGTTTGTATGGGAATCCGATGCCAAATAATTTCCGTAAACTGATCGAATTTCTGAAATATTCACTACCAGGTAAAAGATTAACTGATCAAAATTTGAGGGATGTAGCTGTGCTGAGAAGTGTGCAATCGTGTTTTCAGTTTTCCATCCATTTGTCAGTAGATTTTCCTGCAGACTTTGACTCGTTGTTACAGACAAATGTATGGAAAACGGAAAACACAATTGCACACTTACCAGCACCGCTACATCCTTCAAATTTTGATCAGTTAATCTTTTACCTGGTATCTTAAGTTTGCAGACAGTGAATATTTCAGAAATTCGATTTTACGGAAATTATTTGGCATCGGAATCCCATATACAAACACTGTATTTCGCGCCATGTTTGCACCCCATTTCAAAATGTCGGAATTAACCGCGAACTGGTCTATTGTCAATGGTATTTTATTACTGTTTTTAACATTTTAATTCCACATACTAACGTCGTCCACGCCTGGACTCCCACAGATCCAGCTCCTTGAACAATGGGTGAATAAACCGCGGCATCTTAGCAACTTAGTATTCACAATTATGATGTTGACGGACCCTATAAATAACAGACAACTGACTTCCGGTTGAAAGGAAGTTCAGTCTGTCCACATACGTAATGAGTGTATACGTAGCTTTGGAAAATGAAATGCTGCTTTCAAATACATTTAAAAGGTATCTTTGGTAACGTTAAACCCAGCTTGTAAAAGTCATTAATAATACATAAGGGTGCTAGCCTGTCCAAATGTTCAGATCACATACATATACCCCAGTAAACCCATTACAAACTACTAGTGATTGTATCAGAAGAGTATAGAATCACTAGTGGTTCAGTAACTAATTATCACATTCATAACCCCAGTTTCTCTTGCCTGAGAAGACAGCTACAATTTCCGCTCGGTCCCGGAATCCCATCGCGAAAATGGCATCTGAGCAAAGGGCCAGGAAATTCCATACTGATGACGTAGAAATTTAGCTCGCCCTATAGCGTCTCTGATTGGTTGAAATAAAATCATGAATTATCGATTAATTCTTAGCTGCTATTACGTTAGAGGCGAAATACGAGTTTATTTTCAAAGTATATAACTACTGAGACTGCTCCGGCGTTTGCTTGGAGTGGATCACCGTCATGAACAATCATGAAATTCAAGCCTATTTAGCATGTTTCGGTGCTGTCGGTGGCTCCTTTGCTTCGTTATTTCAACGGCCAGTAAAGTGAAATGTCGTACTATGTCAGTAATATGTAAAGCGCAATGAAACTGTGGTGATATGGCGCTATATAAATATGGCCATTATTAATATGGCCATTATTATTTTGAAACTATAAACAACTATTGGGAGCTAGTCGTAGGACACATTCCCACTGCCAAGCAAAAGAGCAGCCTCGGTAGTTATATACCTCAGTTGAAAAGAACTCTGTTGTTTACATTTGCCATCGGCTTCTGAGCTTGCACTTAATTTATGAATCATGAAACGCCGGCTATCTCCTACGTCATCAGTATGGAATTTTCTGGCTTGTTGCTCAGACATCTCTTTCGCGGCGAGCAGTAAGAGTCGACTGTCTTCTCAGGCTACAGTTTCTCAAAAGTTAGAACAAAAATGCAATAATATACACCAGCAACAACTGAAAATTCCATTCCGCAAATATGTATTTCTTCATTCATTTGAAGTTAATATAAATACGGTGTATTGTAAAATGACACCACATTGTTTTGCTTTTGTGCGATGCAAAGCCTCAAAGCATCCCAATTTGTAGTTATCTATTCAATTAAGTTTACAACATAATAATCTTTAATCCATTAAACACCAACTTTGGCACATTAGGATACAAATTCATATACATCAATATATTTAAAAATATATATATATGAAGGTACGATCTGAATATTAAATTCAAATATAGTAAATCAAGTATTATTACAATTATTAAATAAATCCAATATCTCCTTACAATATCTTAAAACCAGTTTCACAATAGAATCGTCATGCATACTAAAAATATATAAAAATAGCTCTTTTGGATCAAGCATAGCAAACGAACTGTTGATATTGTATAAATCGTTCATAAATAAACTTCTAACTTGTTCAATTTTCCCATGAACGCACGACATTAAAATATGATATTCATCACCAATTTCATTCGAATTGCATAGTGTGCACTTACGATCATCGTATTGTATATTGCTGTAGCGACCAGACTCAACAGGAAGTCGATGTGCTGACAGTCGTAACCTGGTTACAGCTTGACGACACTTAACATTTGCATCGGTAAGGTATCTCTCAAAACCGAAATTGATCTTAACTTTACTGAGAGTACGCAATTTACCACCTGATCGACTTTGTTGAGTGTGTTCCCTCCAGTAAAGAGAAAATAGATTATATAATTTTGTTTTTAGGTATCTGCCTAAATTAGGTAATTGTTTATTCGAAACGTTGAACTCATGTAACGATTTTAACTCACACATACGTAACAAGTAATTGGTAAAAACGACTGACTGTTGATTAGAACAGATACAAACTCTCGCAGCTAAACCGACGAGAGTGTTTTGATAAGACGCATCCTTAATACGAAACCAAAACTTCGCCACCAGGGTAGAAACTTGTACAATCAAGGGTACTCTTCCTAATTCACCATACACCGCCAAGTTGGTAGTTTTGGAATGAACTCCCAAAATACGTTTTAAAAACTTCAACTGAAGTTTTTCCATATAATTTATCACCTTGAATATTTTTGATTTAAACACGCCGAAAGAGGGTATTCTCCCCAGCAAATTCACACCCCAAATCTCACAGCCGTACAACAAAACCGGGGAAACGAGAGAAGAGAACAATTTTAGTAACACTTTAACTGGAACATTCTCCACATTTGAAAGATTTCTCATCATACCATGGTAAGCGCGTAAAGCCTTATTGTATAGAGATTTCATAGCAATCTTAAAATTCCCCGAAAAGTGAAAGGTTAAGCCCAAGTACATATACTCGTCTACACATTCCAGTTGGTCATCACCAAAAAACCACTTAGATGTTGCATATAATCGTCTTTGAGACTGCGTTCCGAAAATCAATACTTTAGATTTTTTCAAATTTACTTTTAGTTTCCATTTTCTAGAATAGGCCTTTAGCTTTCGAAGACAATTTTGTAACCCAGATTCTGATTCCGACAACAATACTAAATCATCGGCATAAAGAAGGCAGTTTAGTCTAGAATCACCTAGCCTCACCGGATCACACGAAGAAGAGAATATACTAGGTATATCATTAATAAAAATATTGAATAATGTCGGACTAAGATTGCACCCTTGTTTTACACCAACAAATGACTGAAAATAAGGAGTAATACCCTGTTCAAGCTTTACCGCTGACTTAACCGAAGAGTACATACTTAAAAGAATACCAACAAATTTTCTACTGCATCCATATCTAATCAATTTAAAAAACAGCCCTTCCCTCCAAACACTATCATAAGCTTTCCTGAAATCAACAAAACAAGCAAACAACGGATTACGTTTCGACTTATAGTAATCGATCAGCGTTTTTAGTACTAACAAATGATCAGACGTTCGAAAACCATGTCTAAAACCAATCTGGTACTTATTTAAAATGTGGTTTTCGTTTAAGAAAGAGTTCAAACGTGAATTGAGAATCAAAGTGAAAAATTTTCCTAAACAACTACCAATGCAAATGCCTCGGTAATTACCGGGATCCGCTTTGTCTCCTGACTTATGGAGCGGCACGATGAGGCCTTCCGACCAAACACGCGGGAACACTCCACAGGATAACACGATATTAAAAAGTTTCACAAAATATGGACCCAAAACGCCAATTGAAATCTTAATTATTTCGTTTGTCAACGAGTCACCAGCACTAGCCTTCTTGTTTTTAAGTTTTTTTGACAATTCACAAATTTCCTCCAAAGTCACAGGCTCATCAAGAATTTCATCACTCTTGACGGCCCAAAAATTATAATCTTTCACAATACGAGCTTCGCTACTGGTATTTTCAGAAGAAAAAATTACTTTGTTGAGATTGCAGAAATAATTAAACCATTCTACAGGAGAAACATTACTTGTACCTCCAGCAGTATTATTCGATTTAATTGAATTTACCAGATTCCAAAACTCTTTAGGATTAGAATCTGCTGCGTCTTTAATTTTATCCAAAAGATCGCTATGAAACTTTCTCTTTAACTTCTTTGTCAGTTTTTTATACTCTTTTTTCGTAGCAAAAAAATTGTGTCTTAAGAAGGGGTCATTAGGATATTTCGAAAGCAACTTGGCTACATTCCGCAATTCTTTTTTAAGGTCATGACAACTCTTGTCAAACCATCTTTGCTTTTGCACTGTTCTCGTTTTAAAATTACCAGCTCTCTTCCTCCTAAATGGAATTACTTTTTTGGCCGCGTTTAGAATCACTCCCGTAAAATTACCAATTGTAGAATCAACGTCAACATCGACACTACTAACACTCAAAGACGAAAACACACCTTCCATATCATTAAGAACATTCTCAGAACTAATAGCATCGTGTAATGCTTCTTTAAGGTTCTCATTCCACCGGAAAGCCATAGGATGGGGTGTTAATTCTAATTGACTAACAGATCCCTCTGGAATTTTAGTTTTCATAGCAAATGATAAGAGAGAGTGATGAGAAAATTCCGTAACTGTCGAAACTGAAAAATGAGTAATTAACGAAAAAAGATAATGAGAGACAATAGCATAATCTACTACACTGGCACCGTTGTAAGTGAAGCAAGTGAATTGACCAAGGAAATCCCCTTTAGATCTTCCATTTAAAGCTATTAAGTCATTTCCACAACATAGTTCGGCTAATGATCTACCGTACGCGTTCACGTGATCATCTCTCGAATTCCGTCTATCAATCGGGAAAGGAATATTATTAAAAATATCAAAACTCTCAGTAAAATCATCCAAATCACCCATCCTAGCATTGAAGTCGCCACACAACATCACCTCGCCTAAACGAGAAAATTTGTAGATACTAGTCTGAAGAGTTTCAAAGTAATCCACGTCTATTCTCCGCTCTCTAGTGGAGTTTTGTGGCGGGATATACGCGGTACAGACAAATATATCCCGTGCGACGTTGAAAAAAACCCTATCTAACTTGTACCAAATAAAATCTTCACAACTATCATTGTCCAGAAATTTTACACCTTTACGAAGTGAAGACTTTACTAGTATAGACACACCACCGGAATTTCTACGAGCATTCTTCGGCATTTTTCTGCACTTAGAAAAGGAACAAAACCCGTCAATATTAATATCACTACTATCAGGTTGTAACCACGTTTCAACGAGGGAAATTAAATCAAATTGTTCAATTGTTGAAAGAAAGTCCGAATCATTGAGTTTTCCCGATAAACCTTCAACATTCCAGGAACAAAACCTCAAAAAGTTACAACTACCCGGCATTTGACGAGAACATAATGCCCTATACAGTCTAAAAAAATATATATATAAAAGATATAACAAAAAGCAGTTCAGCAAGAAATAAGTAAAATAACTAGCAAAAGAAAATAATTAACCACGGAGATTGCCCATAGCACTAAACAGCCACTCGGGCTTGCTGCGGGGGTAGACCAAACTGGGGGCTACAAAAAGCTAACCCTGGTGGCACTGGGGGATAAAATACCTGCTGTTGTGGCGCAACTAGCTGCTTTACCATATTAGCTAAATTTACTATCTGATGATGAACCTCGGACATTGCCGGGCCGCCATACTGAACGCTAGATTGCTCTGGCCTATCGGTGACAGTTGGATGTCGAGCCAATGCCTCACGAGGATGAGCAGGCTGTAAGCGATTACTTGTATTAATAAAAGAATTATCAAATGACGGATGAACCACTGGTGACTGATAAGCTGGCTGCTGACGACTCCGGACTCTACGGTCTTGTCGTGGACGTACTGAGATACCCAACGCTCTTCTTATACCAGCCTTGATATTCCCAGCTAATATGCGAACACCATAAATCTTATTAAGGTGTTTTACATCGTAAAAATTCTGTCTATCCCGTAAGTTTCCATTATCCACTAGAATGACATTCGGCATTCCTTGGATGCGTTGACCCACCTCTTTGTTCACCGCAAACACCGATTTATCTAAATCATCACACCTAGGTGTAATGCTCGACATTATAATCTTCTTGTCCGGAAATGCTTGGACTGCTAGATTCACCATTTTTACCTGTTTTTGTACTATCTCCTGAACCGATAAATGTTCTAAGTCATTAACCCCAGTGTTAAGAATTATTCCACTGCGAATATCGAAACGCGGCGAAGTTAGAATCTCGACGGCTTTGTCTGTTGTACCACAGGTGATGACTTTAGACTTCCCCTTTGGATATAGCTCATTAACATTAACAAATCTTCTGTTTGAATCACAGAGGAAAACAAAGTCAAACTCTTCTCGGGTGACAGTCGTCCCATTCTCTATGTTGACAGTTGTGTTGATAACTGGTACTTCTGCAACAAAATCCACCGTCTCATGCACTTCAGCCGGTTGGCTACATTCGGGTTCGGTGGGTGGCTGCATATCAACTTCAGATTCCTTGGTACTAATGAGTAAAGAGACTTGACCCTGAAGTTTTTCATTAGCATCCTCTAACAACTTTATTCTCTTGACCATCTGTCCCTTCTCTTCGACTAGTGATCCTACCCGGCCCTGCCAACGTTTCACTTCTGATTCAGCTTTACTGAGCCGTTCCTCTATCTCACCCCTGGCTCGTTCTTGCGACTCCTTCATGACGCAGAGCTCATGTTTCAAACGTGAAAACAACGACTCTGATATATCATTTTGGGTATTCGATACTTCCTTACATAAAACATTTAGTTCTAGATCTATTTGCGCTACGGCTTTATCCATTTTACCGGCTAGATCCTCTAGTTTCCCCACACGCTTGTTTACGGATTCAATTAACTCAAACACCGGTTTCGGATTGAATGCGATGGATGCCGCTGAAACTGACTTACCAGCTGGCGAAGCCTTCGTAACCTTGGAAGCTGACCTGACTTTCGGAACTGACTTGAGTAATGGTTTCTTGTTCGACTTTACAAGGTCTGATTCTTCATCGACGATATCTCCATCTTCATCATCAGATTCAAGAATAACCTCTAACGATTGCTCGTCGAGGTTAAGCTTCTCGCTTCCGGACGCGTCCTGATCTTGAAATGTTTTAGCGTACAGAGAGCTTATCGTATCTGGATTTAAAACTTTACTCTGACACAAATCAGTCACAAAAGATCTCAGCCTAACGAACTCGGTATCCTTCCATAGATCACGCTGCTTCCCCTGAATCATGATTTTTCGCTTGGTTATATAAACTGTCAACGTGAACAGAAGATGTCCGCCTTTCCCGCCATTACTACCTTGAAACAGTTGTATAAGCAGCTCGACCAGTTCGCCTCCCGGACTGGTCTTCTTCACCCAATCGACTGTATGATCATCTTGGCTCCCAAAATCGATCCAATATCGTATCTTTAACGCTTTTAACCATTGATTAAATCGCTCAGCATCATTTACAACGACCAAGAATACGGCTCCCTTCTCTGACACCTCGATTGATTCGTAGCGTTGCACATCCTCATCGTTACTACATGCTCTCAGAACTTCAGAATTCCCCAAATCCTCTTCCTCTAAAACACCATCCATGTTAACTCAACATAAAGACACAAAAACTGGAAAAAATAAGACTGTACGGGGCAAAAAATAAAGCTCAAAGACGGAGACCACGCGAAGTCATGCTTTGTAACATGAGCGGGGGTGTTGTATCAGCCTTTACAATTTCCCGTGCGCGAAGCACCACTTAAAAGTTGAAGAAAAGATGTAATTGAGTGCCCACTTACTTGTGATATCTTCCTCTGACTGTGGGTAGACTTGGAGCAGAAAGTCCAAGACTTCAGCTGCCTTCTTCTCGGGTAAAAGTAATTCCTCTTCCTCTCTCTCCTTGAACTGTGTGTTGAACATGGCGTCGAACACAGGAGAGTTCAAACTGAGCACAGTCTTGTGCACATGGAACTTTCGTTCCTCCACAAGAAGGACAACGTCGCTTCCCTTCCATGGCTCCTTGAAGATATTACTTTCACTCTCCAAAAAGTCTTCAACTACTTGATCGTTTCCGTCGCTAGCTTCGCTTTCACTCTCATCGCTTTCCTCCTCGACAGGGTCCACTCGCGGAGGATTTGCAGAGGCCATAGTACAAACGTACGACGTGAAGGGTAAAAATACAACGTGTTTGATCAGCCCGCCAAATGCTTTGAATCAACAGACTGTACACGATGAAGCTCAGGGAGGTAGGAAATCAGTCAAAAACTTGTCCTACACCATGGTATTCATGGTAAAAATCTACACGTTTTGGTCACTTTGTACCATCGCCCGCGATTTCAGTCAGCGGAATAGCAGGCTCCAACAGGCGCAGTACATTGATTCTGGAGTTGTGGTTCATCCCAGTACAACTACAAGTACAAGTACAAAATGTATGTGCCACGGATCTCATGCAAATTAAGACAGATTTTAGCGTGCGCAGAACCATAAGAGTTAATAATGAAACGTTAGAGAGAAAAAGGAAGAGGCCAAACACGGACTTTTCCAGTTCTGGCACGATGAGAGCGAGTGTCTCAGATTCTGCTCGACTAAGAGTAAGAGTACCTTGCCCTTGGCCTTGGTGAGTTGTTCGTGCCTCGTGGGTTTATCCGCCACGTATTTCACTATTTGTCAAATTATTTCGTGTTCGCTTAATCTGTTACCGATCTGTGTGACCCGACCCTGGTTCCAGAGGTTTTCTAGATATACTATAGAGAGAAGAGCCGCGGCGAAAGCAGTCCGCTTCTCGCTGCTTCGCAGCTCGCTTCGCGGCTCTTTAAGGTAAAAATATACAAAGCTTGATACCGACCCAATTTTTTGGGAAAAGTAAAAAAACGCTTGAAGAATGTTTTACACCTCTTTTCCGAGCTCCTACGTATTGGTTTCATACTGTACCTTTCTCGTGCAAATTGTCAATCTACAACTAGTAGAGGAAAAGTAGTCTAGGAATACAGGAAAACTTTTATGCAAGTCTTCAAGCCGGCTTAGTTGCAGACTAGATCCCTTAAGTGTTTTTTTATGGACCCACCATAACGAGCCAGATGGGAAACAAAACATTTCATTGGGATGGCCATATTCTACTTCTAGTGATTCTCCACTTGATCCCCAATCGGATCCCCAATTGGATAAGTTTATGTCAAAGTTATATTTATTAATACAAGTACAGTATGTGGAAGCCACAATTAGGTGTAGTTTACAACTCCACTTGACAATGGGTCTTAAATTACAACACAGTATACCTCTGTGTAGTTTACAAATCCTTTTTCAAAACAATATCAACTGGCCCCCAGTTGTTTCACCCCCAATCTGAAGTTGATTCGGCTTCAATTTAAGTGTGGATGAATGCCGGTTTCTACAATGTATGATTAAACTACACACTAAAGTTACTTGAGTAGTTGAGAGTCTGCACACTTTACAACATGTAAGTTATCCTGTGTGTTGTCATTTTTTTTAAGACAATTCACTGTGCCGCTGTTTGTGCTTTCACTTAAAAGTACTGGTCAACTAATGTTATTTCTAGAACTTGTGCAATAGTTATTTAGAAACCATTCATAATACTGTGTGTATGAACACCAGTTTCTAGACAGTCAGCAAACTTTATCCCATGCACTTTGATATGATGTCTTAGTCTTTTGTTCGACTGCGCAGGTGTTTTTGTGTTGGTTTATGTGAAAACCTTTCTGTATATTACTGCCTCTAAAGAAGGTTCTTGGTGCGTTTTTACTTCTCTAAATTGAAGTTATTCATACATTAGTCTGCATACATTGTACTATGCTTTTATGAAATTAACACAAGCACCTTTACTGGTTGATGGATGTTTCATTCATAATTATTATGGTAAATTCTAACTGGCCTGTATTCATCTTCATTACAATACACTATTTCCTGTTTCACAGCATGTTAGGAATTGAACAAACATTGTTTTGGATCTGCTGTTAATGTGCCACTGGTTTCCTGAAATTTTTACCATCACAACATTTCTGTCTCAATAAAACTTCCAAGTGTATTAAAATCGTTTTAGATGTTAAGAATCAATTGGAACCTCACGTTACATTACATAAAAACTACTGCTATGTGTGATTCGAATTGAACCGGTGACTAGTCTGGCTTGTGGTACAAATAGACAGGTTTCCTTTTTTTTTTTTGTTACCTTCACTACTTTTCTGTCTCCATAAAATCTCAATAGTATCAAATTAAAAATCGATTGGAACCATACTTTACATCAATTAAAAAATAACATCACATAAAAGGTACTTTCTATGTATGATTTGTTTCAACCAGTGACCTCTGGCTCGTGGTACAAATAGCCAGGTTTCCTGTAATTTCTTACCATCACTACTTTTCTGTTTCCATAAAATATCAAGAGTATTAAAATATATTAGATGTTAAGAATAAATTGGAACCATGCTTACATCACATAAAAGGTTCTCTCTATGTGTAATTTAACTTGAAATGGTGACTTGTCTGGCTCGTGGTACAAATAGACCGGTTTCCTGTAATTTCTTACCATCACTACTTTTCTGTTTCCATAAAATATCAAGAGTATTAAAATATATATTAGATGTTAAGAATAAATTGGAACCATGCTTACATCACATAAAAGGTTCTCTCTATGTGTAATTTAACTTGAAATGGTGACTTGTCTGGCTCGTGGTACAAATAGACAGGTTTCCTGTAATTTCTTACCATCACTACTTTTCTGTTTCCATAAAATATCAAGAGTATTAAAATATATATTAGATGTTAAGAATAAATTGGAACCATGATTACATCACATAAAAGGTTCTCTCTATGTGTAATTTAATTTGAAATGGTGACTTGTTTGGCTCGTGGTACAAATAGCCAGGTTTCCTGTAATTTCTTACCATCACTACTTTTCTGTTTCCATAAAATATCAAGAGTATTAAAATATATATTAGATGTTAAGAATAAATTGGAACCATGCTTACATCACATAAAAGGTTCTCTCTATGTGTAATTTAACTTGAAATGGTGACTTGTCTGGCTCGTGGTACAAATAGACCGGTTTCCTGTAATTTCTTACCATCACTACTTTTCTGTTTCCATAAAATATCAAGAGTATTAAAATATATATTAGATGTTAAGAATAAATTGGAACCATGCTTACATCACATAAAAGGTTCTCTCTATGTGTAATTTAACTTGAAATGGTGACTTGTCTGGCTCGTGGTACAAATAGACAGGTTTCCTGTAATTTCTTACCATCACTACTTTTCTGTTTCCATAAAATATCAAGAGTATTAAAATATATATTAGATGTTAAGAATAAATTGGAACCATGATTACATCACATAAAAGGTTCTCTCTATGTGTAATTTAATTTGAAATGGTGACTTGTTTGGCTCGTGGTACAAATAGCCAGGTTTCCTGTAATTTCTTACCATCACTACTTTTCTGTTTCCATAAAATATCAAGAGTATTAAAATATATATTAGATGTTAAGAATAAATTGGAACCATGCTTACATCACATAAAAGGTTCTCTCTATGTGTAATTTAACTTGAAATGGTGACTTGTCTGGCTCGTGGTACAAATAGACAGGTTTCCTGTAATTTCTTACCATCACTACTTTTCTGTTTCCATAAAATATCAAGAGTATTAAAATATATATTAGATGTTAAGAATAAATTGGAACCATGATTACATCACATAAAAGGTTCTCTCTATGTGTAATTTAATTTGAAATGGTGACTTG
The DNA here is from genome assembly GCA_030867875.1 of Actinernus sp. WN-2022. Taxonomy (NCBI): domain Eukaryota; kingdom Metazoa; phylum Cnidaria; class Anthozoa; order Actiniaria; family Actinernidae; genus Actinernus; species Actinernus sp. WN-2022. The sequence goes on from JAOWCC010001304.1 coordinate 53,734, forward strand.
TTTGGCTCGTGGTACAAATAGCCAGGTTTCCTGTAATTTCTTACCATCACTACTTTTCTGTTTCCATAAAATATCAAGAGTATTAAAATGTATATTAGATGTTAAGAATAAATTGGAACCATGCTTACATCACATAAAAGGTTCTCTCTATGTCTAATTTAACTTGAAATGGTGACTTGTCTGGCTCGTGGTACAAATAGACAGGTTTCCTGTAATTTCTTACCGTCACTACTTTTCTGTTTCCATAAAATATCAAGAGTATTAAAATATATATTAGATGTTAAGAATAAATTGGAACCATGCTTACATCACATAAAAGGTTCTCTCTATGTCTAATTTAACTTGAAATGGTGACTTGTCTGGCTCGTGGACAAATTGGCAGGTTTTCTGACAGTAATTTATTACCATAAAGGTAAAAGGTAAGGTTATTCATTTTCTATGTGCAAAATCTTTTAATAGTAGGGAAAGACTAGTTAATGAACTTTGTACTGGAATAATATGATATTTTGCTATGTGGTTGAGCAGGCTCGAAACAGCTACATGTTTTTGTATCTTAGTACAACATGACAATCCGAAGTCGTAGTTGCCCGTCCAAAATATTTCAGTGGCATTCCTACTTTGTGGGAAGTTGGTTCGACTCCAACAGGAATAATGGACATGCTTTAAGGCTCAAAATCATTATCTCAATAAACATGTTTGATTTTGACGTTATTCAGTTGCCAGGCTTTTAAATAAATTTTGATGAGTTTGCTTATCTTCAAAATTAGAAATGGAAATGCTCACCAGGTGATTCCCATGTACTAAAAAGGAAATTACATGGCTGCTTGGAGATACAGTGTATACGATATATTCGCTGCGCCTTTGTCCTGAGTTATCAAACTAAACATTCAGTGACTTTTTACCTGACTACACAGCACAAGTATAGGTTATTTGTCAAGTACGCTACATACAACTGCTAAAAATACTATTAATAATTACAATTGTTAGAGATTGGAACACTGTCTATAATACAGTACTTACCCGCTTATAAGAACCTAGGTTTTTCCAAGTTAGCCTAAACAGGTTCTTATATAAATGGTGCTTAGTGGAGTTTTAGGCTATTTAGGTTCTTAAACAGGTTCTTATTTTTATAAGAAAGATATGATACCAGTGGCTGGAAGAAGGGCGGCATGTATATTAATTTAATGCCAAAACCGGCCTGGCCTTTGGACAGTATGTGATCATGACCCATTTTAGTAGATATTTCAATTCTCAGTATCAGGCTAAATGTTGATTTAAGGGTTAGGTTAGGTTAGGGTTAGGTTAAATAAGAACCTGTTTCAAATTTTAGGCTAAATAGGTTCTTATGTAAAGGGGGTCTAAATTGATATTTTTAGGCTAACAGGTTCTTAAATTCTAGGTTCTTATAAGCGGGTAAGTACTGTACTAACAATTTTAATTATAAGGCGGGAGTTCTAATCTTATCTAAAGTTAATCAAGGATGAATTAATTTACGATGGGTGACATTGCTCTAAAACTCAAAACAATTACTAATAAACAATTACTAGTTTTAATGTTCATGCATGTGGTAGCATAGAGGTAATCGGCTAACTCTGTTGCCATGTGATGTAAACACACATTACTCTGGAGAATTGACTCTTTGAAAATTAAACATGATTGCATTATGATTATAATAAAAAGGGAATAATTCCCCAGAGTAGCATCTGTTTACATCACATGATCTGAATTGGGTGGCAACAGCGTTAGCCGATTACCTCTATTGCTTTCCCTCTTCAGATTAATCTTCAGAATTATGCAAATTGCATATAGTGATGTGATTAACAGAATGGCCAGGAAGATTAAAGTGGCGAGCTACTGGTTTGGCGAGATCCTTGCTGTTAGTTCCAACATCCAGCAAGTGTTCGCGGTATCGATCTCCTAATCTTCGCCCTGTTTCTCCGATGTAGAGTTTGTTACAAAGTGTGCAGGTGATACATTAACCTTCAAGAGAGCCTTTGGGTCCTGAAATGAATGTGGTAGTTCTAGTGAAAGCACATGTGTTACTTCGTTTCCTGGGTCATTTAAAAGTTTCTGGTTGGATTTACCTACTTGTAAGAAAGCAGATGAATTTATGCTAAAGAAGATAAGGACAAGTTTCTCAGTCGCGTACAACTTAGAGCTTTTTGTCATGATTACCTATCAGAAAATTCGTCTGCTTTCTTAGAAGTAAAGAAGAGATATTCTACCGCACTTTAATGAGATTCCACCGCACCTACACAATAGATAATGAGATACCACCTTACTTTATTCATGAGCCCAAGACAATAGAGCTGTGATGACGTCACCTGAATTAATGAGATACCACCTTGTTTAATTAATGAGGTACCACCGCAAACAAGAGGCTGATTCCATGCACCCTGTACTACTGAAACTGCATGTTTGTGCATATTAGACGTAAAGCAGGAATAAGGGTTAGGATTAACATTTATCAAAAGTCCTAAAAGCTGGACAAAAAAGTTCATAATAAAACGCGACCAAAAATTATAATGGTAAGTTGACTGATTGATAACGCCCATCACGTGTTATGACGTTTTCAATACCAGATGACCAATTTTTCGATTTCATCCGATCTGCATTAAAAGTAGCGTCTTATGAAAGGTCATTATTACACCAATCTGAATTTGGATATCCCAAACATGACAAAAGATAGGAGATTTTGTATAGAACAAGCTTGACATGGCGAATTTGAAACCGAGTGCTGTTGCTTGGAGGCATATCCGATGTATCGTTACACTCGTAAGTAGATAACTTTTTTATTTGTCACCAATTTTAAATTTGATTGGCTTAATTATTAATTTCACTGTTTTGCTATTAATGACGTCATAACTTATTAAGGGCGTGGTCAGGACACTTGTCAAAACGCATTTGCGATCTCATCTAGTTGAGAGCTTTCATATGATACAGTTGCAAATTTCATCCTTTTCTGATGTATATTTCAAAATTAAGTCAGTTTGGGGTTAATTTGGTTAAACTACTCTTCAGTGTAATATGTATACATGCGACCTAAACTGAAATTAGGATTAGAGTTAACATTTCTCAAAAGTCTTCAAAGTTGTATAAAAAAGGCACCAATCAGAAGTTCATTGTAAAACACGACCAAAAAGATCATGGTCAGTCGATTGACCACGCCCATCACCTGTTATGACGCCACAATATCAGATGGCAATTTTTCGATTTCGATCATCACCAATCAGAAGTTCATTGTAAAACACGACCAAAAAGATCATGGTCAGTCGATTGACCACGCCCATCACCTGTTATGACGCCACAATATCAGATGGCAATTTTTCGATTTCGATCATCCGATCTGCATAAAAATGGTATCTTATGAAATCTCATTATTACACCAAACTAACGGTCTAAACGTTAGTTTACACCGTTGTTGTTCATTTTTAAGGGAGAAAATGACTTTTCTGTGCATGTGGTTTAATCGACCATTTTCTTGTCTTTTTCTACCATCTCCTTGAGAGCTCGTAACGGTTACTACAGAAGTGAGCTCTATAAGTTGCTAATGACTGTATGACACGCAAACTGTGTTTTAACATGTTTTAACACTTGTCGTTCATTTTTACGGGAGAAAATGACTTTTCTGTGTACGTGGTATAATGGACCATTTTCTTGTCTTTTTCTACCATCTCCTTGAGTTCTCGTAATGGTTACTACAGAAATTGTGAAGTGATCGCGATAGGTCAGTTGATAATGATTATATGACATACAAACTCTGTTTTAAAATGTTCTAACACTTGTCGTTCATTCTTACGAGAGAAAATGACTTTTCTGTGCACGTGGTATAATGGACCATTTTCTTGTCTTTTTCTACCATCTCTTTGAGATCTCGTAATGGTTACTACAGAAGTGAGCTCTATATAAGTTACTAATGGCTGTATGACATACAAACTAAAGTAAAGTAAAGTAAAGTAAAGCAACTTTATTTAACGTCGGTAACTCGTGACAGTCTGGTGAGACTGATAAACTTGAGGCCGACGGGAGACCTACGATTTTACGTCCTTATCCGAGAAGACGTGAAGGTCTAACGATTTGCAGTTGTTTCACAAAGGCAGCACCTTCCACTCAGTTATTTTAAGACCCTGAGTGTTGGTCCGGCCGGGGCTTGAACCCGCGACCTCTCGCTCAACAGACCGGAGCTTAACCACTGAGCTAACCGGGGTGCGGTTTTGGCATGTTTTAACACTTGTTCATTTTTACGGAGAAGTATGCTGTATAAGTTACTAATGACTGTGTGACATACAAACTCTGTTATGGCGTGTTCTAACACTTGTCGTTCATTTTTACGGGAGAAAATGACTTTTCTGTGCACGTGGTATAATGGACCATTTTCTTGTCTTTTTCTACCATCTCCTTGAGAGCTCGTAACGGTTACTACAGAAGTGAGCTCTATAAGTTGCTAATGACTGTATGACACGCAAACTGTGTTTTAACATGTTTTAACACTTGTCGTTCATTTTAACGGGAGAAAATGACTTTTCTGTGCACGTGGTATAATGGACCATTTCCTTGTCTTTTTCTATACCATCTCCTAACCGTTACTACAGAATAGGCGCTATCACTTGCTCATGATTGTATGGCGTACAAACTCTGTTCTGCCATATGTTAAATCATGAGCAACTGATACCGCCTATTCTGTAGTAACCATTCAGACGTTAAGGACGTGGTAGAGAGTTCAGTTGTATGTCATATAGCCATTAGTAACTTTTTGAGCTCATTTCTGTAGTAACCGTTACGAGATCTCAAGGAGATGGTAGAAAAAGACTAGAAAATGGTCCATTATACCACGTACACAGAAAAGTCATTTTCTCCCTTAAAAATGAACGACAAGTGTTAAAACATGTTAAAACATGCACAGTTTGCGTGTCATACAGTCATTAGCAACTTATAGAGCTCACTTTTGTAGTAACCGTTACGAGCTCTCAAGAAGATGGTAGAAAAAGACAAGAAAATGGTCCATTATACCACAGAAAAATCATTTTCCTCCGTAAAAATGAACGACAAGTGTTAAAACACGCCATAACAGAGTTTGTATGTCACACAGTCATTAGTAACTTATAGAGCATACTTCTCCGTAAAAATGAACAAGTGTTAAAACATGCCAAAACAGAGTTTGTATGTCATACAGCCATTAGTAACTTATAGAGCTCACTTCTGAAGTAACCATTACGAGATCTCAAAGAGATGGTAGAAAAAGACAAGAAAATGGTCCATTATATATACCACGTGCACAGAAAAGTCATTTTCTCCTGTAAAAATGAAGGACAAGTGTAAAAACATTTTAAAACAGAGTTTGTATGTCATATAATCGTTATCAACTGACTTATCGCGATCACTTCACAATTTCTGTAGTAACCATTACGAGAACTCAAGGAGATGGTAGAAAAAGACAAGAAAATGGTCCATTATACAACGTGCACAGAAAAGTCATTTTCTCCCGTAAAAATGAACGACAAGTGTTAAAACATGCCAAAACATGTGATACAGCCATTAGCAAGTTAATTCTGTAGTAACCGTTACGTGACCTCAAGAAGATGGTAGAAAAAAAACAAGAAAATGGTTATTTTAGCAGACGCATAGAGGTAATCGGCTAACGCTGTTGCCACCCAATTCAGATCATGTGATGTAAACACACATTCATTCCTATACTACGCAACACGCCCAAAGCGTACAAAATCATAATAACACTACAACTAGTGGAGTGTGACAGTGCCGGATGCCTGGTGGACAGCAGCAAACGGTTTCTTTAATAAACTACGGTATTACAAATCATTACATAGTACTAATATTACAAAATCATAATATTTAACAGGACATGATTTAACAGGACATGAAGGAATAGAGAAAACATTCCATAACCACACATCATCCTAAACGGATGGTTGCACAATCAAATGACGTAATCACATGATAATAAATAGCTTTTCACATGCTTAAATCAAATAATACCGAAAAATCGATATCTAAAGAAAATAATGTACGTTGCCCGGTACGAAAAACCATCGTAAAAAACCACGTCTTGCTACGTGGAAAAACTTCTGGAAACGTACTCCTCGACCGAATGCAATCGTACAAGGCTCCGAGGGCTAAAGCCAAAATGGTTATATCTTGATGAATAATAATTTAAAAACATTAAAACTAAAGTTTGGCTGACTTGTGGCTGTCCAGCAAGCGAGAGAAAGAATTCTAAACTGATTGGTCTTTATATACCTCAAATATGAATATTAAACATATGTACGAGAAAATAACTAATGAACTATCACTTAAGTGATAAACAAATAGCTACGTGCCGTAATGAAGACGCTTTCCAACTCACTTTGTTACGTTGGAAAGCCTCTATTACTCTGGAGGTTGACTCTTAGAAAATAAATTTTATTCAGATAGGCATGACTGCATTGTGATTACAATGAAAAAGGAACAATTCCCCAGAGATCACATGATCTGAATTGGGTGGCAACAGCGTTAGCCGATTGCCTCTATTGGGGCGGCACATGTGTGTCCGTACAGTGTCTGTAGTAAATCTGAACGAGTTGCTATTATATATATTATTGTCTGGCGTAGAAACTAATCAGTTCTCAAACAGTTTCTATTCCCGGAAACCGCGTTTAAAATAGTTGACATGTTAATGTTGAGCGAGGGAGTTTTGGGCTTGAATACTGTTTATCCTCCGTATCCTACTCAGATAAAAAGTAGTAATAATCATGGGCTATGGTGCTATAAAGACGGCACCTGGGCCTTTCAGCCTTGACCTTGTAAACACGAAGTAATTGATAAAATACAGACTTGTCACTTGATTAATTATAATCTGTAAACCGAGGAAAAATTATGCAATGAACATCATTGTTTACGAGATTGAATAGGTTACACTGGGTTTCATACAGTAATAACAATGTGGCCGTACTTTTTAACACCAGTCTTATAATGCCGGCGCGCTTTACAAATTACCGAGGTCTATATTACCCTGGGTGCCAGTTTAGCAGGGTTTAGCCTTCTCGTCGATCTAAACTTTGGCTTAGAGAGGGCAGTAGAACCTCTGGCACCCAGGGTAGGTCTATATTAGTCTCAGTGCTGACTGCTTAATATCTCGTCCAAAAGCTGGGTGAATATTATGCCGTATCTCGTTTTATTTAAGCTCCAACCCAACCGGCTAATAATTAGACTGAACACGTTCGTCTTGTGCTTTTGCGAGTCGCCGGCCGACAGTCAGTAATGTCGCAAGAGTCGCGGCTGTCCTCAACTTTAAGCGGTGCACAACTCTTATCGGATTATGCTTCTGTTGCCAGCAAGGACCATATTTCCTGATTTTCTAGTTTAGGTTATAAACACACAGGCTAAAATTCATGTTGCTCTAGCTTTGTAAATTATTCTAACCCTATTTAGGTTGGATACGCTCAGGCTAAAATTCATGTTTGAATGAAGACTAACGCCAATTATTTCTGGCTGTGGCGTGTTGCTCTTGCTCTGTAATCGCTATAAACTGCACTCGTGGTATTCCATACGATATTTATGTCATGGTATACCATACACAATACATGTTCATTTATACCACAGATACCATGGTGTAGGACCAGTTTTTGACACGTTTCCTTACTGGCTCAGACTGCCCTGTAGGGTCAGCGGTAGAACTTAGAACACTTCAAGGGTCAAGGATCGGCATCATCATTTTCGCTTTCGTGCAAGCGCATAGCAGCAGGGTCTGCCTATGTTTATATAAAATGTGCGAGCCGACGGTGGGATTCATGCGAGCCAAGATGCGAGCCACACGGTAACCGTGTGAGCTTTTCGACTATTTCGAGCCGGCCTGTACCACATCCGTTGGCTTACCCAACAATACAAAACACCCTAACCTTTAGAACGTGCAGTACAAAACAATAGAGCTACAGTATAATAGTGCAATCGGAATACAGGTCTCGAGCAGTACTAACTACTTATTAACCGAGCGTGAGGTCTGTACAGAGAAATATCAGACCGCAGTTTTTCTGTACAGACAGAGGCTTTGCGAGGTCTGTACAGAAAAACCAAGGTCTGATATTTCTCTGTACAGACCGAGCAAGCGAGGTTAATAAGGTGTTTATTATATGGCATATTTTTTAAGTTTTAATTCGACCGGTCCGTGTACACAAACACTGCAGCGGAAAAATCCGTATTGCCCGTGGGCGTTACGGGAGAATTCCGCCCGCTAAACGGCCAATCAGCGCGCGCCATTTGACCGGAAGTAGCTCCTGTCATATAATAATGTACTATAATTACTCGAGACTATTTTAGCCGTATCAAGAATCACCGAGTCGCATACCAACAGAGATAATTAACAGGTCAATTAGCAGATCATTCCTATCAACTTAACTTTGGAACGGGAAACCATTGCAAATTGAGCCGTCAACTGTGTCGGTAACGGAAACCCGGCTTGCTTTGATTTTCATAGTATTTGTATAAAATTAACTGTATAGCGATACTTACTGTTTGTAAACACTGACGTCATTTATATATTTGCATATGGCACTAGCGATTTGGGCCTCACAAAATACATCTAAAGTCTCAGTTCTGCTTCCAAATCTTAATTCTTTTATAAGACTTATAAGTTAATAGCATATAAGCTTCAATGAAAGGACTTGCTTGCATTTTGGAAGAACAAGAAGAGAAATTTGGCGATGAAAATAAAGCACCGACCTGTGATATTTTATAAGCAACTGACTGCGTTCATGCTTCGTTTCTGCCAACCACAGAACGCAACAAATGTGGCGTGACTGGCCTGTGTGACGTCACAGTAAGAAGTATAAATAATAAACACAAAGTATTATGCTGTCATTTGAAAATAATCCATAGAAAATAAAGTTATAGATCAAACTGAGCAAATCATGAAGCGGACAAAAATATTTAAAAATGACCAATAAACTGTGTAAATATACAGTCTTCAAGTAAAATATTGAAAATACTTTCAATCAAGCATTGTTTGTAATCAATTTTAAAAACAGCCACCAATCGAACACCGACTCCATACAGTGCATACCCGCGCATGCATAATACCATGACATAGCCCGTTTAAGCTCCTGGCTTTGAACGGCATACTATTTTTCCTTTTTCAAGTGTCCAAGAGAGAAATCATAGCATATTTTCTCGGAAACATGCCAGTTTCCAGTCTTCAACTTGTAAAGGTTCGTCGAATATAATCTCACTATATATCCTCTGCGCCGAACTCAGTCACGATGGTTAAAGAGTCAAAATACGCTAGAGATTAATATCAACCTGCTAGTAAGATAAAGTACAGGAATTCAAACACTCCGTTTATTTTTTCTCATCTTGTTCTCGTACCGCCTTTTAATAACAGTTTGAAGACAGACTTCGTAAACTCTGAATTTCTAACGAGACCTGAAACAACCATGGAAGTTGCTCAAAGCCAGGTCCCGGCTAATCCACCGACCGAGTTGGAATTTAGCGTGTTGGTTTTTGCGGAGGGGGGGAAACCAGAGAACCCGGAGAAAAACCCTCGGAGCAAGGGCGAGATACCAACAAACTAACCGTAACCCTAACCCAGCGCCATATGGCGAGGTGAGAAGCGAAGCGTTTAAAGGAGAATATGCGTCTTTTCACGTTCAGATCTACTCATTGAGCTAAAGTTGATTTTAGGCTTCAGCTCTCCATTAACCACTGCGCCAACCGGGCTCCCTAAAAGTCTGCTCGCCGCCCGCACCACTATTTGCACAGGCAACCCAGAATCCGTCGACTATACAAACTTGTATTCAAGAGAAATAAGTTCTGCTATTTTATTTCTTTGTGGTGCACGTCTAAAAAGAGGAAATACGTTTTGAAGGTCGAAAAATAGCCGATTCTCCGCTGATAAAGCTAGTTTGTGTGGCGGCTCAATTCAGTGCTTTTTTCCCCGTATCGTACGTCATGCATACCAAGGAAAAACAACCACCTTCAGCACAAAGAAAGCACAATAGTGCGCAATTATGAGTCGTTAGACCATCTATTCAAAGCCGAAAACAACATGACAAAACTAATTAATTCCCCGTATCGTACGTCACAGAAATTGAGCCGCCTGTACTTAGCGGCGGTTGGGAGGTTCTTTCCTTCGACGCAAAACACAGTAAAATAAATTTGGGTATGCGTCTTTTCACGTTCAGATCTACTCATTGAGCTAAAGTTGATTTTAGGCTTCAGCTCTCCTTTAACCACTGCGCCAACCGGGCTCCCTAAAAGTCTGCTCGCCGCCCGCACCACTATTTGCACAGGCAACCCAGGCTCTCAGGTAATTTCGAGTTGTTGGTGTGTTAATATGTGAGTACTACTCGCGAGTGCTATAAGGTATTTATAGGCATTGAGTGATATTTTGAAAGCTCTAGCCTTCAGGCGAGAGGTAAGCTTTTGATGAAGATCGAGATGTAGCCAGTTCACGTTGCGGGTAACAAATTGTTGCTTGTCAGGTGACCATAAATCAACCAATGAGGGAGCACGTTATATCTGGAAAACTTATGGCTAAATAACAAAAATACAATAACCTATTTGTGGCGTCGAAATATGCCATATTTCGTCCGCGGACATTATCTGATCCGAGAAGAGAACAGTTCCCGAGAGCGAAGCTACTAGGATCAGATAATGCCCAAGGACATATTTCGACGCCACAATGCAGATTGTTATCATCCTTAAAATATTTTCTTTGACGCTCGCTTATACGCTCACAGGGGGTGTATTCGCTGATATTCCCGGTCGCGGAGAAAATATCAGGTCACGTGACGCATTCAACCAATCACGCGCAATATAGGATAATTATGGGTTATAATGGTGTATATTTACAGAGCCACAATACCACATTAGTTTAGAATAATTAAGTTATTTCTTTCACAGCAAAGTAAAAATGCTCCAGTCTACATACATTGTAGAGCGAGTGTACAGTATGTTAATATTCTTTATGCTTTTGTGATTTTTTGATGCTGGTGTTGTCTGTTTTGTCATTCTTTGTTTGTTGCAAAACAATAAATAGAAAAACTTGTAAATGTGGAGCAAAACTCATAAACAAGCCAAACATATTCACATTGTTAACTTTATTGACAACTGACATACAACAGCAAAGCTTGAATTATACAATGCTTACAATATAATAAAATGTACTAAACTACAAACTTAATACTAAATATAATACAAGTATAAAACCTAGCTCAATACAAAATCTTCCTTTGAATTTTTGAAAATAAGAATATTTAAACTAACTGGTATTTTGTAAACATTTTCTCAGGAGTTTCATTATTTTTGAGGAAGCGGTTGGAAAATGTAAGATCAGGGGTGGAGAAATAAACATAATTTGATACTTGCGTGAACCACACTTGGCTTCTAATGAAACCTCTGATTTTATATAATTTTAGTACAGTCCATTCATTGTACCGAAAATAATGGTGGCTTGTACTTTACCCACAATCCGATCTGTGCAAAAACTTTAAAAATCTATTATAAAATTGTGGTAGAGGTAATTTTAAATATTAAAAACAGGCAAGTACAAATACTATTGCCAATGCACTGTTATTGAAGAGAATAGATGAAATGTAGGTTGCAACCCTCAAAGAGGACAAAACATTCATTAAAATCTGAAATGACAAAATCAAATGAATTTATTTACAACTGAAATGCAGTAACTGTAACTAAGTCTTATAATAATAATTATGCAGTCAAATAACTGACCATAAACAAAGGCAAGTTTTTAGGCAATTGAAGCCTAACGTCCAAGTAAATTATACATTTCCAATAGCAGTTTAAACAACTTTTTATCACCCCTAACGCCATAAAATTTATTTGACAAATGAGTCTCTACGCGGTTGAGCATTTCCCTACATGCTGTGCAGTTTTTGAGTCGAGTTTTTAGCTCAGCCTCTCTCTTTTCTAGGGTTGTACATGATCTACTATTATGGGCTACACAAAACTCAGTTCTGCTCTGATACGTAGACATTCCAAAATCAGTCAAACGAATGACTTGTGGAAAAAGATCTGCTAGGCAGTTTTCCAGTCGCTCCATTCTAGGCAATATGATCTCTTTTAGACTGACAATGTCAAGATCATCAAAGCATTTTAACACGCTCAGGTATTCAACCCTTGTATTCTGCAGACGGATACAGCACAAAGAACGCACTTCCTCCAGTCCAAATCTCTGTGCAAGTATCAGAGCCTCCAAGATGCTCGTAGCTTCCCCATTTGCTCCTTGTGATCGCAAGAACGTCTCACAGGATTTGGTGACATTGTTTGTCTGATACTCATCAGCTAGGGTAAGTATCTGACCCACATTATTAACTGAAAACATAAACAATCAAGAACAGGTTTAGAAATGACTGATACATAAGAAATGCCAACCTTCAGTTCTGTGGGGACCCAGAGCCTTTCTGTGCCTTGTCCCAGATGACATTGTAAGAACCCCTTGTACAGGCTAGTCACATACATGGCCCAAAATGCCCAATGTTTGAGCATTACAGTATTTTTGGAGAGCATCCACCATCTTGGATTCATCACACATGTAATACTCCCCTCATAGTTCCTAGTTCCACCCTGATAAAACTGCATGAAAACGAGGTGAACAGTGACTCAAGTGATGCAAGTACTGTAGATACATTGTGGAAATATTACATGATTGTACAGCGAATTTCTTAATTTGTTTTAAAGATAATTCACTTGTTTGTTTTATATTAGTGGATGAGTCACAGTTCGCCTCATTTTCATGAGCGCTTAACATAAATTATTCATAAATGGTGGAGAGTCAACTGAGTGGAACTATTGCTGCAGGAATGTTATCAGTTACTGTGTAATCCCAGTGAGATTTTCTGTTAATTTATTCGATCTTTACCAAGCTTGGAGAAAAGTATTGAAAACTCCAAAATGATTAGGATTTGGCCATAGGCATAATCGGCAGTTTATTTTTGAAAATCAAACAGCACAGCCAATCAGAAGCAGAACAACCAGAAGTTCTAATTTTCTTAAGACCCCATCTTGGATTAGGTGTGTATAGACCCCTTGGGTATGAAGGCAAAATCTGCCACTCACCACAGGTAACCCAAACTCCAAACTGGCTTCCAAAATATGCCAAGATACAATGTACAGTATATAGACAGTGACACTTCTATTTCAATACATGTATGATAATCCTTTCAGCTTAAAAAAGGAAACTTATGAAGATTATAAATTAATAATAATAATTATTACAAGTACATGAAAAAAGTACTAGGAAAAGAACTGACATAAAAAAAATCTAACTAATGCTAAAAATAAGATTACTAAGAGAGAGGCTACTTTGCACTTTGGCATAATCTAGAGCCTGTTACAAAATTCCCCACCCCTCCCACAAACATACCCCACACTCCACCCCCTAGAATAATGCACTTATCAGCAGCTTCCCCAGGGGTAGACCCATGGGCTGGCCAGGGGGGTATGTTGTGGAATACAACTTAGGGGTTCAGGGCTCAAAATAGCACCCTGCCAATGGCCAAAAAGCAGGCCATTTTTTTAGGAATGCCAGGTGAACATATGCTTGGAAATGATGTAAAACACTCAATGGCCTCCAAAAAAAAAAAAATGTCAGGCCATATTCTATTTCGAGCCCTGGGGTTTCAATGTATGTGTCGCCCCTGGGTAGGGGAAATGCTTGACTTTGTTTGCAGTTCCAAAATAGGAGAGGGTGAATTCGTAAGATTGTAATGCATGTATCAAAATAAGTCAAGATAAGTCAAAATTATCAGACAAGGCAATGTTTGATTGCATTAATAGGGCCCACCCGTACAGCTGGACAGAGAAACTAAAAAACGTAATTGACCTACTTGGTTTCAGCTTCATTTGGCAATTAAATTTTGGTGAAGACCCTTCAACGTTTCTCGTAAAGAGAATACTCAACAATCTAGGTCAAAGATCCAAAGATATCGAAATCCAAAACTGGCATGGAGAAATTCATTACGACGAAAGAAAAAATCCATCTCATTCCAATAAGCTAAGAACATATAGATTATTTAAATATAATTACACCCAAGAGGAATATCTCAAAAACGTAAGTGTAGTTAAGCACAGGATATCTCTAACCAAACTCCGAATCAGCAATCACTGCCTTCAAATTGAAGTAGGAAGGCATTTAAGGCCATATCAAAAGTAGAAGTAATACAGAAGTTGAAGACGAGAGGCATTTTCTCGTCAAATGCAAATTTTATCATATGAAACGTATGGAGCTATTTAAAAAATTAGAAAGGCAGTTAAATAAGAAAATAAACCATCTAACGGAAAATGAGATATTCCTCCTCCTTATCAATCCGCCACATGAAATTCAAAACACTGTGGCTAAGTACGTCTATGAGTGTTTTAAGGAAAGAACGCCGTAAAGTAGTAAGAAGTCATTGTACACTTAAATAGACTTGTTGCAGTTCTGTCATTGCTGTTATATTATATTATTATTAGCGTAACCGATGTCCTGTATAGGATAAGGGCTGGTAATAAACTTATGTCTATGTCTATGTATCAATGTTAAGCCGGAGGGGGGGGGGGGAGCATTGCCATTTACTGCTACCCTTTGCTTTTCACTAACATTCTGTGGCAAAATGCTGCAGCAGTGGCACAATGTAATTAAACTACAGGTATTAAATTAAAGTCTTAGACAATGTGAAACTAATTAAATTCTATTAACACAAATTTGTTTATAAAAGGTGTGGAGTCCTTTTTGTTAACAATATAAATTCATGAATATTAATGACTATATATGAATATTAATTAAAACACTGCTCTGGTGGAAAAGTCTGGGGAGAACATTGTATCATACCCTGTTGTGAAAGCTTTGAAGTTTCTCTTGTTCTTACATACATGTACAGTTCCAGTTGTGGATCAGCCATTATTCAAATAAACAATATGGACTGTAGTAAACTGTTCTCCCTTCAAATAAGAACTCTGCTGTCCCTTTTCTGATCACTCGACATTAACCAGTTATTTCAAACTCCCGCTATTTCAAACTTTTTTTCATTCCACCTGGAACTTCGAAATAGTGGGGTTCGACTGTATAACGAAAACGTGACCCATAGGACTTTGACTGGTAAGATTTCCCAGCCCCACCCCTGGGAAAAATCGTCAAGTTTGTTCCACCCTTTTTATAACCGGGGGTGCTTTCCATTCAACCAAAAAAAAAAAGAACATTCCGGTCAGAAATCAAATGGAACAGTAAAATTCCCGGTTCGACCGTCAAAATTCCTGGTTTAGATTTGGCGTAATTTGCCAGTTTGGGGAATTGAAATCGAGGCTACTAATAACCGGCTGGTTTCTGCGAATGGAACGCGTATTTTTTCCGACCGGTTTTACTAATTCGAAAAATACTGTTCCATTCAACATTTTCGAAACTTCTAACCGGTCGTTTTGGTTGAATGAAACGTGCCCCGGGCCTTCCATTTGCGGAAGCTGCTGATAAGCGCATAACGCCATAAGTCATCAAGTGGTCACTTGCATTGCAGGGGAGCCGGGGTGGCGCTAACCTGAGTATCAGTCCCTCTCCCCCTTCCTTTCCATCACCCCTCCCCCCTAAGGAAGGAAGGGAAAGAGGGCCTGACACAATTCTTTGCATGGCCGCCTTCCGCCACTCGCGCCATTTTAAGACAAAAATCCAGACATGTGATTGACGGTTTTGTCTAATTTGTTTGATTTTTAATTAAAATCCAGACAAGTGATTGACGTTTTTGTCTAATTTGTTTGACTTTATTTAAAATTTAGAAATATGATTGACGTTTATGTCAATCAAAAGTCATGATCCTGTTTCTTTTGTTTTTCTGACCAATGAAGGAAAAAGCCAGAATATGGCTTTTTAGCAAGCGGCCATGCAAAGAATTGTGTCAGGCCCTCTTTCCCTTCCTTCCTTAGAGGGGAGGGGTGGTGAAAAGGAAGGGAGAGAGGAACTGATACTCAGGTTAGGGTGGCGCAGTGGTTAAGCGCTTCGCCTCTCACCTCTGTGGCCCAGATTCGATTCCCGGGCGCGGCGCCATATGCGAGTTGAGTTTGTTGGTATCTCGCCCTTGCTCCGAGGGTTTTTCTCTTTCCTCCCTCCGCAAAAACCAACACGCTAAATTCCAATTCGATCTGTGGATAAGCCGGGACCTGGCTTTGATCAGCCCCTATGGCTGTTTCAGGTCTCGTTAGAATTCAGATTGGCCGGTCACTTACTTGTGATCTCGCGCTCTGTCTGTGGATAAAGCTGCAGCAAGAATTCCAAGAACTCAGTCGCCTTCTTCCCAGGCAACAGAACTTCACCTGCCAAACTTTCCTTGAACTTCTTATTAAACATCGCATCGAACACAGGAGAGTTTAAACTCAGCATAGTCTTGTGCACATGGAACTTTCGTTCCTCCACAAGAAGGACAACGTCACTCCCCTTCCATGGCTCCTTGAAGACATTACGCTCACTCTCCAAAAGATCTTCGATCACTTCATTGCTTTCGTCGCTAGCTTCGCTTACACTGTCACTCTCATCGGTGTCGATTGCGGGAGGATTTGCTGCGGCCATAATATTGAACGTACGATAAGTGTTCGTCTTCGATAAGCGCGCCAAACGCTTTGAAGTTCGATATGAAGCTGTTTCCTTTTAGGTCAGCGGTTGCGGTGTTGGTACCAGTCCACTTGGACGTGCGCCAGCTCATCATAGAAGAAATATGGAGGAGCTCGAGTCATACAGTGATAATTTGCTGTTTAACAAGAGACAACTTGGTCCGATCGGATCGACTGCGTAAGTTAAATACCTCTTATTATATATTGGAATAAATGACCGATACATACTGAGAGATTTTTGCCGTTCCAGTACCTTATTCAGCGTTTTAAGTTAATATTACATTCATTGTATATAATTTTATACATATTTTGTAAGCTTACTGCTATAATTTTTATTTATAGAACATTAATGGCATCTAAACTACAATCCGATTTAAAAACTTAGCTTAATATTTCTGTAGAATATCCGAGCTTATAGGTTTGCTGTGTGTCGCCTCTGATATTAATGCTTTAAATCGGTTTGTTTGGTCCGTTAATTAACGTAACGACTAACGTTTATGGCAAATGTTCAAGCTGCATGTACAACAACTTCAATGCACCTGCATATAGCCAATGTATATAAGCTTAGATATATATGTTGCAGTTAAATAATCATTTCAGGTAATTTTTAAAATTTATATACCAGTACATGTACTATATAACCTAGGTAATTATAATTTTTTGTGTACTAAAATAAATTCACCTCCCCCATTCTGTTTTCCTATCACTTATTACTTCCTTCCACTACTTCCCTGTATTCTTACATAATGCTACATAATGTACATTGTAGCCATATTTTTATCATGTGATGTGACAGTTTATGTTTTGATGATAGTGCCCAGCAAGAGCAGAATATTGAAATGCCAAATAGAGTATTTTTGTCAACTTGGAGCTATCATCTAATGGTCCTTGGAAATTCGAAGTTCTTAAAACTAGCATAATTTTATTAAGCTAATTTCTGTTTTGAGAACATCAAATTTCCACTGGCAACTGTCAGGTAATAGTTCCTCAATATAGGCACCACTATACTGTCTACGTGTATTTGTTAAATTGAAACCTAGAGCTCACAGTATGATAATATTATTATTAAATAGAAAACTCGCCTTTTATAAGTGATACTAATAAAATGAGTGGTCATGTGGCTCAGACCTTTAGATCCAATATAACATGGACACAATTAAATTTCATAATTAAATGACTTCAATTGACCTATATCATTATGACGTCAAGGCTTGTTTATGAGGGGGACAGAATCGACATGAACAATAGAATTTTGAACTAAATCTGCTCTGCTGAGAAAAATTTAACTTCGAATTGTCTGGTTTCCAGATATCAGCCGTATCAATGTTTATCCCACAATATTTACCGTATTTGGTGGCTGTTACCGCTAAACTACGTTCTACAAAATGCATTTGATAGCGATTTCCTTTGTGTTGTTGCTGTTTTGTCCCCCTCCCACGACCGTGATCCTTAGTGTTTAAACAATAGATTGTTTTGATTTGACGTCATAATGATATAGGGCAATTCTAAAGTGTAATTACATTATTTTGTACTTCTTAGTAAAATATAATAATTTTCAGAACTTTTGATGAAATTACTTGTTTATAGCTATGTTGTGCATCACTGATTGACATATGTGTAGTTATATAGTACAAAGCAAAAAATTGGGTCCCATACTGATGGTTTGGTGTCATAGGAAATAACAGTGATCTTTGATCAGCCAGGGCATCTAACAGGATGTGAGGTTGCAATTTCACGTAATTGACCGAAAATTGCATCCAATCATGTAATTTCATTCAATTTCTGCATAATGCTAGAAAATTTTTTTTATCATAAAATTAAATTACTTATCTAATATTATCCACATTCCTGGGGATACAATTTCAGGCAAAAATATACACCAATTGGCATTTATTTCCTTTCCAAGATACCAAAAATACGCTTTGCATCTTGTAGGTCGAAAACACCATTGATGTGTCCAACACACAATGTTGCAAGGATCTGGGTACTAATTTTCATAGATCTTTCTACGGTTCGCATTCCGTTCGCTGTTTATAGACAGGTTTTCACGCTGTTCTAATGGTTGTTTGGGGTTGTTTTGCGGTCTACATTCAATTGTATAGGAAGACAAAGATGTATTCTCTTTCCTTTAAACTCAAAAAGGCGATTAAATAAAGAAAACAATATCTATTTAAAAAATGCGTAATCGAGCTTTTTTTCGCGTAATTGGGCAAATATTTCAGCGTAATTTCCGATTTTTTTCCCCTGATCAGTCTGTGTTTGAGCTCCATATCGTTGCACTTACATTGTATGGCCATCAGTTTGGGAGCACTTGAACCCAGAGTCTTGCCTAATAATTGGATTGACTGGGAGGGTCTTTATACAAATTTTACTAGAGAGAGTGAGGGTTTATACATGTACATATATATAATTATGTACATTCCAGATTGAGGCCTTTTTCCTTTGTTGAAGAAAGAGAAAAGGTCTCAGTGATCCTCACTCTCTCTAGTGAATCAGTCGGGTGCATGGTGCTTTACACCTGGTAAAACACTAAGGTCTATATATATATAATAGACTTCAAAGTCTATTATAGACCTTAGTGTTTTTACCAGGTGTAAGCTACATGTACATGTAAGCATCATGCACCTGACTAAATTTTTTTCATCTGATCTGATTGGACAAAATACTCTTGAATTATGCATGAATTTTAGAAGTACATTCAATACATGTAGTAATGTTTATTATGTTGTTGTTATCCTTAGGCTGCAATAATACATGTATTTCTGTTTTATTATTCAGAATAATTTTGCTCTTTTGTGTTTCAGTGTCACACCTTATGTGATTGCTCTTGTGATTTCTAAGTTTCTTCATGCATTTGGCCTTTTTGTGGCTTACGAACAGCTGAAGGTGTTCCATGTAACTCAATTTATTTTCATCATTCGTCTCTGGTAAGTATGAATATACAAAACTTATAATAAAACTATACCTCATGATATGTACACTAGCTGTATATAATTATGATGGGTAAAGTGAACAATCTGCACCGAAAAATCTTGGTAACAGTTTGTTACCGCTTTCACTAATTAGTAGCGCCAGCGTGCCGAGAAGAGGCCGTTTATTATTAGCGTAAGAAGAACGGAAGAATGCCAATTGATGCAGACCTGTTCCTCAGCATCCTTAACAGACATTGCAGCAGGTTATTGATGTCCAAAGCCCAACCAATGCCTCATACACACAACGGCTCTTCTAAGAGCCACCAAATAAATGAAAGCCTATGACATCACTGCTTTGACAAAATTAAACACACTTTCTCTGCTGTATTAAAAAGAAACCTCCCCCCCCCCCAAAAAAAAAGAGGTTAGGACTGGTAACAAGTGATGCCATGTGGTCAAAACAAAATGGCGTCGGGTTTACGCTTGTGAAGAACTATCGATGTTATTGTTGGCCCTCATTATTGCAAGAACACTAAAGTGTTGTGAAACTATCTTAAGAAGCTATTAAGTGTTCTTATATGGTATTTTATTTCAACTGGACCTAGTGAAGAAATGACAAACACATAATTTTCGAGTTCACAAGTTACCGACCACTTACCAACAACTTACCGACACAGTTTTACCAACACAGTTTTACCGACACAGTTTTACCAACCACTTACCAACCACTTACCGACACAGTTTTACCAACACAGATTTACCAACACAGTTTTACCAACCACTTACCAACCACTTACCAACCACTTACCAACCACTTACAGACCACTTACATGTACCAACCACTTTTTTTCGGTGCAGATTGTTCACTAATTAGCCAATTATGATACAGTCTAAAATTAAGCTAGACTGGCATAGAGTGTATAATTACTATGTATATATTCTTGAAAAAATACCTATATAACTATGTATATGCCTGCTGTGACCACATGTACTGTTAGTACTACTTTTCCCAGTAAACTGCGACACCCCAAGCTTTTATACAGCCCATGTGATGCAAATGTTCTGTACCGCATGATTACTGTTTGGCATACCACCTGATATAGATTTTGTGTGGAGGCATGAGAAAAGCAACATGTTGTTCTATCAATGTAGACAATAGAATGCCTCATTGTTGACAGTCAAACTGACACATTATAGACAAGTTTGACATTTCAAAACTGCAGAACAACTGCCTTGGTGATTTCAAAAATTCTGAAGTATGAGATTATAAAATATCTCAGCTGAATTGGCATATGATTTTCCCTGTTTACATGTACCTTAAAAGTTAAGCCACGTACATTATGTGGTTCTTCAAATATGTTTAGTAATAAACTCTAGAACTAATTAAAGAAGAGCGAAGGGTAGTACCTGTGGTAATATACACTGTATGAAGTGGTATCCACTGTTTAAATAACATGACGTTTTCCGTGGTATTTCTTTTTTATGTGGTGTGTGTAGCTCTTCTATAGTTCTTGTAATATTGCAAAAGCCAGTCTCATCGGGAAAGAAAATTAACCCAAATCAGGTAAGTGGATTACGATAACTATGATACATACTTTTAATTACATTATTTCACAGTCATGTAAATGAAGAACATGCAAGTTGACAAAAAAGACTTTCTCTCTCAAATTTCTCTAACCCTTAACATAAAATCCATCAAAGCACCCTATACATGTATAATGATTTGTTAAATTCTCTTGCAACAGTGGTACAGAATAGTCAGGCATTCCGTCTTCTCTACAGTAATTGCATTGGTATGGCTACAGGGACTTTCATTATGTGGAGCTCTAAGGTGTGTTAGCATGTATATTATTCTGTCCTGAATTCAAAAATTAGGACTCTATACAGTGTATGTACATGTACAAAATTTATACTGGATATTAGAATCAGTTAAAGTCCTAAAGGCCTTACAGGTGCTGTTATGCTGTGCAATTTTACTTGTAACTTGTCTCGCAATGGCTGAAAGCAATGCATTGCAGTTGCTCTCTAGTCACTCGGCGATGCTAAGATGCTAGCTGGGAATGAGGTAGTCCCAGGTTGAGAATCTTGCAAGATCTTGCAAGATCTTGCCAAGATCTTGCATGATCATGCATGATTAGCCAAGATCTTGCCAAGATCTTGCCAAGATTCTCAACCTGGGGTAGCATAAAAGGTATACTCTAGGCGCCAGTTTTACATGTACATTGTACACTGTACGTCATGCAATTGACTTGTTGTCTTGTGAAGGTAACTAGTATAATATAACCAGGGGTTTTGTTCATTTTGAAAGTAGGCATTTGAGGCATTAAACAGGGTTGCCACAGGTCAGGGAAAAGTCAGGAAAAAAGGTATTTTTTCAAGGTTAGGGAAAAGTCAGGGAATTTTGCATCTGCATAGTCAGGGAAATTCTAAATTTCTTGCCAAAGTCAGGGAATTTTATGTTCAAGTTGCCACGAGGGCCCCACAAGTTTTGATAATGACTTTTGTTTTGGATGAGGGAATGTCGAACAGTCTTATTATGGTCAGTGAAAATTGTTTTCTGGTCAATGAAAAGTCAGGGAAATCTTTTTTCCCTGATGGGTGGCAACCATGTTAAAAGCTACAATGTAGCTGCTCAATCGACATGTACATTTACTAGAAATTAGCAAAATTAAGTAAGTACATGTAACCCACAGAAGACTATAGTAGCCGTCAGTAGATCAAGTGGCCAGTCGAGAGCTCTGGTAGTAGTAGCTGGCCTGAACTACAGGGGATCTGGCACTGAAATTATGTATTACATTACAAAATCAGCAATATTATTGGGTATAGTGTGACACAACCCTTTGCAAGACAACTGCACTCAGAGAAGACACTGTGCAATGCTGAAAAAATTGTTGCAGCATTGCCACATTCATTTCAAAGTGTATTTTATAAGTACTTGGTTCTTCTACTTCATGGAATGCTTGCTGCAACAAAACAAAACATTGTGGGTCAATTTCATGGTATATGTTACACTATGCAATTTCATGTACATGTATGTTGCAATATAAAATAACTCATTTCAGCTTTCTGTTTGTTGCCCCATTTTAATACAGGTAAGACCACATGACTTTACCCTTGAGCAATATTCTTTTGTTGTTCTATATCACAAGACGTAATGCATAAATGTCTAGAATTAGAAAACATTTAGCACTGAATCCTCTGAAGAATGGTCACATGGTCTGAAATGGGGCAACAAACAGGCAAGCTGAAAGCTAAAGGGTCTATTGCAAGACATTAGTTGCACAAAAATATTGCCGAGTATAATGTTCAGTATGTACTGCATGCAATTAATGTACTGGCCTTAAGGTTATCGTATACCTTCAGGGTACTGTTCCGGATAAAATTAAGTAGCGTCTCGAATATTCGTCGTATTTAGATAAATTATACCTCATTTTAAAGCTTATAAAATTGGCTACAACGATATACCTAAGGTTTGTAATTTTGATAAAAGTGCGATTTTTAAATAAACTTCTTTTCCGAACAAGCGAGTTGGTTTCCAAAAGCTCCAACTCCACGGCAATTTAACGAATTTAAGATCGGTTTGCTTTTCTGGACTCCCATAGTCCTTGTTTACGAAATTGTGTCGGCGATTGTGGAAATTCGAAGCCGTTCTGAAGATATTTTGGTCTTCGTGAAACTGCTAACGCACAATCCAAGTATAGTTGCGAGAATCGCTCTCAGCGCCTCTCTTTTGAAAATTTAAAAAATCGCCGACACCATTTTTTTAGCTGATATAATTGCGAACAATCTGTGAAAATTTGAAGAAATTCACACAAATTCGCGTCGAGTTGGAGCTTTTTTCAAACTATGTTTAGAACGAAAATAGAAAGTCAAGGGAAAGGTTTAGCCGGCCGGCGAGACTGATTCTGGTGCCCCGCCTCTTTCACAGCAATCAAACACCTTCTATAAAAAGCAGCCAATGATGTTCAACCAGTGACTGGGAAATGTCACAGTCAAAACTGGCTTCGATTCCCACCAGCAGCATGAAAGCAACACAATCAAAGGTCTTCGCACTCAGTTTCGATCACTCTTCATTATGGGCAAAACCAAGAATAAACCGGTCAAACGCCAGAATAAGGCAATTGAAACGGCAAAGGATAAACCAGCTAAAGACAAGAAGAAGGCAAAACCAAAGCACAATGAAAGCAGACCAAACGGACGCGGAAGACGAAAGAAACGGCACGAGGACAGATAAATTACCCGAAGAATCAGCTCGTGAATATATGCTCCGGAAAATGTCCGAGATTGGG
Source organism: Actinernus sp. WN-2022 (assembly GCA_030867875.1). Classification (NCBI taxonomy): domain Eukaryota; kingdom Metazoa; phylum Cnidaria; class Anthozoa; order Actiniaria; family Actinernidae; genus Actinernus; species Actinernus sp. WN-2022. The sequence goes on from JAOWCC010001304.1 coordinate 77,516, forward strand.
CATGTTGTTGTAGAAATACTCAGAGGAATCAAGTGGCCTATAAATGTACAACAAAATAGTTTAGCCACTGGTAATAAGAATATATAATTTCGAACATTTCTTTGATTTGTTCCTCTTTCTTGAACTCCAAGGACCAGATACTTGTTTTGAAGAAGACATCTACGGATAATTTTAGCGAATACGCTTCAAATTTACGATGACATATTTATGTGAGAAACGATTCGAAACAACGCTGACAACAAGCCACAGCGAACTCCGAACTGAACAGTAAACAACTACTCCCGCGCTTAGCTACGGTTGAATGCTCATGACGATTAATGTGGTGTATGAGCTGTCAATCAAAATATGTAACGCAATCTTCGGTAAAATGTTTCTTTTTGATATTTCTCCGTCTAGATAAAAGAAAATTCAACCATTTTTTTTTCTGTTGGATACTTAACACTCTAAACTTTGTTTTTACGTGAAAAATATTTTTTTTGAAAAATTCGGCTCTGAAGCTATACGATAATTAGTAGTAGTAGTAAGTAGTAATTTATTTAACCACGTATCACAGGTTGAGCACAGAGGCTCTTTTAAACGTGAGCGTGCAATATTACAAGATTAAACTGTATACAAATGATGGTTGCAGTAAAAGCATAAAAAGACATACATGAGTGGAATAAGTTACAATGCTATAATTATACTAATAATGATCATACTACAGATAAGGTTTTAGTTAATATAATGATAATAGCAATAAATACTCTAAATTAAGACTTAATATATATATATATATGTATATGTGATATTGGATAATGCTATTTACATATGTGACAGTTGCAGTTAAGTGAAGACGAAATGGGCATACTTTGAAGTTTACTTTTAAAGACTGGTAGAGATTCTATTCTTCTGACACTATCTGGTAGATTATTCCATAATTTAGAAGCTGTATAGGTAAAGGAGTGCTGCCTGTAAGATGAAGTTATTGTAGGAAGTTTAAGCTTCAAGTGACCTCTAAGATTATAGTTATCTAGTACACGTAATGAGAACATCTCAGTAATGTACAGAGGTGCTAGATTATAAATACATTTGTAGACTAGCACAAGTGCCTGTACACAACGGCGATGCTCTAGTGTGTTAATTGACGCTAACTTTAATAGATCGTCATAGGACGTACTTTTGGGCATATTGAGTATTGTTCTGAGAGCATAGGCGTTAGTTAATTCTAGTTTCTGGGATAGGTTATTACTGATACCAATTAATAGCTGAGAACAGTATTCGAACTGGGATAGGATGAAGGCTTTGTAAACTTTTAGCATTAGGTCAGTAGGGATCATTTTACGGATACGTCTCAGGATAGAGACTTTCGCGTTAACTTTTCTACATATTTCTTTAACATGTTGCTTGAAAGAAAGGGATTTGTCAATTATGAAGCCAAGTAGCTTAATTTCGTTAACAGTTTCAAGTTTGTTGTTGTCCATCATAAGTTGAAGTGGCATACTAGATTTGCCTAGAATAATGGTCTGTGTCTTTGTATTATTCACTAATAGAAAGTTTTGATTAAACCACGCGACAAGTATATTAAGATCTGTTTGCAGGTATGCTTGTAATATATCAGGACTTGCGTGTGATGCATATTCGGTTGTGTCATCTGCATATAACCTCAGCGAGGTGTTGAGAGCTGCAAAGTTAAGATCATTAATAAATATGTTAAACAAGAGGGGGCCCAGGATGGAGCCTTGAGGTACTCCATGCTTAACGTTCATCCATTCTGAGTAATCGTTGCCAATTTTTACTCGTTGTCTTCTCTCAGATAGGTAGGAGCAAAGCAGTTGAACAGCGTCTTCGGAGAGGCCATAAGCCTCAAGTTTTGCCAGTAAGAGGCTATGACAGACAGAGTCAAATGCCTTTGACAGGTCTATGGTTATGGCCGCCGTGTTTTCCTTTAAATCAAGAGCACTTCGAAAGTCTTCAGACATCTTCAGAAGAGCAGTAGAGCATGAGTGGCCCCTCAGAAAACCTGATAGGTTATCAAAAACCTGATAGATTAACCTTAAGTTACATGATTGTGAATTAATTGATAATTAAGAACCTTTCACCTTGCACTCTTATTGTCATTTTACAATATTTCCTTCATAGGACAATTCTCCTGTTTGAACATGGTGATCTAGTTGTTCTTGGTGCCCTTGGGGTTCTTTTCCATACAGGAGTCTCTGGTCCATCAAAGGTGTGTTACTAAATGTTTATAATCACTATGTTGTCCAATCTCTGCCAGAATTCAACTTTGGACAATTAATGCAACAATCAACTTCACAATTGAACATCCAAGTTTCTAAATTTTTCATTAATTTGCTATTCATCATTGAAGTCTTTGAAGCCTGATCAACACCAACCTTGGACAATGCAACATTCAACTTAATTTACATCCAAATTTCTATTAAAATTGTAATAATTAAGTGCAGCCCTCTTTAAACTTGAGATATGTCAACTTCCAACATTTTGCTTCAGTATTAAACTGAATTCCTAATGCGATATTCATCTCTACAAACATGCCAGTCAACATGCATGTTTCTCTTTCCACTGCATGTCAGTTTGAAATTTGAGTCTTTGATGTTTGATATGCACACAAATGCAGCCAAACTTCAACCTTGCACAATATGACATCCAGCATTAGACAATGCAACAGTCAACATTTGATAATGTGCTATGAAACATTAAACTGAACAATGCAACATTCAAGTACAAAAAACATGTCACACGTTGGACCGGAGGTTGCAACGTCATGTGCGTACATACATATGTGCTTCAATATGTACAATGTACCACCAAAGGGTCATTATACAATATGTACAATTGTATGACAGATACATTTAAGTATTTTAGACCAGGACTGTGTTTTTCCAGCACACTGTTCTGTTAAAATACCATCAATGATTTAAGAGCATCGATTATTAGTACTAATGTACCTTTCACACCAGGTGAGGGGAGCATTTCTCTTTCTCCTTGGAATAATCTCTCTGCTGTTGTTTGACAATGACAGGCCAGATAGCTCCAGTCATCGTATCCTTACATGCAATAGCTTTAAATTAAGCTACAGTAGGCCTCCTTATCAGTCCAAATATGGTGGGTAACTAGTTCCTGTAAAAACTAGTGTTGGTCTGCATCAGTGGGGATCGAAGATAAACACTGGTATAATCAACTAAAACAATTAAGGTATGCTAACTGCTGTGGAAAGCGAGTAGTAGCTGATGTTTCGAGTGCTAGCCCTTTATTTGTCAGAGCAAAAAAGCAGAAAATATTGCAGAAAATATTGCAGAAAATAATTTTTTGAATATTGCAGGAAATATTGCAGGAAATATTGCAGGAAATATTGCAGAAAATATTACAGAAAATAAAGCAGAAATTTAAAAAAATAGGCTTCCAGTGGTTTCATGAGTATGGATTGGAAGTTTTCTTGACCATTGAAGATTACAGTTGTGAGTTCAAACTTCTGTCAAAGAAACTAAAAAAAACCCAGAACATTTATATTATACCAATAGGATCTGGCTGGAATACTGCTTAACATGTACAGCAGCTGTCAGTGTACATAGAATTAAATGATCTTAAAATATTATTGTTAAAAATATGAATACAGCACTTACAGCATTATATGAACCTAGTTCAAGTTCAATTTATTTACACTTGTTTATACTGTAGTATTACTGTTTGAATAGGAAAAAAGAAAGAGAGAAAAAAGAAATAGTAGATAATAAAATTTTACAATCTTTAGATGATAGTGTGTAGTGGTCAAAGGAGCAAAAGCTTTCAAGTTGCCCCCTACCATGTTGAAGTTAATGAGGGGAGGAATAAATAAACAAATAGGCTTGATTGTATCTTTATAGGGTTTTAAAAAGTATGACTGTTGGTTATAATGAGAAGAGGAAGAAAATAAAGGCTGTTTACAACCTAAGTTTGGATATATGGTAATTTTACAATACAGAATAATGTAGATATTTACTAGTAAACTTCATAAGCTATCATTGGTCAATTTGTGACCCATACCTTCCAGTACTGGCTTCAAAGTTGATGTAAAGCTGGTTTTGAATATTTTTGAGCGAATTACTAGCCCTTTCGTAAACCGCAAAAGGACTGGGACCGAGTATGTAAATTTAATAAAATTTAATAAAATTCATAACTAGTTTTAGTTTATTTTAAATGAACCCTACAACAAGAAGGATTACATCGAAATTAGTATGTGTAACAAGTTTGAAGATGTTTGAGTAAATAAGAACTGAATAGCAAGTATTTAAAAATCACAAAAATAAGAGAGTTCAGTATGGTTTAGGGGGACACCATTCCCCCACATTTTCAAACACTTCCTTGTCAGATCTTATTTACTCAAATATATTCAAGTTACTCGGTAATGTAATAATTTCCTTGTGGTCTTTCTTGTAGAGGGGTTAATTTTTTATTTTTTTTAAATCAGCTTTTAATTTGTTTAAATGTGCACACTCGGTCCCATTCCTTTTGTTGTTTACAAAATGGCTAATACAAAACATTTTAATATTAACTCGCTTGCTTGCGGTCCATACCATAAGTTATGCATCCTTACATTTCCCCCTGCTTTATGCGCCAATCACATGAGCCATGAAAGGAAAACACGAAGATCGTGCACTTGGGCCATAAAGCAAGGGAAAAACTTGATCCATAACTGATGATATGGTCCTCTTGCTCGTTTATTAAGAGGTGCCGGTATTTACATGCATGTATAGAACAAGGGCTGAGTTCAGTACAGTCTGTATTTTCATGCAGGGCCTATGGCACAGCGTTTTCACAAGTTACATGTAGGTTATTTTTGCTCTGACGAAGGGCTAGGGCTCGAAACGTCAGCTGCTACTCTCTCCCCACTGCGGTTAGCATACTTAGTCGACTTTTAGTTGATCACACCCCCGGGGGGGGACTCCCCATAAAAATAGACGGGGGTGCTCGACGTGAGAAATGAAATTCACCCCTAAAAGATAGCAATATGGGCGTGGATCACAAAAAAATTACCCGTAAAAGATAGCACTCCAAAAGACAAATTTGTGCAAACTAAAGGAAATAAGAGACAAAGCTCTGCCCCATAACCTCGTCTTTAATATTCGGATGGATCAAACTCTATATCGAAGCCGTAAATACCGATTCAACTTGTGGGGTCTCATGCTCGAGGATCCAGCGCTATTTTTTCTCGGCCACAAAAATTTTGGGTTTCGGAGACCCCTAAAAGATAGCAGACCTTTGGAAGACCCCTAAGAGATAGCACTGCTAACGATTTTAACCCCTAAAAGATAGGTCGAGCACCCCCGTCTATTTTTATGGGGAGTCCCCCCCCCCGGGATCACACCGGTATTTTTAGAACGGTTTTCCGCTATTCTTGGGTTGTAATCATTCCTAAGGGAATAAAATCACAAAAGCGTAGCAGCAATGTTGGTTGGTATAACAAAAGTAGCTAATGAGGCATCTTTTGTTCCACAACTGGTGTAACCCACCAATAGACCCTTTCAGCTTGCCTGTTTGTTGCCCCATTTCAGACCACGTGACCTTTTCCTTGAGTAGTGCGTTTTTGTTTTCTGTATCCCAAGAGGAAATGTACCAATTTCTATAATTGGAAAACAAAGCACTGAATCCTCTGGAGAACTGTCACGTGGTCTGAAATGGGGCAACAAACAGGCAAGCTGAAAGGGTCTATTGGCAGGAAAAATAATCTAAAAATAGCTGAACTTGTGAAAACGCCGTGACATCTTTTTAAGAGATATGGACGCTCCTGGTTGTATGTATGTAGTAACTTCCCTTTTCTCTTACAATCTTAATGCATTCTTTGTCAAAATACGTGTAGATTTTACTCTTTTTTTTCCCCAGGGCATACTGTAGTTAAGAGAGAGCCTCATGACTGGTAGGAATGAGGGGCTGTGCACGTGGAGTACAGTAATGTCCTTCGAGGCTTTAGCTCACATATATGTACTGTAGCAATACAATGTATGTAACTTGTAGCCGGGTTTGGCTTATAACTCGGCAAATGCTTCTTTGTTCAATTTCCTTAATTGTCAATCAAAGCTGAAGGACAACACGGAAGTGCGTGGATTCACTGGTACTATCGTGTTTTGTCTATGTTAGGACTGCCAGATCACAAGGTAGCCATTCAATCTTCTTATCCAGTTACTATATAATTCTTTTTTTTTAAATACTTGTAATTATTCTAAGCTGTGACTGGCTCTATAATTGTTTGTGAAATAAACTTGTTCTAGCCAGCCAGCTTGCTGTCATATTAGCTGCGGTTACACTAGACCAGTTTTACTGGTATATTGGAAATTTACCCGGGTACATTCGAGTTTTCGTGTCTAACCGAATTCCCCAGGAGAAAACGTACCTAGGTATATTTCCATAGTTACGAAAGAAAGAACAATGGAACTTTCCCTTGATAGCACCCCAGATAAGTCTTAGGGGTCGTTGCCGACCCCAGATAGTTCAGCCAATGAAATTTCGAGGATCTGACAGTACAATAGGCCTTCGCGCCACAAGGTTACTGGGGCGTGATATTCAATGGTCTTCGTGTAACCGCTGTACCCAAGTAAATTCAAACCCCAGATGGATTTTATTGGGGCCAGTTTTACTGGGTAAACGACTTTATCTGGGGTAGTGTAACCGCAGCTATTGTTTTCAACAGGATATTTGCTCAATATGGACCAAATTTGCGATATTACTTCAATTATTATTTATGGTAAAAATAATGAAGTGGTATAACACAAGGTGATGTTTTCGTACACTTGCAGGGCGGGCTCATTCTTCTTCTACTCGCACTCCTCTTCAATATTGCACATGGGAACCTCTCAAGAAAGTTATCTGTAGAGATTGGAGGTTAGTGTCAAACAGAGAAAAATACGACTTGGGCAGTTTTCAATTGAGTGTCGTAAAATCTAAACCCGAGCCAATCACAGGAGCAAGTAAAAAAAGTAATGAACGAATCACGAACTGAAGTAATTCACGGTTGGTTTTACTTGAACCAATCACGAGGCAAAGTAAACGCAATCATGGATAACTAACCAATCAAATGCGAAAGCAATTACTTTTCGACACTCAATTCAAAACCGCTCTCTTAACTGTCACAAAGGCCAAGTAAATGTATAAACGTTTATCGTCCGGATTTTTTTATAAAAAGCAGGATGCAGCCGTCTTCATTTTTCGTATTTGATTTCTTGTTTTTACTCTTCTGACATTGAAAAAGACTTGGTACTTGTTTTGGACTTGGTTTGAGGATGTTTGGGCATATAGGTACTGCGTGGTAAGCTTTACTGTCCCTTTTTAAAGCATTTCATGTCAAATCTATGATATTTCCTGACCAGTTTAATATTCTTGATCAGACTCGATGCTTAATAACAAATAGAAGAATAAAGGAAGCACGCGGGGACGATAAACAGGTTACATGGTCTGATCCACAGCAACGACAAATAGCAACAGCAAATAGTTCAGCAAGATTCTGCTAGCAATAGATGCGAGTTGTCATGAGAATGTACTCGCATTTATAAAAATCAACGCGCATTTTGCGAGAGCGAGCCTAATTTCAAGCCCTTAGCCATAATCCTCGTATGTACATTTCAACGTTTCTAAATTATTTCCATTTTTTCGTATATTTTTCTGGTACAACTACAGAACGAATCCGCATTTTCAAAGCATCCCCTGAAAGGCGGATACGCAGACACGCAGTAGGCAAGACTCACTGGGTATCCGCGTATCCACTTCAGATATATAACTTCAAAGTCTTAGAGGAGGGGTGGTCTTACTCACTGCGTATCCACTTCAGAGATATACCTTCAAAGTCTCAGGGGAGGGGTGGTGTCACTTACTGCGTATCCACTTCTGATATATACCTTCAAAGTCTTAGGGGAGTGGTGGTCTCATTCACTGTGTATCCGCGTATCCACTCCAGATATGTACCTTCAGAGTTTGGATCAATTTACGTATCTAGGATTTCTTAAGATATAACCTCGTTCTTTAAAAGTAGAAGAAAAGTAACTGCGTATCCACGTTTCCACTTAATTTCAGGAATATTTAATTTTGTTTTTATATTTTTTTTAGGAGCAAAGCGCCTCGCAGCCCTATCCACCAGTATTGGAACTGTTCTTCTTCTGCCCATGGCCGCTGTGTCCTACTTTACTCAGGTACTGCACTATATGGACCCCGTATCCCTTATAGGCTATGGTTTTCGAGCTGTTTTAGTCTGAAATAGGGTTATAAATGTTGCCTTTTGAGTCTGGAATAGGGTATGTTTTTGACATGGAAGTACGAGACCGCACATTGATTTCATTGATTTCATTGATTTCTCGTTATTTTTACATCGATCTTCAAAATTGTTTTGAAAGAGAACAAGCCATGGAGAAAAAATCATTGGATTATAGATACAAACTTTTGGGGACTGGAAAATCATTTATTTAGGTCTGAATGGGGTCAGAGTTTTGGGTCCTGTGCGGTACCACATTGTGCTCCGCTGGCCGAAAGAACGAAGGCTTAAAGTTGTTTAGTAAATATTTTTCTAACTTAGTAAACTCACAGTGAATCATCAAATTAAGAAAAATCCAACCTGTTCAAGTCTTAGGCTTAGCTTTTAAGTAGACAAGTTTTTTTTGGCGAAACATTGCACATGTGAACCTAAAATTAGAAACAGGGGTGATTGCCTCTGTTTTCGTTTAGTTTCGGCGGGAAACTAGGGAGACGCGCGCGCGACCGGCTCGTCAAAAGCGCATGCGCGTGACGTTTTGTTGCGGTGTAGTGCAGCAAACGCATATGCAAAATTCCGGGGAGGACCCCGGATCGTGTACATGTACGTGTATATAGCCTCATACCCTAAGTCTCTGTTTTTTCTCTCTCAACACAAACTGTCCAGGATGCCACCATTGACTGGATAAGTAGCTTAGCACCCATAGCGCTCGTCATCTTCTTTGTCTTCATCTTGGACTTCTATATCGAGTCATTCTGTCTCTCCAAACTTGAGGGCCCTCTAACAGCCAAAGTCGGATCAATGGCGTCGTTTGGCTCGGCACTGCTGTTGGGCTTCCTGTGGGATCAGCCATGGGCTTGGTCGATGCACGAATGGCATCATGGGAGCTCTACAGGCGACAAGCACTTGTTGTCCGGAGGGACGGTTTTCTGCGCCCTGTTCTTTGTATTAGGTAAGAGCACTCACGACTGATTCTCAGTTGAAATCATGCTGTGATTTTCCGTGAAACTTGCAGTACAATTGCGACACGAAAATTGGCTCTGTATCGTGTACTATGAACAGTTTGGTACAGCGCTTCCACGTGTACTTTGGTCCTTCTATATTTGCTTCCTATCACACTTGCGCACAGCGACAAATCAGCCACATTGGAAAAACCGAACTATCTACAGACCTTGAAGAACTATTTAAGAAATCTTTACAATGTTTGTAAAATGTGAGGATTTTACAGACATTTCAAAGACTTTGTAAAATGTTTGAAAAATATATGTGATTGTGCAAATTTACAGACATCGTTTACAAAGTTAACATTTTACAAAGTAGAACATTTCTCTAAATAATTTACTACTCCAAAAAATGTTTGTAATAGAACAGATGTAAATACGTACATTCACAGACAATTTGCAAACATTTTACAAATTCCGTAAAATTTTCGTAAAATGCTCACACCTTACAAACATTTTACGGACTTTTTACATTGTCCTTCAAAGTATGTAAATGGTTGGACTTTTTCAGAACCCGTTGCTTTCATTACAGAGCCTTTCGTGTTCACACTTTCTTTAGTTTTGTCGTCCATCAATCAAACGTGCCTTTCTAGTCTACTCTGATTCTCATTAGATAAAATCAGGCAAATGCATATTTATTCAGTATTTGAATGGCGTAGACACTAAGTTGGCGATTTAGAATCGTGCTGATTTGAGTAACGGCCACCCAATCGCCTGGACAAGTGACGTCACGGGTCACGTGAGTACGACAAGTGCTGTCAGTAATCCTGCAGTAGAGCGGGTTTCGATCCAAAACCGGAGCCAATTACGGGAAGAAGTAGTAACACAATGAACCAATCACAAACCGAAGTAATTCCTGAAAAAAAACATAACAGGCTATGTATTTCAGCATAGCTGGTGAGAGCCTGCTTTCAACTCCACATACACTCCCCACTACATTCACATATGTTTATACATACTACTACTCAAACTCACATGTTGATTTCTTACGGAGGGAGAAAACCGGAGAACTCGGAGAAACCCTCGTGGCAAGGGAGAGAACAACACAACAAACAAACTCAACTCACATATGGCACCAAGTCCGACTCGAACTCGGGCCGCAGCGGTGAGAGGCGAGCGCTAACACCCTGCGCCACCCATGCCATCCAATGGTTTTACTTGAACTAATCACATGGAAAAGTAAATGCAATCGCGGATAAAGGTACGGACACGCTGCAACATTGCGTGCGTCCGTACCTTAACCCTCGCTTAAACGAAAATTGATTGCGTTGCCAAACAATGTTTGGTTTTAGTTTAAAACTAGGTTCGCTGATAATTACAAAACATTTTTCAAAGCTTATAAAAAGGCTAAGCAAACGCAAAACCAAAGCTATCACTTACTACTTTCGACACTCAATCGAACACTGCTCTGTATACCTGTTTTCTTAATAGCAACACGTCTCCTGTCCCGTCCATCTCCTCGTCCGGTCACTAAAGGCAATCTGATTGGTTACACGACTGGCGGACTTCCTATATATAATTTTCAGTCACCGCAGTCGGTCCTGTCGACGTTCAGGGGCTTCATGCGGCAGACGCTCGAGGAATCAGAATCAAGACAGATCTTCTACTTTCTTTGCTTGAATTTGGTAAGACGGTATTTTGTTGCATTATAATATTATAATGCTTTGGACAAACAATGAAACATTGTTCAATGCTCTGGACTTCTAACGAGATCTGGAACAACTATAGGATCTGATGAAAGTTAGGACCCGGCTAATCCACAGATCGAATTGGAATTTAGCGCCGTGGTTTTTGTGGAGGGAGGAAAACCGGAGAAAAACCCTCGGAACAAGGGCGAGATACGAACAAACTGAACTCACATGTGGCGCCGCGAACGGGAATCGAACCTGGGCAACAGAGGTGAGAGGCGAAGCGCTTCACCACTGCGCCACCCCAGCTCTCCTAGAGCAGCAACATTTGTGGATGTCAGTGTAGCATCGGTGTGCAAACGGGGAATATTTGTTGCGCGTAACATATTTCATGCGTCAGACATTTGATCCTTGCAATCTTATTGAAATATATTGTAATAAGTGGAGCTGATATAAAAACAGAGCAAAAGGAACTCGAATTGGTTTGTGACTTAAATGACGTCACTGAAATTTGATTCCTTAATAAAATGGCTAATGCTAATAATTGTTTTTCCTATGTCGGTCATTTTGTATACCACTTTTGACCTTTAAATCAATGATAACTGGCTAGGGCTCATATGTACTTTGACCTTTAAATAATGATAACTGGCTAGGGCTCATATGGACTTTGACCTTTAAATCAATGATAACTGGCTAGGGCTCATATGGACTTTGACCTTTAAATCAATGATAACTGGCTAGGGCTCATATGGACTTTGACCTTTAAATCAATGATAACTGGCTAGGGCTCATATGCACTTTGACCTTTAAATCAATCATAACTGGCTAGGGCTCATATGCACTTTGACCTTTAAATCAATGATAACTGGCTAGGGCTCATATGCACTTTGACCTTTAAATAAATGATAACTGGCTAGGGCTCATATGCACTTTGACCTTTAAATCAATGATAACTGGCTAGGGCTCATATGGACTTTGACCTTTAAATCAATGATAACTGGCTAGGGCTCATATGCACTTTGACCTTTAAATCAATCATAACTGGCTAGGGCTCATATGCACTTTGACCTTTAAATCAATGATAACTGGCTAGGGCTCATATGCACTTTGACCTTTAAATCAATCATAACTGGCTAGGGCTCATATGCACTTTGACCTTTAAATAAATGATAACTGGCTAGGGCTCATATGCACTTTGACCTTTAAATCAATGATAACTGGCTAGGGCTTATATACACTTTGACCTTTAAATCAATGATAACTGGCTAGGGCTCATATGCACTTTGACTTTTAAATCAATGATAACTGGCTAGGGCTCATATGCACTTTGACCTTTAAATCAATGATAACTGGCTAGGGTCATATGCACTTTGACCTTTGAATCAATGATAACTGGCTAGGGCTCATATGCACGTTAAGCGCCATTTGAAGTCATATCTTCTTAAACCTGCTTATCACTGAATATTTTCATTTTAGATTTAGATTTTTATCATTATCATTTGTATTACCTTAGCCTTGTCAGGTATATATAGTGAGATATATATGCCTTAGATGTTATTCAAATATACATACATTTTTATATTATTATTAGTTAATAGTTATATATTAGGTTAGTATTAGTTTTAATTGTGGTGCGCAACTGATCATCTATTTGTATGTTGCACAATAGAAGAAATTAAATTATTATTATTCTTTTGATCCTAATTGATCCGTATACATTTTTCACGGCTCAGCGGTAATCATGTACTCAACACTTTATAAACCGTTTCTCCACCCACAATTCCCTCTTTTGCTCAGACGAAGGGCTAGCGCTCGAAACGTCAGCTGCTACGGCGGTTAGCATACCTTAATCGACATTTAGCTGATCATACCAGTGTTTAGGTTTTACAGGAACTAGTAACCCATCGTTTCCTCGACAATGTTTCAGTGTTTATCCAGGCCTTACATCAAACTTGGACAGCAGTGGAGTTTATTTATTAGACATAAAGCATATAATGACAGTTCCAATTTGCTTACTTTTGGAGATTGATGTGTTAAAGGAAACTCCGACTCTTGGTACAAATTTCCGTTAAATTGTTGCCAATATAGTCTAAATTGAAAAACATTGGAAAATTAGTATAATGTTACAAGGGCAGCTGGCGTGTGACGTCATCAGATCCAAGATGGCGGTGCTCACAATGGCTTATATTTTAGCCAATATTTTAAAATTTAACCTAAAATATATTTTCCTTTTTCCCCAACAAATTTTCAATTTAAACTGTATTGCCAACAATTTAACGGCGCGCTCTGCAGTTGGATCATAAAGCAGAGAGAAATAGGTTAGGTCCATAACTTACGGTACGGGCCGAGCAAGCGAGTTTAATACTTAAGAGGTATTTGTACGGTAGTAATAAATCATCATTTCTCCCCTCAGTTATTTACAGGAGTAGAGTTATTGTACGGGGTGTGGACCAACAGCCTGGGTCTAATATCCGATGGTTTTCACATGCTGTTTGATTGCACCGCCCTGGTGCTCGGACTGTGTGCTTCATTGATGTCAAGATGGAAGGCTACCAGGACGTTTTCGTACGGGTGCGTAATATTGTGTCCTTTGACAGGGACGTTTTTGTACGGGTGCGTAATATGATTGTGTCCCTTATATACGAGGGACGATTGATAATGTGGTCAATTGTATACCACATCTCCATGGTAACAAGTTACACATACATCTTTCCACGCTTACCAAATGACGCGGCGACCATGGAGGCTAGAAACAATAGATTTCCCATGGTAGCCTCACACTAAGCAGTTTCAGAACGAGTTTTAAGGGGTGAAACGAGGGTTTTTATTCACCTGGGATTCAACATGGACTCCACGTGATAAGAGCGAATTATACGGTTAATTCAACGCTTATTTGTTTGCACACAAGTAGGTTACCAGTCCAAATATCCAACCTCTGTTTACGTCAACTGCTAGTGAGGTCTGATGTTCAGATTTTGTAGCATTGTAATGGGTACCAATGTGTTTTCAGGTATGGCCGAGTGGAGATGTTGTCGGGTTTCGTCAATGGTATATTTCTCGTTGTCATAGCATTCTTTGTGTTGTTGGCGGCGCTGCAGAGATTGTTCGACCCGCCTAAAGTCAGCACTGAAAGACTTCTTGTAAGTAAATACTTCAATTACGTAAGCTACAGTGTTTCACAAGGATTTCCTCCACCGGTGAAATATCCTATCTGAACACACGTAAAAATACTCGAATCATAGTATACATGTGTTGATATCGCCTCGCATACGTTGTATTGCCTTACCGGGCAAAACATTGATTCAGTAATATTGTGCTTATTAGTATTGTTTATAAAATAATCAGAATAATACATGGCGTGAAGAGATATGAAAGTCCAATTCGTAGTTCTTGAAAGGTAACCCTTATAGCCTTAGCCTCGCATGGGGGATGGAGCTGACCCTGCACTGATACAAACCCTCTTTCTTCCTATGTGGCACTGAATGGGGTGGTCGTCGGACTTTTCAGGGGTTAAAAATGGGTATTTTATATGGGAGTTCCTCTCCCTCCCCCTCCCCCCCCCCCCCCCCCCCCTGGATTTCTGAAAACCCGAATATTGTACTTCCTTTGTCCATAGGCTGTCTCCGTTGGAGGCCTTGTCGTCAACCTAGTTGGTATTGTGGCATTTCGTCACGCGCATGCCCATGCACACGGCGGTGGTGGCAGTTGTGGATCACACGGTCACGCAGAAAGTCACGGACATGGACATAGTCACGGTCACGGCCATAGTCACGGTCATCAGGAACACCATTCATCTCACCCCGATAGGAGTGTCAATATGCAAGGTACGTGACGCGTAGTGCGTTACACACAGTGCCTGGCATATAGTGCGTGACATAGTAGGCTGTGCTGTGTGCACTTAATTTCGATGAATTGAATAACAAAACTTAACTATTGAAAAGTCTGCGAAATGTTGGAGCTGGTTACTTATCCTTAGTCTTGTTAGAGCATATAGAGCCTGACTTAGCTTTCCATCCCTCCCTCCCCCCCCCCCCCGATTTCTATGCGCATGGCAGTAGCCCATCCTAACTATAATTTTTCAATGTTTCTTTCCCTCAGGAGTATTTCTTCATGTAGTCGCCGATACTCTGGGAAGCGTAGGAGTTATTGTATCGTCGATTCTAATCGAACGCTTCGGCCTGTTTATAGCCGACCCTGTCTGCTCTCTGTTCATATCAATCATGATATTCCTCAGTGTTTTGCCGCTGCTAAAGGAGTCGTCGTTAGTTTTACTACAAAGGACACCAGTGAACATTGAGAAATCACTGGGTGGTGCTCTTAATAAGGTAATGTATGATTTTGAACTAGCAGGCCTTCTGCGTCATGTGTTACTGCAATTCTGTTTCATGCGCGTTCGGGGAGTCGTGGTGTTGAGCACGTTTGGTTAACTTAGTACCCAGGTTCCAGATGCTCTAATTAAAGGAGCAGTGTCACGATTAGTTTTGAAAATGTGTCAGGCGGACAAGAAATCAAAAGATGTGACAGAAGTAGAAGTCCGTGAGTAATCCGCTTGCATCGGCGTATTTGCACGATATCTCGAGCCGAAATTGCTTTAAAACTATGCTTCAGTATTATATGGTTAGGTTTGATGTTATATTTTTATAAAGCAGCATTTAATTTATTTCAATCGAAAGGGAAATTTGCAGCGGCGCGTGATTTTGCCATTGTCTATAACAACCAATCAGAATCGTGACACTGCTCCTTTAATAAATAAAAGGCGACGAGGCGAGAGAGAGAGAGAAGAAAAATACGACCCTCCGTTGAGAATCTCACTTCCATGCGAACATTAGGTTGAGAAGTTGAACCGCGTCCCTGATTGGATAATCTACTCATTGCCAGGTTCAACCGCGAGTGCTGGGGCCCAGGACAAAAAAAAACATTTCCATGCTATGCAAACATACAATGTTGGAAATTCCATTGTAAGCATTTTACCATGTTTTTTTCATAATGTGAAAAGTGTTTTATCTCATGGCGTACTTGTTAGTGTTAATATCAGAGCGGTTTTCGATCGAGTGTCGAATGTAATGAGTGGCAGTGTTGGTTGGTTTTAATACGTTTGCTTAGCTTTTCTATTGGCTGTGAAAAATGTTTTGTAATTATCAGTCAATCAAGTTCTAAACTAAAACCAAACATTTGGTTCAAGTAAAACCAATCGTGAATTGCTTCAGTTCGTGATTGGCTCATTGTGTTTTACTTGCCCGTGATTGGCTCATTGTGTTTTTACTTGCTCGTGATTGGCTCATTGTGTTTTTACTTGCTCCTGATTGGCTCAGTGATTACTTTGGTTTTGGTTTTACGACACTCAATCGAAAACCGATCTATTTCCTGGTGTGCACGTTACGTCATCGCCGCCGTATTGGTTCCCTTTAACAAAGGATTCCTCGTTAGCTTCTCTTGTTAGTACATTCAACATGGGCGCCACGTCTTTGTCATTTGAATCTCTTGGAATTGACCAATTTAGCTTGTACATTTGTTGTCCCATTTCAGATCATTTGACAGCTCTCCAGAGGATTCAGTGCTTTGTTTTCCAATTAGAGAAATTCAAGAAAAACAAGAAAACATTACTCAAGGGTGTACGTATAGATTGGGACAACAAATGTACAAGCTAAATCGGTCAATAGCCTACTTCCGAGATATGCCTCACTTCCTACGTATAAAGGAATACGAGGCTCCGTGCATAATGCTCAGTCGTTCGTGACAAATTACAGAAGTGCTGTAGACTTGTCACGAACGACTGAGCATTATGCACGGAGCCTCGTATTGATTCCTTTGTATGTAGGAAGTGAGGCATATCTCGGAAGTGGGTTATTGATTGCACACCAGCAATAGAGGTTTTGCACCACCACGTGATGGCAGCCATGTTGGTGGCCAGAACAATAGAATGTTATTCCTTTGAGATTTGATTTTTCACATGATTGAACAAATCTCATTGTTCTGGCCACCAACATGGCTGCCATCACGTGGTGGTGCAAAACCTCTATAGCGATACTTTGTGTTGATAAACATGACGATTGTTATGCCAATGTGTCAGGAACCAATGGATCTCTGGTTGGCACATTAATGACAATGCCGGTGACGTGGCAGTAAGTATCGCTATAGCTTTGAGTGTTAGCGTCAAGGAGACATAGCTGACTGAATATGTTTGTATAGCTTATGACGCTCAGTTTTTCTACAGATCTTATCTCTGGACGGTGTTCTATCATATCGAGATCATCATTTCTGGCAACATTCTGAAGCAACCATAGCTGGGACGATACATGTGCAGGTCGCGCCATCAGCCAGTGAACAGAAAATCATCCAACAGGTATATAGTAAAACACAGGTCAAGAAGTTGTTTTTATTAGTCCAACTCGTGGTTCTTGACCGCCATTTTGAAAGATAGCCAAGCTTTCGGTGACATCGAGGCTGGAGTTGAGAAAACTTAGTTTGTATCTAGTTAGCATGATAATCAAAATCTACCATGCATATTCATAGAAAGAGGGTTTGTATCAGTGCAGGGTCAACTCCAGCTTCCATGCGAGGCTACCTTTCAATAACTACGAATAGCTAGGAGCGTCCATCTTTCATATATTCGTGGTGTAATGTTTTTTACAGACCGGATAATATTTTAGATTTCACATCTCGTCGCTTCCATCTCGGCATGTTGTCAACAAAACATCTCGTCGCTTCCATCTCGGGATGTTGTCAACAAAAGATGCCTCGTTAACTTCTCTTGTTTGGTCAACTAATATAACATGGCTGCAACCTCATTAACATTTGAATTAAAATTACGCAAACGCTTGTGATTGGCCAGCGGAACTAAACTCGCAGGAAACACATTTTATAAATAACTCGGTCTGTAAAAAACGCTGCATCGCAGACATTGTATGGGAGATGGACGCTCCGGGTAATGAGCTCGGTACAAACATCTTTTCTTCGTCATGTCAACTATGGTGTTTGTACTGAAGCTAGACCAGAATGCACCACGTTCAACCGAGAAAAGGCCTATGCTACCCAAGTTGAAGCTAAAAGTTGAACAATTTCAATCAAAAGCAAACGTGCGCTAAAAGTTTAAGCTTTGGTTTCCCGCCACATTCATTTCCGGTTTGTCATAGTTCCGACCACACAGCGGTCAAACGTCTGCGCGTGCGTATTACGGTCAGTCTGGTGGGCGGCCGCGCGAATTTCCCGCGCAAAATTTACCTTAAAACATATTACAGTGAACTTCTACTCCCAAAAGTTAAGAAAAATACGTGAAAGTTAAGCTTTTTATTTTCACAGTCGACGGGAAATTGAACAAACTTCAAACTGTGAGTTTACCAATTTTTTTCGTAATTTACCAAAAAAGTTCTCAAGGTTTGAAAACGGGTGTGTGAACAGTGACGGCCGCCTGCTCGCTTTGAATTTGTTTTGGAATATGTTGTTGTTTCAAGACTTTTAACGCATGCGCAGACGTTTGACCGCTGTGTGAGTTCCGACATTAATTTGTTGTCCGCTGACCGGAACTGGGTCTTTTGCAGGATACAATGACGTGGTTGCACTGGGTGGTACAAAACAATATGACTTCATTTATTTAAACTCGCTTGTACGAGCCAGAAGTGTTATTAGAAAATGTTATTTCCAAACTCCAATTGATTGTCGATATTTCTAAAACAGCGTTTTGAAGTTTGTTTGCTCCATTAAAATTCATTCGTTATTGAAGTGATATATCAGCACGTGACTGTTTCCTGACCCATTCATTCGTTATTGAAGTGATATATCAGCACGTGACTGTTTCCTGACCCATTCATTCGTTATTGAAGTGATATATCAGCACGTGACCGTTTCCTGACCTATTCATTGGTTATTGAAGTGACATATCAGCACGTGACTGTTTCTTGCAAAAGGCCTATTGAGCTGGGGAACAGTGTTATATAATATCACGTGATAACCGTTTATCTAATGAAAACGAAAATTCCCTATATTATAGGTTACTGCGTTATTTAAAGAACATGGCGTCAATAACCTGTGCGTTCAAGTCGAGAAGGAAGCATTTTTCCACCACATATCGGCGCTGTCCGCTGGATACAAGTCAGTGCTGGCACTGAAACAGGGACTAGAAATCGGCCATCCACCTTCAGATATGGATTTTGGAATCATAAAGTCTATATGATGAATTGCTCAGTCCTGGATTAATGCGATACCATATCGCCAGCATCTACTTAGAGCTGGGGAATTACAGCAAAGCCAGGCACTAGAGTACAGACGATCCATACTGGGTGATCAATGACCAAGACACAGCCCGTTCACTGTTTGACATGGGTATTACCTTCTCGGCTCCAGGTAAACTTCGCTGATAAGCAAAGTATCACCTTGTAACCAGTGGTCGGCAGGAGGTGCTGACTGTGTCGACCGATTAGAGGGCCGTTGGAAGCATCAGAAGTTGGGCGGCTCCCACAAGTAGGGAGCCCACACCGAAGAGCACTCATTTTAGTATAATCTGGAAAGCAGAGGGGCACTCTCACGTTGCTTTAAGGGCACTTGTGATACCACAGGATGCCCAATCTCTAGATTGTAATATGATACCACAGGAAGCCCAAGGTCTAGGTTGTAATGTGATACCAGGAGCCCATTACCAGGAGCGTGCATCTCCCAGATTAGGTCTGTCCAACAGCAGAATAGATGATGTAGCTATTTTTAGCTTTGTGTTTCCCGCGAGAAGAAACAAAGGCCGTCACTTTTAACCAATCAGGATGCACTGAAAAATTGTAATTAACACGGTTCAAACTGCTAAAAAATAATAAAGCGCAAGAGAACAAAAGACAACGTAATCGCATACCAGAACATCGCGACTATAAATAGACACACCATCTACTGTGCTGTGGGCGCTATCCATCACATAGGTACGCTCCTGGTAATGGGCTCCTGGTGATACCACATGAAGCCAACTTAATGAGCCCAACGTACGCGCGTCCACCCAGTTTCCCGCCGAAACTAAAAGAAAACAGGCAATCACCCATGTTTCTAATTTTAAGTACATACGCGAAATGTTAAGCGAAAAACAACAAAATTACTTAAAATCTAATCGTAAGACTTTTAAATGTGTAATTCACTGTCAGTTTATTAAGTTATAAAATTATTTACTAAAACGTTTAAGCCCTCGGTAATTTGTATTTGAAACCAGAACCTTCGGTCTGCGGAGTACAACGTTTTCCCATGGTGTACATGAAGCCCAATCTCTAGATTGTAATGTACCACAGGAAGCCCAGGCTCTAGATTGTAATGTGATACCACAGGAAGCCCAATTTCTAGATTGTAATATGATACCACAGGTCGGATGTAATATGATACCACAGGAAGCTGTGAATTATAAATAATGAATAACAAAGCCCTCTAGATGTGCGAAGCGAGTTACAGTTGATGTTCGAGCGGTTTTGCTGTGCCTGTGCTTGCGGCGCTGTACATTTGTAAATAACGATCTTATGCTACTGTCGCTAGTGTAACAACGAGTCCAAGTCCGCGGGAAAATTTCAGACAAACGTATGGAAAACTGAAAACACGATTGCACGCTTTCCAGCACAGCATTGCAAGCACGTATAGAGCAGATTTCGAATGAGTGGGACAAACTCCAGCACGGTTACTGTACGGCATGCCGTGACATTGAAATGTTTCCCATTGTTTTTGCCCTGCTGATCCAATCAAATTACAGAAATACGCCACAGCATGGTTACGTTACGGCAAGGCTACGGACATGCCGTAGTTTGTCCCACTCATACGAAATATTTTTATAAGTTTTATATAAGACTGGAAAACAGTTACTATTCTATTTATTATTTCTAACTAGAAGTAATCATAGATTAGCAAAGTGCGTTCGTCATTTTTTCTATGAGAAAGGATTCCTGTGGTAACCGACAAATACACACCCTTCTAAGACGGTAATGCTCTGAACGACAGTCGACATTAATAGTTAGTGCCCAAGTTAGGAATTATTAATGAGTTTTAAAACTGTAGTTAGGATTTCTGTTACCACGAGACCGGAAAAGTGATTGTGCATACATGTGTTGTGTGAAAATAGAGGTACCGTGTACAGAAGGTATAGGAAAATAAGGTTAAATAACGATGAAAACACTATTAAAATATGGTTATAAAAAGGAAGTTTGTCTTATTTGTTTCGACTGAAAAATAGCCTTCCATTAAACGCACATGTTGGTTAGTCCCAGGCGTTCCTTCCTACGGTACCGGGATCTAGTTGGACGTCAGTGACGTCACAGAATGAACTGTCTCGCCCTCGTACCAAGAACGCCTAGTGAATAACGGTAATCGAAGATGGCGAACACTGATGATTTAAATTGTTTCCATTTACCGAACTGAAATAATGATATTTGTATTATTTTTCATTAGGTGATGGCTTCTTGATACAGATATAACGAAGCTCGGGTCTTCGCTCTGTGTTGTCAAGTTTCAAAATGATAGTTCCGTTCCCCAATAACAGCCATTTAAAACCATGGTATTTTTTAGCCAAATCAGGGATTATTAACTAGGCGTTCTCGCGCTTTGCTCTCAGCCAGGAAGGAACTCTGACTGGGCTGCTGAACCATCATCGTTTACCACTGCCTCACTGGTTAGCTCAGTTGACAGTGCACGGTATAGAGTGCGGGAGGTCGGCGGTTCGAACCCGGTCGCGTCCTTGTGTAGGGACGTCTATAAGCCGTTGGCCTTGTCTCCTTCTACTTCTAATCAGTATTTGAAGGGGACGTGAAAGAACCTGTTGTACTACTCGAAAAAGAGAAGGGGATTGTCACCCGGTACAGCAGCCTGGCCATTGCACTAACCACACACTCAACATTGTAAATTGCGTGGCAGCCATTGGCGCCGTAATAGCAGTCCGAAAATTTCACTGACGGGATATGTCAGTACAATGTAAAGCGCCATGAGACTGTGGTATATGGCGGTATATAAATATGGCCTATTATTATTACTACTATTACTAACATCATCATCATTGTGGTAATAATAATAATAATTATAATTTAAAATTTATCGTAGCCCTTTCACTACCAAAGCGGCCAAAACCGGCCAATATGAAGCATGTAAACTGGGAAACATTATTGCATCAAATCTGTACATGCTGGATATACGATGTTCCGATATTATTTCAAGGGATAAATTTAAAAACTTGATGTCGAATAGATTAGAGACAGTTCATTGATACTATGTCGAATTATATACTTGAACATGTTAACGTTTGTCATTCGAGACATATTTAAATATTCGTAGATTCGTTCACTTTCGAAACAGTATCGGGACCTTGTCGAGTACCGAGTAAAACTACTCGGCCCCAGTACTTTAGAGTGAGTTGTTGAAGAGTAGCCATCTTGGTAAGCGTTGGATTTCGTTCAAGTACAATAAAGTTTAGTTTATTCCACACTTAAAGTGCAGTATAATGTCTAAAAAATAAGAATATATATTGTATTTTTGTGTTTGTTTCGCACAAAAAGGTATAATCTTGCAAATTTTGCAACATTTCTGGCATTTAATCCCTAATTTTGGTTACTTTTCATGGATCATGTGACGTCATAAGATGAATCAATCCCGCAATTCGGGTAGCGTTTATTCTAGTTTAATTGCTGTTTCTGCCTCTGAAAGAAAACTAAGTTAGACAACTGAAGTATATTAGAAATAGAATTTTGGGCAAAAAGAGTTTATGTTGTTTTATGGCGCTACTTGCACTTTAAATTTCAAGTATTTCAGTTGCTTAACTTTTGAGGTTGAAGTTCACAAGCCGATAATATTTTTGAAACACCGGGTAGTTGCAATATGGCTTAAAGTGCATATGAAGCAACAATTAAGTTGAGCTAATGTTAAAATATTTGTCAACATCTCTCGTTTCAGAGATATTCAGGCTTTTGTAATATGCAAATGAGATGACCTATGACGTCATATTGTTTGCATAGCCTTGGAGACAAATAACAAAATGAAGAATAACTCTACAAATATTGGATACAAATTATTGAAACTTTACACATGTGGTACTATGGAAATTACACATCAATCTGCAAATTATTGTGATGTTGCCATGGAAACACTCTGGCCCCAGGCTTCCACTACAAATAACACAAACTTCCCTAATTTCTCCTTTGTCAAACAATTTTTTTGGTGTGAGTCCAAAATAAGATTTGAAACAATGTAGGCATTGTACTTCCCTGCTAGCAGAGGTCTCTCTCTCTCTCTTGGTAAAATGGAAGGCGAGGGAGAGACCTCTGCCGACATCCGACGCTTGCCGTCCACATTCATGGCCGAGTCAAACCAGTTTCGAAAACACGTTTTACCGGAAATAGCTGTACGCGTCAGTTGTTTCGTGCGCTCATGAGTACACGTGAGATCGCGTCACTTGTTGCCAAGGAAACTTCACGCATGCGCGACAGAGAAAGCGTCGGATGTCGGCAGAGGTCTCTCCCTCGCCTTCCATTTTACCAAGACAGAGAGACCTCTGCTAGCAGGGAAGCATTGTACGTGAGTAGTTTAAGCAACTTATTTTTTGTAACAAGGAAAGAAATTGGAATTTTATGTTCAAGGTGAAAGGTGCGTGGGGCCATGAGACTTTCCATGGCAACACCATAATTTGCACAATGATGTATATTTTCCATAGTGTCATACATGTGCAAAGTTTCAGTAATTTGTATTCAATATTTGCAGAGATATTCTTCATTTTGTGATTTGTCTCCAGTCTGTGCAAACAATATGACGTCATAGGTCATCTCATTTGCATATTACAAAAACCTGAATATATCTGAAACGAGATGAGATGTTTCCTCATTTCGAAAGCATTTTAACATTAGATCAACTTAATTTTCGCTTCATATGCACTTTAGGGTAATTTTTTTTCGCGGGATATTCAATCGCGCGCACACACAGACTGACCGTAATACACATGTGCAGACGTTTGATCGCTATGCTTGAACTGAGGGGGAGGGTTGAGTTAGCACTCAGGATTTCACTAATTGAGCCCAAACACGTCCGGTAGCGAAAGGGTTAAAAGCAGTATTTTCATCCACTCGAATCTTTGCCATCTATCAAAATTATCTCGCATTTTCTCCAGTATACATAGAAAGCATACTCTGCTACTCTGAGTAATTATGTTTGTTTTTCGTCATGAGAGTTTATCATTTAGGGGCTGATCGTGCCTCTATTATTCATGGCAGTGTAGATTGTGCGTCCACCCTTGAACTGACCTGAAGCGAGTCCAACAAAATTCGCCTAAATGCAGCTCCGACATACAGTGTTCCTTCAAAAGAGATTCTATGATAGCACCACCTATTCCTGCGGCAATAACTCCAGCAGGAGAAGAGGCCTCCATCAAGCCAAGTGCGGTGCCTTTTTCCTTATTTTCAGGAAACTCTTCAGCAGTGCAAATGGTGGCATAAACTGCAAGCATGCCGCTAATCAATCCGTGTATAAAGCAAATAACTAATACGACGGCAACACTGGCAATGAACCGATACCACGACACCAAGACAAACACGAAGATTGGAATCACATCCAGTATGGCTAAAATCCATAATTTACGAATGTTTAAAATGTTCTGTAAATCGGGACAAGCACGAGAGACAATTAGAGGCCCTATTCCTCCAAGGAGACGAGCAAAGTTAAAACATATCATGTAATATTGGTAGTGATCTCGAGGCGGAAACGGAGAGTTAGGGAAAGCTAAGGTCGTCAAGATTGCGTTCAGGCAAACATCTCTAGACATCTTACTCAAATAGAGGTACGCTGCAAAAGGAAACATCTTCCGCAAGACAAAGACTACATCCACTGCTTTGGACTTAGATTTCGTGTGCTTCTCTGTATCGTCGGATAGAGGCGTATATTGCGTATTTGGAAAAGTACTTGATTCGGAACGTGGATCAGCTTTTAGAGATTCTTTGTCCAGAAACGCGTAGATCACAAGCGGTGCAAAACAGAGCGGTATAGAGAGAATGATGGCTGTTCGTGGTGCCACACAAGTCCACGTTGTTAAAGCTAGAAGGAAAAGATGTACATTAACAAGAGTTACTGGTTTGCCATTAAATTAAAGGAACCTCCACTGAAAAACTATGTTTATTCTCAAAACTTTGTTATGCTGTATTTGCTTCCTGTAAATAGTACATTTGCATTATACGACGTCAATTTACTACAAATACCAGAATCCTTTTCAAATTATTTTTATCATTCAAATGAGAATTCCAAGACAATGGTCCAAATTAAAGGAACAAAAAAATATGCGCAAAGAGTTCTGGTAGTTGTAGTTTGTGACGTCATCATGCAAACGTCCTATCAGTGTACACGAGATGTCGGTCGCATGTCCATAAAACTCATTTGAATTCCCCAGCGCCGCCATCTTGGATCTTATGACGTCACACGGTTCTCACAATAGAGGTACCGTGTGACGTCATAAGATCCAAGATGGCGGCGCCCGGGAAACTCAAATGATCGAATTATTCGTGAGTTCTTGAATTAGTAGCTAAATGAGAACCAATCACCTCGCAGAGCGAAACTAAAGCATTCCAACTTCGAACAAGTTGAAATACTGTTGTATTGTACTGGACACTGGCTCAACTGAACTGAAGTTTAAATGCTTGGTTTAGGTTCTGCATTGTGATTGGTTTACGTTGTCCCGGTTGCAGTTACCTGTATAACAGATTTGACCAAATAAAGTCCCTAAGCCGTAGCCTGTGCGAAGGGCGCTGATCAACTCTTCTAGCCGCCTGTAGTTTGCCACCATGGCCATTCCCAAAATAATCTGGAAACTCATTCCTGTCCCTACGAGAGCTACTCCAACCATCCTTAAAATTAAGTTATCCACAACGACAGTAGATAGAATGGACAACAACATGACAAGTACTGCCACTGTCAAGGAAGCCAGATAAGGCAACCGATGGATGATCCACGGTACTGTGAATTTAGCCAGAAGATTTGGGACTGCGCACACTGTAATCACAACAGTTGATGGAACTGTGCTTCCCGTTAGAATATCTTGGGTCGCCGCTAATATGACGGCCTCGTGGAAAACCGTGAAGAAGGCGAGCAGTAAAAAGCAGATGGTAATAGAAAAACGTTGGGTCTCTTTCATGATTGCAGCCTTTTTGCAGTGAGAAGTGTCTTGGCCTCAGTTGGGCAATAACCCTGTGAAAAGCAAAAGAATACTGCTATCACAAAACTCCTTGACAAAAGCTCGGTTTAAACAACAAGCATTTTGGCACTCGTATCTTGGGCACGGCATTCCTATCTTGGGCACGGCATTCCTATCTTAGGCACGGCACTCCAAACAAGCGGGATGAGACTACCTTTTCATAGCCTGTACACAGACCTCCGTAATCCCTTCAAAGGAAGGAAAAGGAGGTCTGTACTACGGATGAGTTAAGCGTGTTCTAGGTTACGTGGTTAGTTACAGGAATGTTGTAACCAATCGCTGATTGGCTGGTGCCTCATAGCGGGCGCTGATTGGCTTAGCGGTTATGTTGACCTTAGGATTCACTCTGGTAAGACGAATTGCTATGTTATTTTGCCGGTCCTGTGCTCGGTTAATATCGAGGAAAAAATGATAAGAATATCGTTCATGGAACTCAGTGCTGCATTTCGAGTCTGGGAAGAAATTATTTCTCCCGAATTTCAAGTGTAAAGTGCCTAGGGAGTTTGAAAGAATTTGCAGGGAACAAACGAAATTCTTCTTCATATATCGTCTAGTTCTTCAAAACGAAAAGAAAGTCCATGTTCAAGAGCTCTTTTTGCAAAGCGAATGGCTGTGGGAGACGATCAACCAGAAGCAATATCAATAGCCTCGGCGGTCAGGTGAGTTGCTACGAGCGCGACTTCTCAAACCTCGAGTTCACGTGGTTCTCAAACTCTCAAATTCGTCCAATCTTCCACTTCCTCGAGGAAAGAAAGATCTCCAAATCCCTTCCTTTCAGAAGGAATTACGGAGGTCTGTGTATAGGCTATCGAAGAAGGGAATTTATTTTATTTCCCCCGCTTCCCAGCGCGTCCTCCCTCTTTGTCTCTTGCATTGCCGTTAACAATAGGAAATGAACAATCTGAAATCTACAATGTGTACCGTCTAGTGTTTCTCGGCGAATGGAAATCGAGATGTAATTTATGCAAAATTATGCCGGAACACGATTAACGACAGTGTAGCACAGACGTCCCTTACCGAGTGTTGATGGGAGACGGACGGCTGAACACAGGCTACCTTTTCACAGCGTCCCAGAATCCCTAAATTTTCGAGCACGCGTACCCGGAACATTTTCATTTATACGACAAAAATAGAGGGTACCGTGCGGATAATATTTGACACGCGGGTGCCGTGCCCAAAATGCTTGTCATGCAAACTGGGCTAAGGAGCACTTCTGTCATACAGAACGAAATTGAACTGCTGATTTGTATAATTTCTATTTTCTTCTTTCTCTGCATTACAAATTCTAAAGGCCTGGATGAAGGAGGAAACATGGTTGCGGTGAGCAAAGACGAGGAGTCGTTTCCCTTATTCCAAAACAAAAAGAAGATACTCTATTCCTTGAAAACTGGCGTCCTATATCCCTCCTGAAGTGTCGACTATAAGCTCGCTACAAAAGCAATAGCCAAATGAATAGCAAACGTTTTACCGAAAATTATACATAGGATATGTTAAAAATCGTTTTATTGGCCAAAATATTCGTTTAATATTTTAAAAAGCCTTTGATACCATTGATTGGAACTATCTTTTTAAAGCTTTAGAAATATTTAACTTTGGTCCTGATATTCAACATTGGATAAAAGTATTCTATAAAAACTTGCATGGAATAATGGCTTTTCGACGAACGTTTTTAAATTAGGAAAAGGCGTAAGACAAGGGTGCCCCCTCTCTGGGGTCGTTTTTGTAATTGCGGTAGAGTTGCTGGCTATTTCTGTTGGAGACAATAATGACATAGAAGGTACTCAAATTAATAAAATAAATTATAAGTTAACACAGTATGCTGATGATACTATGTTTTCTTAGCAAATTCACAGTCGGCTGAAAAGCTTTTGGATCTACTTTCTCTATATGCAGACTGTTCTGGTCTCATATGTAGTTATGATATGAAATCATGTTTGCCGCGTATCACTAGTAAGTGTAAAGAATGTGATGTAAAGTGGTAAGCTGTAGTGCTAAGTGTGCACGCCCTACGAGGGAAAAAACGGGAGGCTTTTGGCCCAGTTCTAAAAAAGGTAAACAAGAGAAGACAGTGCACTCTTTTTGGAATAAAATGGCCAAAGTTTAGCTTACATGCGCTTGGAATCACCTTTTCGCATGATTGTTTAATTCAAGAAGATATTATCTATACAGAAATTACTGAATATTTGGTCAACTCGAAATCTTACCTTATATGGTAAAGGATAAGCCTTATCCAAATTGATTTATAATTCTTCCATGTTAGTTGTTCCAAAACACCTAATTACCGAAATAGATTTATTGATTGATGCATTTGTGGGCACTTTATATGATAAAGGAGGTTTTAATGTAACACACGTCGCTTTCCAGGATATAGAAGGTAAAATCTGATTGGTCCATAACACAATGAGGTGTGCATATTGGAAACTAATTAAGCGCTCGGGTAAGCAGACTACTTTTTTTCTTCGAATTTATGAGAGTGAAAAAATACGTCTGCATAGCAGGCTAACGTTTCGTATCTTGCGATGTTAAAATATGTTTCACAGTCAGAACCTCAGCATAGGAAAGAAGAGTTACTTAAGTTATTCAATTAGTTGCATAGTATGAACAATCATTTCTAAAGAAAATTGTAAAGCCCTCTTGTGTATGTCTGTACTAGGTGTAATGTCGGTGCGTATTGTTAAAAATGACAATAATAATAATAAAAGTATTAAAACAAAATTAAACCGAATAGGAAACAAGAAAAAATGCTTCGTTGGCCGGCTGAGCAAACCTAGAAACATTTTACGACAAACAAATGCATGCGCCTTAATCATGTCTTTGGCTTGAGGGAGTCTGGGTCTTTTAAAGATCCAGCATGAGAACACGGGGAAACATCGTTGCTTGCTCTGAGAGAAAACGGGAAACCAATTTGTTGCAGAAGCCACTTGTCAGAAATCCATCCCACGCGTGCGCACTCGACACCAAATTAGAGAAATAAACAGATGTGAGATGCTCAAAACTATATTGTATATAACTATAGTTATAATTATACAGTTTGGTCTATTAATATTAATCATTGTCAGAAATCCATCCCACGCGTGCGCACTCGACACCAAATTAGAGAAATAAACAGATGTGAGATGCTCAAAACTATATTGTATATAACTATAATTATAATTATACAGTTTGGTCTATTAATATTAATCATTGTCAGAAATCCATCCCACGCGTGCGCACTCGACACCAAATTAGAGAAATAAACAGATGTGAGATGCTCAAAACTATATTGTATATAACTATAATTATAATTATACAGTTTGGTCTATTAATATTAATCATTGTCAGAAATCCATCCCACGCGTGCGCACTCGACACCAAATTAGAGAAATAAACAGATGTGAGATGCTCAAAACTATATTGTATATAACTATAATTATAATTATACAGTTTGGTCTATTAATATTAATCATTGTCAGAAATCCATCCCACGCGTGCGCACTCGACACCAAATTAGAGAAATAAACAGATGTGAGATGCTCAAAACTATATTGTATATAACTATAATTATAATTATACAGTTTGGTCTATTAATATTAATCATTGTCAGAAATCCATCCCACGCGTGTGCACTCGACACCAAATTAGAGAAATAAACAGATGTGAGATGCTTAAAACTATATTGTATATAACTATAATTATAATTATACAGTTTGGTCTATTAATATTAATCATTGTCAGAAATCCATCCCACGCGTGCGCACTCGACACCAAATTAGAGAAATAAACAGATGTGAGATGCTCAAAACTATATTGTATATAATTATAATTTTAATTATACAGTTTGGTCTATTAATATTAATCATTGTCAGAAATCCATCCCACGCGTGTGCACTCGACACCAAATTAGAGAAATAAACAGATGTGAGATGCTCAAAACTATATTGTATATAACTATAATTATAATTATACAGTTTGGTCTATTAATATTAATCATTGTCAGAAATCCATCCCACGCGTGCGCACTCGACACCAAATTAGAGAAATAAACAGATGTGAGATGCTCAAAACTATATTGTATATAATTATTATTATAATTATACAGTTTGGTCTATTAATATTAATCATTGTCAGAAATCCATCCCATGCGTGCGCACTCGACACCAAATTAGAGAAATAAACAGATGTGAGATGCTCAAAACTATATTGTATATAACTATAATTATAATTATACAGTTTGGTCTATTAATATTAATCATTGTCAGAAATCCATCCCACGCGTGCGCACTCGACACCAAATTAGAGAAATAAACAGATGTGAGATGCTCAAAACAATATTGTATATAACTATAATTATAATTATACAGTTTGGTCTATTAATATTAATCATTGTCAGAAATCCATCCCACGCGTGTGCACTCGACACCAAATTAGAGAAATAAACAGAAGTGAGATGCTCAAAATTATGTTATATATAATTACAATTATACTTTGGTCTATTAATATTAATCACATTCTCGTTCCCAGTGCCTCCTCAACTAACTGAAAAATTGGAGGCTCTGGTAAGACACGAAACCGGATGTCCTAGATTCTAGGACATTGAAACTGCGCATGCTCTTAGAACTCATTTCCGATTTGGTAGGCTAAAGCAATGGTGGACTTCATGGAAGCTTTCCAGTTCGCCCTTGCAAAGCTTAAAATTATGTTTTCTTTAAAAACTAAACAATTGGTAGCCTGGGAAACCAGCCGACTCTGGGGAGCGAGGCAGAAAATTCCATACTGATGACGTACCAGATAGCCGTTTCACGATGCATATACAGAGTTCTTTTCAAGGAATATAACTACCGAGGCTGCTCGTTTACTTGGCAGTGGATCACCGTCACGAACAACCATGAAATTCAAGCCTATTTAGCATGTGCCGGTGCTGTTGTTGGCTCCTTTGCATACTGAGTTATTTCAGTGGCTATTAAAGCGAAATGTCGTACTGTCTTGTACTGTCAAAACATTTACAAGTAAGTGATCAAAAAGTAGGCTGCGAAACAGTGGACAAAAGCTTGTTCTCGACCCCCAGCGAAGTTGCAGGATTATTTATAATCGATTTTGATTGGCTTTTACTAATGCTCATTCTTACACGTCTTCTGACTGGCCATTCAACTGTCACCAGCCTGTCAACAGTGCGACTAACGGCTAATGTCAGTGGCGGCTTTTATACACGTCGAAAAGAGCAATGATATTTGTACAATATCAGTTTAAAATCGAGATTCGTTTGCTAGAACAAGTGCAGTTGACCGGAGTTGATCATGAGTTCGGATGTGGCACATACTAGATCTTTAATTTCCAAGCTGCATGGGGGATATGTTTGTGTGTTCTTCGAACGAGCATTTTGTCGTGACAGATTCTATTTAATGTGTTCGGCAAGTTTCCTTTTATCTGGCACTAAACCACGGACAGCTGCCTATTACGTTACATTACTTCAAAACCTGACCCGAAGTTGAAATAAACCTAACCTTCTCCGATAGTAAAACGCAGGGAAACGACGACAGAGCTCGTCTAGGGCGAGAAATCTCAAGTAAACAGCTGACTCACGTGCAAACGAAGCGTTTCGACCGAGCGGCCTCTGACATGTTTGTCCGTCATAACAATCTTCGACGTGTATAAAAGCCGCCACAATTAGCCGTAAGTCGCTGAATGGCCAGTCAGAAGACGTGTAAGAATGATCATTAGTAAAAGCCAATCAGAATCGACTACATATATCCTAGTACTTCGTTGGGGGTCTAGAACAAGCTTTCTGTCGCTGTTTCGGATGCGACGCATATCAAAAAGGTACTGTCATAGTTGTTTATAATTTCATATCAGTAAACTTACACACACTGAGCTATCACAGAACACTGGATGAGTTGTTGTTGCCGGATAAATCGTTCAGACAGTGAATCTGGGCTTTGAATAAACATAATTACATGTAAGTGCGCTATGAATCGGGCGGCCTCGGTAGTATGCCTGAAAATAACCGCTGCATTCCGTGTAGCTAACCTCTTCGGCTACTGACCTTGCAAAAGAGCTGGCTTGAAAAGTGGCCTGCTGTGCTGTGTGTAGGTTTTGAAATTATAAACAACTATGTTAATTATGTTTTGACAGTCGTAGGACAAATTCTCTTGACCGGCCCGAGCCGCTGAAAGAACGAAGCAACAACAACAACAACAATTTATTAGCATTCCCATGTACATAAATGGTATTGCCACTACATTACATATGTAATTATATATGGTTGGCGAAATGGTACAAAAATTCAACAAACGTAATGCATTCACATTCAACATTGATATGCATTCACGTTCAACTTTGTTATTCTTGTTCAAGAATATATTCGTTGGCAACAAAAATATTCATTCACATTCAACGATATTATTCTTGTTCAACGATATATTCATTCAAGTTCAACGATACTTTTCGTCAAGAATATATTCATTCACGTTCAACTGTATTATTCTTGTTCAAGAATATTATATTCATTCAACAAAAATATTCATTCACATTCAACGATATTATTCTTGTTCAACGATATATTCATTCAACGAAAAATATATTCATTCAACAATTCGTGCGCACCCAGCTCTACGCATCATTGTGCCCAGTCTCCCAAGGCACTATAATTCGTGACGAGGACATCACGATTTCACTCTATTTCACACGATTATGGCATCGAATTTAATATTCGGCGGTGTTACCGTGAAGAGATGAGAACATTTCGGGGTGGAAGTACGCAAAGCCTTTTAACACCGAATTATGGCGGGAAACGGAGTGT
The DNA here is from genome assembly GCA_030867875.1 of Actinernus sp. WN-2022. NCBI lineage: Eukaryota > Metazoa > Cnidaria > Anthozoa > Actiniaria > Actinernidae > Actinernus > Actinernus sp. WN-2022. The sequence continues at coordinate 110,295 of JAOWCC010001304.1, forward strand.
GCCCGGCCATCCATTTCAGCCCATGTCATTGTCAGGCAAACGAAAAAAAACGTGCAATCCCCGATACCGAAAAGTGTGTATCTAATCGACTGTGTAGCACAAGATAGCGACGATGAGGGTTCTTCTCCGGGTTCTCCGGTTTTCCTCCCTCCTCAAAAACCAACACGCTGAATTCCAATTCGATCTGTGGATTAGCCGGGACCTGGCATGGCTTTGATCAGCCGCCATGGTTGTTTCAGGTCTCATTAGTAATTCAGAGTCAAAAGGGTACGTCGCCAGCTTGCGACCAGTTTTGAAAGTTAGGTCGCCAGTGCAAAACTTTTAGTCGCATTAGCGACCAGTAGGTGACAATGTCGAGCCCTGTTAACTATCGTAGTTAGTAACATATTGTGATAAACATGATTAGTTTACCAGGAGGGAGAGGGCGTCTCTAGGGAAAACCCTGGACCACTCATGTAGACAGTATGACGTCACGCAATGGCTCAGTGATTTTCAATATGGCGGCGCATAAAAACACGGCTATTTTACTCGATCGCATTTACTAAAAAACTAATTCTCACATTACTTCTCAAAATATCAGTCATATAACTCCATTTACCAGAAAAGGATATACCAAAGACGGTTTTGAGCCGGGCTTATGGTAATTTATTGTATTGTTTAATAGGTTTTTGGTAGGTTTTTGTGAATAAGTGGAACTGCCGTTTGGGAGAAACGGCAAGGACCGCAAAAATGCTGAATGGAATTAAGGGCCGGAGAAATGACAATCAGGCTTCAAAATAGGAGGTTCAGTTCCTGAGGTGTTCAACTCCTTATCTGCAAAGTTGTGTTAAGATGGCTTGTGTAGAACTGCTCATCAATCCCTTCAAAGTGAAAAGTCAGTTTGTTCGAGTCTGCCACCATGTTGTTGTTCACCAAGCCCAAGGTCAAGGATAATGCGAAGGACAGGGCCAAGTCATAATTGGCAAGTTATGTAGTCGATGACTTTTCAGAACAACATGTAATTATTCCCTTTTACTCTACGAAATCATGTATATTGTTGTACAAGCAAAAGGATCGACATTGAAGTCTCTCAAACTCGAAGCAAAAGTGAAGCAAGGGAATTCAGTTGATTCAGAAATAAGTAATAATTAAACCACCTTGAATAAAATGACTTAGTTTTTCTTACTGGAATAACCTATGTTGGAAGTTGCTGTTTCAAATTTCTGAGTTCGTATTTAAAGCTGGAGAGAGAGTTCCTACACTGAGGACTGGTATGTATAAATGTTGTTAGTTTTATTAAAGTCTAAATTCATTAATATTTTATACCCGGGGCTCTTTACATGTAATATATGTGGCTGGGGTTGCTCGTCATTTTAGGGGTTGAAATTGGCACTTCAATTTTTTTAAACAAATTATCCTCCTAATTAAAATATACACAAATCGATTGTAAATAATTTGCTCAGTAATGCAAAGCCCTGCAGGAAACTAGGTATTTCAAGTTTAGGGTATTGCATTTTCAATAGGTCAAGTATTTTTTAGAGTACATATTTTTCAGCTTTATCTACAATTAGCATCCCCAAGGCACCCATCCCCAATATTTTTAACCCAAAGTCCCCCCCCCCCCGATTTTATACCGGCATATATCTATGTGCCATTTGGTACATAATATGATAAAGCACCCAGCCTTCTGACCAGTAGAAGCCGAAGTGACAAATGCAATGCATTCTGTAAGTTATGCCAGCCCACACCACAAGAAAAGGAGCTCTTCAAACCCATACTTCAAAATATATCTTCTGACCTGTCGATCCTCATGCAATGAGACAGATTGTTTTGATATTTTTGGGCTGTCGAGGGGCCTATCAAATTCTTGGAATTACCATAGTTCTTGTCAGTTTAATATCCATATGAAAATCAAAAGAATAATAATTTTTAATCTGAACATTTCCTGATAGATACAATACTGTATAAATCCTATTTTTAACAACTTTTCTTTCTGTTGGTTTTTCAAGTTCAGTGAAATGGTTATAAGGCTGAAAAGAATCAAGGAGCTTGATTAGTTACCCACAATGTTAGTTGAGTCATTGCAAGAGTACACATTTTCATGGTCTGGGCCGGTTGGTTCAAAAATAAAGGGTGGATAATGTTATCCACCTGATCAATCCTTATCCAGTGGATATATAACTGTTATAAACCTTTCATATGATATATAGGGATTTTTTGGGTAGGGGTGTGCTGCTGGGGCTCTGAAACCCTTACCCTGTTTAAGACAAAAAAAAAAAAATTTCCATACCCTGTTCAAGACAAAGTGTTGAAATTTTATATCCCTCTAAGACAAATAACAAATTATCTATACGTGGATGTCAGTGTTTGTGATCTTGTATAATGAGTGTCATAACTAAAAAGTCTTCATCAAGCATTATAATAAATAAAGTACTAGATAAATACCATACCCTGTTCAAGATCTGTCAATGTAAAAATGGTACCCTGTCTAAGACCAGAAACTCGATTAACCATACCCAGCGGATCATCCCCATATAGTCCATATATGGGAGTAGCCCCCCCCTCCCCCCCGGGATTTTTCCGGTGGATACCATTATTCACCCTTTGAACAACTGGACCCAGGTCTGAAAAGGACCCAGGTCTTGAAATCATATTTTATGGTCTGAAATAGGGTAAGGTAAGGTTTTGGACCCCGGGGCAGCACACCCACCCAAATGTTTGCTGTCTAGAGCCAGCAATGCAGACTACCAACAAAGTTAATAAATCAATCTCAAGCTTATATAATTATTATTATTAATTAATATTTTTAATTAATATTATTCAAGATATTTAAAGGAATATGGAGATTGCTAAAGGCAATGATTACACCAGCGAATGAGCCAGGCTGCACCATTGTGCCATTCCCGCTTTAAAAACACATTTTTGTCCGTTGAAAAAAAATAGATAATGGCCAAATTGTCTCGTTTTGTCTGCTTCCAAAGGAAATTAAATGCCAGGTCACTTGCAAAAGGGCCAACTTGTCCCTTCTGGTTCAATCTCTGTTACGCCATCAAACAGTTGATGAAAATGTGATTATTTCATTGAAGAAACTAGCCTTACATCATGCTGCCTAGCCAAATTTGCACTAAACAATTTTGGGTGAAGGGGGAGAGAGTTGTATTGCTTTTTGAGTTAACCATTATTGGGTCAGTCTGATCGAGCATCATGATTTGTAGATATCCTTTTTTTTATCACAGGCAGGCCCAAGCTTCTATTATGGTTCAAATCGCTAATTACTATAATTTGTATTGATTTATTGTTGTTGAAAAAATAAAGGGGCCTTGGTTATAAACTGCAGATAACCCTATAGCTATAGCTGCCACTTCAAAAGATCACTAATGAAAATGTATTATTAATTAACAAAGTACCAGGGTATTCTGCACATAATAATTTGTTTAAGAGAGTACCGTATCTCTCAAAGGCTCTCTTAAACTGCTTGAGGTTATTGTGGCTAAAACAATAGGCTGATTATTGTTTTTAAGCCGAATAACATATAGTTTTAGGCGATAAGCACTCGTACGCCACAGGTAACCCAAGCTATGTAAATGGCATTTTTTAATAGCATTCGTATGGAGTTTTTAGTTTTCCATTTTCAACATAAATCTTGGACAAAAATCGACAGAACTTACAGGGTATCTTTCTTTTTTTCCAGACATTGCCTGTAAATCCCCTCCCTCCCCCCCCCGGTCTTTGACTCGTTTTTACAGACAAATGTATGGAAAACTGAAAACGCGATTGCACGCTTCCCAGCGCAGCTACATCCCTCAAATTTCGATCAGTTAATCTTTTACCTGGTGTCTTTGTTTGTATCTGAAGAATATTTCAGAAATTCTATTTTACGGATTTTATTTGGAATCGGATTCCCATTTCGCGCCATGTTTGCACCCCTTTCAAAATGTCGGAATTATCTCCACCCTTTGGTGGAGATACAAATTTATGCAAGCAACGTATCGCTGGTTTACTACCGTGACGTGACTGAAGCTTCTTTTGCGTACTAATGTTCAGGCGCAAAAGCTAAAAACAAGGAGGATTTCGCAATGTTTACCGACCATCCGCTAACTCAAACATTAGGAGTGATAAATTGAGATAATATCAAAGTCTGTAAAAAAATTGTGTGGTAAACATTAATAGCTCTACGGACCAAACATGTATTATTTGTTTGTATTATTATCGAAACCCTTTGAAGCGAGACAGAAATCTATGAATCATATAATCGCTACGATCGCTGAAAAATTGGCCAAGCGATCGCGGCGATCGTAGCGATCCTAAACCTTTGACCGGTTTCCATATGATGGGTATTGGCGGTCTTTGCCCTTCTTTCTGGCGGGAACTTTTTCAACATGGCGGCTGCGTTGAACCTACGACTCACGCGATCGAAGCGTACTATTTGATCTTTCTCGCCACCTTAAAGCGAAGAAGACAAAGAAATGTGAAGGAGAAAAGAAAGCACAGGTTTTGGGTCCGAAAAATCTTTCAACGATGAGAGGAATGTGGAGCTTTCCATATACTCGTTCAAGAGCTTCGACTTCATGACAGATAATTTTTCAACAGGTAAGTCAATGCACTGGTAGACGCCATTTTGCCGAGTGCGAGAAAACCTGGGTGCATCATGGGATGTTTCTGTTGGTGAGCAATGTTTTATGGGATCGTTTGGATCACTTGGATCGCCACGATCGCTACGATCGCTGGAGAGTGGTTTCCATATATAATCGTTTCGATCGCCACCCGATCGCTACGATCGCCGAGATAGAATTTGTTCTATCTCGGCGATCGCGATCGATACGATAGGCGAAAAATTGGTTTCCATATGATCGCTACGATCGCTGGACCAATTTTTCAGTGATCGTAACTATCGTAGCGATTATATGGAAACTATAGGCTTTAGGTAGCCTGCTATGCAGCCGTTCTTAGTGGTAGGAGGCTCTCTCTTAAAGTGCCTATGACAACACCCAACATTGTTGGGCCCAACCTTGTTGGATGTTGTTGGGCAACAATGTTGGAAGCGTTCGCACGGGGCTTTAGGCTACTTGAATACGAAGTTCCGGTATAAACAGGTTAGCCCCTCCTCTTTTCACGCATGGCGAGCTAGAAATTTAAAATTCAAATTGTTGAGCAGTGAAGAAAGCAAGCGAGCATATCAGCGTCTCCTTTGAAATGCTATATTTTAAGGTTTAAAATTAAACAAGCCATAAAAAGTGACTAGAAGGAAGATGGTAGTTGTCCATTTATGATAATGACTGCCGATGGTATTTTATGACTGTTTGCGAACTCTGTAGCCCTACCCTAGGTGCCAGAGGTAGCCCTTACTCTGAAGTTAACCATTTTTGTGTTTCATTTGAATTTCGCACAACCCCCAGGGTTTCCCTTTTTATACCGGAACTTCGTGTTTAAGATTCGTTTAGCTTTCTAGTTATTTCAAGTAACAGAGTACCGTTTTACAGTTAAAATATCTTCGGTTCAGATAAATCTCTCACCTTTCACTGCTAAACGCGAGAACACTTTACCAAGACTAGCTCCCTCGTACATTTCACGTTTCATAGCGGGAACTTAGATTAGACCGCTGTATATCAACACAGCATTGCACTCGGCCAGCAGCATTACATTGGTTTATCTTACTGCATTTTGATTGGTTCGACTGACGACTGACGACTGACGACTGACGCGGATGTTAGAGAAGACGCCAGGGCCAGTGAGGTATAAACAACAACAAATATATTTTTTTACGATCCAAAACCAAGCGCAGAATTTGACAAACTGGCTTTCAGGCAACATCTTGGTTGCCTTAAAAGTGGGAAAATTACAGCGTCCTAGGCAAATGGGGACCAGATTCAAGGTTGGGGGAAGCGAGATTTATAATGCTTAGAACTATGAAACCTTGACAACCCACACCTCAGTCGGGCATTCATCAAGTTCAAGTTTATGAATTTACTCAATAACTACATATTTGTAACTGAGCAATATAAATTGAAATAATAGTAATGAAAAAAGATTGACATTAAGCTCATAATAAAGTCTGATGAGATGTAAGTTGATGAGTGACGGATTCTCTAATAGCAAAAGTTAATCGAGAGAGAATCTATATATAACAAAAGGATAAATAATAGAACTATTGTACAAAATAATTAATATATGTTGCATGGTTAATTTAATGCCTTATTTTAGACAAGATTCCAAAACCTCTATAAATTTTCTTCATTAACTCATTGATGTGTGATTTCATGTTTAGCTGAGAGTCAAGCATCATCCCTAAATATTATATACTATGTTCTTCCTTAAAGACCCTGTATCCGAGCCCATGGTGCTTTGCGCCAATGTTATGATTAGTTTGTTTATCAACGGCCGCATAAATTAAAGGCCAGCTTTTAGGCGAACTAAAATGCTCTCGATTGTTTATAAGTTTCATAAAAGAAATACACATACACTTTTGGATAACGAATTTCATCATTTCTACCGGATTAAAAACCCAATTTTCCCCGGATGCTTCGAATATGATTTTAACAGTACTCGGTAGGAAGCCAGTTGTTCTGTCTTTAGATTCTAATTCGATTTACGAGTGTGACTTTTCACAACTCTACAAGCAAACACATACTCTTGTTACCTTGTTTTTAATGTCTCTAGTATTGCTTAGCTGTATATATATTTGAAGATCTCTACTTTCCTTGTGAATGATATATTTTGAGTGCAAAATGAAATGAAATGTCGTACTCGCACTCGAGTCAAACTCACAGCGAAGTAACAGCTGAACTCGGCAGATTGGAGTTTGACCCGCGATCGTAGTTTTGGTAGCAAGACTTTCTGGACGTACTGGAGGATGAAAAAATATAAGATTAAGGACATTGCTTTCTCTGCTAATAAAAATGCAAAATATATACAGATAAGTCGTAACACCTCAGTGGAGCTAAGCCGTGCGACTGATTATAATTACGAATGTTCTTGATGCCAGAAGTGGCTGCTTTGTGCTTTGTATTTCCAACAAAGCCCGCCGGTCCCTTAGTGCAGCAAATCCCTGGGAAACTCACGTAGTAGTCCTTTTGAACCACAAGTGTTCTCTTGTAGACCTAGAGAAAGTAAAATGTGGACTGCTGAAGGAATATTTGTCGAGTCACTTCGCCTCGCTGTCTCGGTCCTTTCTCCGGCATTCCTCTACTCGCCACTCTAGACCGGGAGTGTATATACAAAATTTAAGATAAAAGAAAGTCAGTTAAGCATATATACCTATGAATAATTACACGATGGCCCAAACTAGGGATGGATTTCGAAAGATTCGGGAGTCACATAACAACAACAACGATCTTTCTCGGACACAGGGTCTTTAATGTTTTTTTTTATTGCTATGAATTGTTTATCAGGTTTTTTTATATGGAAAATGGAATAGAGCATAGTTAGTTTTTTTTATCTTGAGAGCAATTAAGTCTGTTGGCTCTTTAGAGCCAATCATAAATGTTTATGAATTCGTTATTTAAAGTTGATTGAAGCCAATTAATATTTTTCGAGGCAACATATCAGCAAATAAATAATATTTTAGTACTGATCAGTGAGGCTTGGGTAAATCATTTATGTAAATCAGAAAAAAGGAAGGGATCTAAAATAAAATATTTCCCTCGAGTCAGAGCAGTAGTGTTCTCGTTTCTAGTTCAGTCCTACAAACTACCTGTGCGCCAAACAATGAACAACATAAACGAACTTGGTGCTTGTTGCGTGCTCACTGGAGGCCGCACGACCCATTTAATCTGACCAAGATTAAATACAATACATTTATTACATTATAAGTCAGGAACACCCAACGGTAAAACTTCATAAAAACAAACATTCTGATGTTTTTTATAACAAATCAGATGTATTTAAACATATTTAAGGGAATTGTTTTTCAGCTGGCAGACGAACAGCTGTTCTGCAGCGCCAGCCAGCCTAAAGTTCATGAAGAATTTCTAAATTTCCCAGCTGAAATATTTAAGTGCAGAATTTGCCAGCAGCAAAAATATTTTTTTGAATATATTCCCAACTGAAATATTTAAGTGCAGAATTTGCCAGCAGCAAAACATTTTTTTACATATATTTCCAGCTGAAAAATACAAGTGAAGAATATGCCAGCTAATAAAAATGCACGATATCTATTCCAATACTGGTATGATCAATTAAAAGTCAATTAAGCTATACTAACGGCCGTGAGCCACGAGTAGCGGCTGACGTTTCAAGCGTTTAAGCACAAGCAACATACGCAGACTCAGTGACTGATCATTAGCGGCGCTTGTTCTACTCACTGATGTGATCACTGAGTCTCCGTATGTTACTTGTGCTGATGTCGCTAGTGTGAACCAGCCGGTCGTAACACTCGAAATATCAGCTGCTACTATACTTTTAGCTGATTGTATCAGTATTTATCTCCCATCAACGCAGATCAGTTTCATTTTAGCAGTTCAAATATCCAAAGAATCTTTCGAGAACCAGATATTGTCTGATAATCATGATTTTTTCTTTCTGAAAACAAAAATAGTGGAAACTGTAGTAATTTACAGTACCAATACAGCAGTAAAAGTGAATCAAGACAAAACTTCAAAGCCGCTTGAAATGTTTAATGTGTACTTTCATACCGTTTAGGACGTTTAGGTGTTTCCCAAACACTTAGTATCGAGGAAGAAACTGAGAGATTCACAAGTGAAAATTTCCACTTTCGCATAACTTAGTATATTTTATAATATGTGAACCGCGTGGGTTAGGGTTAGGTTAGTATATTTTTTTGAAGATCAGTTTGTGTGTGGTTCATTTAGAAGTTGAAGATGTTGAAGGTGTTGATCCGGCAGACTGTCAAGCAGCGCAACGCGTGTTACGTATTACATTCAATCCGTCTTGGGACAATACCGGCAAACTCTAAAACGGGGTATCAAAATTAATCAAACTCTAAAACGGGGTATCAAAATTAACACGAAACTACTCTTAAACGGGGTCCACATTTGATGACCAGGGCGGTACATACCCCTCCCCTGGGGACTTGTAGAGACCGAAAACTGTTTTTAAATGATTTCTATATCTCAACACCTTTCAACATTTTAAACCTGTTTCAAGATCGGCTCCAACACTAAATATTGTTCCGATGTTGAAACGGTTTGTACAGGGCTTAACTGAAATATAGAACGCTATATTTTTATTTTAAGAATAAAAACCTGAGCTAACCTGCAGAATTCGGTATTTTTAAAAACCTGTGAAACAACAGGTAAGTGCAGAATTTGCCAGCTGAGAAATATCGCTCTGTTATATTATTATTATGTAATTATATCGGACTGCAGAATTTACCAGCTGACAAATATCGCTCCGTTATATTATTATTTAGTATCAGACTGCAGAATTTGCCAGCCAAGAAATTCCAAAGTGCAGAATTTGCCAGCCGAGTGGCCCAGAAGAACAGTTATTTTGCAGAACAGTTCGTTGGGTGTTCCTGATAAGTGAACTCATTAAAAGAAACCTAAGCTAAACCTAATACATTGATCATAAGGGAATACGAAACGAGCATCCATAGGATGAAAAAACCCATCACGCTCATTGCGACTGTAAAAGGGGGGAAATCCCAGCCCTATGGATCGTACCCCCTGACCTGCTGGGCTCGGTCTATAAATTCCTAATGCTCTTGTAACAGAAAGAATAGAATCTAGATTGTCCTTAATATATCCGTCTTTAGCATTCTCGCTTGACCAACGACCATGTATTTTAAAGAGTCTATCTGCGATTCCCGCATTAGCAGCAGCAGACGCCCCACCCGATCTCAGGCTATGGAGACTGATTTTAGAGACGTCTGTAATTTTTTTAATCGCATCCTTAACGAGTTCTATGTTCCTAGTATAGCTGATACTTTGACGTCGAACTTTAGACGTTGAGTTTGGAGGTGCAAGAGCTCGGAATAGAGGTAAGTCCTCCTCCATATCAATTCCCGCGGCAACGATGTACTGCTCTAGCACCCTAAATACCGGGCAGGTGTCTTGACCTGATCTTGCAATGGATATCCAAGCCCCTTCACGAAGTTGGTCTATCTTAGACGATTCTAGAAAAATAGACAAATATGATAGAAAGAACTTAACGTCGCAAGCTCGTATCTGGCATAATTCTCTGAAACGAAGAAATCCCGCATAAGCAATAAGACACAGCGCCATGGTCCTTCTGTGTGACAAAGAACACTTATATTTTGTCTTGGAGGAAACGAGACTCTTTAACATCTCCGCTGTAATAGGTTATTTTCTGGATTTTGGTTTTTCCAAGATCCTCTGAGAGGCACCAAAGGATGATCAGACACTTTAGATAGACCGTTAAGCTGTTGTGCCCAATCGATGCTGTAGACCGCATTGAGGATTGGCGATGGAGAATTCGCATCTTGGATTAGGCACTGAAGATAAACAGCAACTTGAAAGGGGTTGGCCGGATGTGGCATGCGCAATTGGATGAAGCCCATCGTTTCCAGCGTTTGAAGCCTGCTAAATACGTCCGAACGGTACCATCTGCCTTAGATGCAAGAACTGTCTCCTTAACTCGGTGACCTATATATGGACTGCAAATGCTCAGGTACAGCGGCAGAAAACTCGGACCACATCTGCGACTGAAAAACATCTGAAAAAACAAAAGCAGCTAACAGCCAAAATAAACCTGAATGTTTTTAATCAAAACTGAACGCCACAAAAATTACAACACGGGCACAGATGGTCCCTTCAACGCACGGGCACATGCAGATGGTCCCTTCAACGCACGGGCACATGCAGATCGTCCCTTCAACGCACGGGCACAGATGGTCCCTTCGACGCACGGGCACAGATCGTCCCCTACTAATCAGACAAAAAATCCCTGCTCTGCGTGCCGGAACATACAACAATTAGTATAATAAATGCAAAATACATATGAAAACTGAAGTAAGTCTTCAACAGTAATACAAAACTTTGCCCTTCACCAAAAGTTTAAAGGTTAACTGTTCCAGCGAAGAAATATTACCAACGTACTCCTAAAATAGATTAAAGAATGAAGAAAAGAATGAATGCATCAATAATTAAATAAATAAATAAATAAATATAATAACAATCTCTCGCTCGTTTCTAGTTCTACATACTACCTGTGCGCCAAACAATGAAAACATAAACGAACGACTTGGTGTTTGTTGCGTGCTCACTGGAGGCCGCACGACCCAAGAGTTCAAAGAAAGAGTAATCGATTACGTAACTGATATTAAGAATTTCAAGAATTTCAAAAAACAAATTACCTAACCGTTAAAGTTAATTCTCAACACAAGCATTCTGAATGTCAAGTCCTCACGACCAAACACACTACGGCAGTTACCAGGAGTAAAAGCTTCTTTAACTGAAGGTAACTCCATCCAATCCAATACAAAGTCGTGAAAATGATCTCTGTTATGACAAATCATCGGCCAGAATGGGGCGGAAGGCCAAAATTGAACAATAAGAGTTCCTAAACATTTGCAAAACCCGTGGAATGAGACTAATAGGCGGACACATGTAATTGTTCTCCTCGGCCCAATTCATAACAAATGAATCCACACCTGATGATCCAGGATTCCGATATCTGGAATTAAACCTAGCAGTTTTATAGTTCAATTGATTGGCAAATCAATCGGCGTGTCTAAAACGCAGGTAGCGGGTAGCGGGTAACGGGTAGCGGGTAACGGGTAGCGGGTAACGGGTAACGGGTAGCGGGCAACGGATAGATGAAGGTGTTTTTTTGTACGAAAATATTATCTGGCACCCGTTTACGGTGTGTACACAGGTACACCAGGCTCATTATGCGTAAAACGGTTATTTCCCGGATATTTGAAATTACAATAAATGTATGGAGTTTTAGCTCGCATGCCCGTTTGCTCTAAAATAAATTTCAATAAATCGTCAAAATATTCTTACCTGTCTCTTGTGTATTTCTTTCAGTTTCTGTGAAGTTTCAAGCCATTCCGTTCAATATTGAGTGAGTTACAGGAATTTTCCTTCCCTGCAACGGGCTCAGACCTCAAACATGTATATCAATGTTTTGTTTATTTTTAGTGTAGAAAGCGGCTCTAATACCTTAAAATAGCGAAAAGATTAAATAAAAGTGAGAAAAAAGAAAAAGAAGTAAAAAAAAAAATGTTGTGCGCAGTGTAGGACTCGAACTCCGGTCTTTGGATCGAAAGCCCATAATCCAAACCACTTGACCATTAAACCGCATGTTGAAATATCACTTTTAAAATAACTAAAGGTATATATGTTTGAGGTCTGAGCCCGTTGCAGGACATCCGCGAAACTCGAAAACTGCAAACCACGTGGCATTTTTCTCCCGTTAAAGTAAACCAGTGAAAGGGAAGCTGAGTGTGGTGAAGGACCTGTGTTTTGGGCAACCGTTATTTGAAGGAATTTTGGCGATGTACGGGATTTTTGTGGGAATTTGAAGGGAAGGAAAATTCCTGTAACTCACTCAATATTGAACGGAATGGCTTGAAACTTCACAGAAACTGAAAGAAATACACAAGAGGCAGGTAAGAATATTTTGACGATATATTGAAATTTATTTTAGAGCAAACGGGCATGCGAGCTAAAACTCCATACATTTATTGTAATTTCAAATATCCGGGAAATAACTTTTTACGCATAATGAGCCTGGGGTACCTGTAACGCGTTCCAAATACAAATGGGTTATTCCAATATGATATATTTGGCACAATTTAGACATTAATTGCCATTTTCTCCCAACTTTCTATATAAAAAGTGGAACAAATTCGTTATTTTTATTTAATTCTTGACAGCAAACAAAACTTTGGGAAAAATATAATAATAAATACCTATTTTGTTATCAAAGTACAAAAAAAAAACGATGGAAACTATCATAAGATTGAATCCTTAATGTTCCATAAGAAAACAATTTTAGGAAAATGGAAAGGAAAACGAATTAACAGCTGTTATTTACGGTGGCTAGTAAGTGCCATGTGTTTTGCAACGTTTACTTAGTCAGTAACTGGCAATTGCCACTTAGCCGGTAACTGGCAACTGCCACTTAGCCGGTAACTGGCAATATTGCCACTTAGCTGGTAACTGGCAATTGCCACTTAGCCCGTAACTGGCAATATTGCTACTTAGCCGGTAACTGGCAAGTTGCCACTTAGCCGGTAACTGGCAATATTGCCACTTAGCCGGTAACTGGCAATATTGCCACTTAGCCGGTAACTGGCAATATATAGTGCCATTTAGCTGGTAACTGGCAATTGCCACTTAGCCCGTAACTGGCAATTGCCACTTAGCTGATAACTGGCAATTGCCACTTAGCCCGTAACTGGCAATTGCCACTTAGCTGGTAACTGGCAATTGCCACTTAGCTGGTAACTGGCAATTGCCACTTAGCCCGTAACTGGCAAATTTGGCACGCATGCATTGGACTGACATTTGGTGCTGACCAAAAGATACGCGGGCAAACATGGCGGCCGGTGAGGATGACATCACTACAGTAAGTGTATTTGTACTATAGCTACACTGATAATGCAAAGCAGCTTTTGCAACAGAACACGTATCTACGTAACTTAATAGAATTTGATCCTCTTCAGTAAATTATCGTAAAGCTACGGTGTGTGGTGTTCTTGTCAGATCGAGATGTTTGCTTATTTTCATGCTTGTCACTGTCACTGTCAGTAACCAAATTGGGGTATAAAATCAGGTTTCTCTTGCTGCCTTTTAATACAGGTATAGTATTTTCCCACTTGGTGATATAACTGTTTTCGATTTGAATTTATAACTTGATTAACAAAAAATATTTAAATGTTTACAACGTATATCTCGCGGGAACTCTACCAAGGGCACCCAACGAAGTTTTCGGTTAAAAGCTATTCGGGAGTGTAAGTTAGCCTAAAACTTTCGGATTCGAAAAAATTGTCTCTAGAAAATTGTTTTCTGAAATACTGGCTAGAAAATTTGTTTTCAATCCCTAGAAAATTATAGAAGAAAAGGGAGACTAACAAGTTTTCCCTAAAATATTCGTACGTCCCAATTCGTCTGATCAATAGAGTCAGAACAGGAAAAAAGAATCCCTAGAAAATTCGTACCTCCACAAAACTTTGCAACATGAAGTTACTTGGGCTAGAAAATTCTTGTTATGTTCTAGACTACTAACAAATTCGTAGGCCGGGAATATTTTGCCATAGTATTTTCGGTTGACGCGATTTCCACCTAGAAAATCCGAACAGCTAATAGCTTTCTAGAATACGTCAAAAGACATAGTAGGCGCCTTAAAATGGCTAGATAAGCTGCAGACAACTGGTTTCAAACGAATTTCAAAAAGTACTCGTTGGGTGCCCTTGCTCTACTAGAGTAAAGGCTAAACTTAAACCACGTGGCTCTAGTCTGGAATCCCCTGTCAGTTTTATGACACATCTAAATTTTCGTTCTTATAGGTACTTGCCTATTTGAAAAGCAGAGATGTTAGTAATTTTCAATTTCAGTTTACTTTAAACTTTTTATGAAGGCAAGTTTACAAGGAATAATTGCCAATGAAACTGCTGTCGTGGTTTTAGTGCTCAACAATTAACCGAAAATTGCAATGAATAGGACTTTCTCAGGATTGCGTACGCAGCCAAACCTGACGAGCCCATGCATGTGAACACTTCGGACAACAGCTCATTGATGCATGTTTTCCGACTCCTTACATTTTTTTCTGGAAAATGAATTTGAAACATTCCTTAAAATTTAACTTAATTTCAATTTCGTAAAGCCCGGTCCAACACCGAGAAAAAGGTCTATCGTTGAAATTGCCTTAAATGTGAATATCAAGTGCATGCATTCCACAGTTTGATGTGTTAGTGACCGAAGGCCCTGTGGAATATAATTGGACTTCAGTTGACTGCTAAAAAGGTACACATTAACTTACATGCATGAGATAGTGAGCACGTCCTTACAGTTGTTCGATATGAACGCTCTAAACAGATCTTAGCGTGCTTAGTTAATAATCTTTAATAAAAAGATGTGTTGTCTTAACTGAACTAGTAGTCAAACTTACATTCAACCCTTTGATATGGGGCGTCTCAGTAACAAATGTCAATAGAAAGATTGAGCTATAACCTGGGGGAAAGTGACTCTCCATATATCGCCTTGACCGGGAATGCTGGTCTCAAGTTCAGATGAGAACTAGAGCCATACAATAAAATGATTGTTTAATGATCTCTTAGTGGCCTGGCTGAATGTCTTTGTATTTTCAAAGTCGCTTGCACTCGAATCAAATGCCACTGAATTTGTGTTTTAGAAAAAAATGTTATCCAACCCCACAAGAATATTCTGATACCTTTAGAGTTTTTTTATATATATCCGAGCATCCCCGTCACTTCTATATGGCAGCCCTACCTGGGGGCTGACGCTCACGCTCACGCTCACGCTCACGCTCACGCTCACGCTCACGCTCACGCTCACGCTCACGCTCACGCTCACGCTCACGCTCACGCTCACGCTCACGCTCACGCTCACGCTCACGCTCACGCTCACGCTCACGCTCACGCTCGTCGACCGGGGTGATATTTGGGTGATATTTGAAAAAAAACACATTTTCTTGGATTTTTTTTCTATGCCGGTGAAAATGAACCCCACTCTTTCGGAGTTCTGTCGACGGGCCTGAAGCTCATTTGTTCCTATACGTTTTCAATATGAATAACGAGTCCTAAATACAATTCTTTAGCTTCTGATGCATTTGACGGTATTTGCAAATTATTTTCCTCCATAATCATATATACCAGCTAACTCTAGAAAGGCGGTACTACAGCCTGTCTGAGATAACCGTTCTGCGTATAAGTCCTCTGCTAGGTCCAAATCATCGTCATCAACAGGGACTTTGTAGTCGTGGCTATTAACAGTTTGTGGAATAAAGTATAGCACATCCGGTTTTCCAGGTGGTACTTCTGAGTTAATGTTTGGGCGTATTCTGTGTAAGTTCCAGGACTGCGCTACTTTGTGCAACTCATCACGAATGACCGGCATAAAACAGAATTTTAGGCATTGAACCTGAATAGGATTGGTGTCATCATACAAGCCTGAATCGCGTATATCTTTAAAATATTTTATCCACCAATCACTTCTGGTTTTCCTGAGTATGGACCACCATGCCTCAATTCGCTGATTGGCGACGGACTTCCCATACATGAAACTTTTAGTACCAGCAAGAGAGTCGACATCGTCCATACGTAGAAATCGTTGTATTCCTGCAATGTAGACATGCATTCTATGTCACAGCATCTCCTCGTACGACCCTAGGTACAGCTTCAATATTTCGTACGTATTCAATAAAGTACTGAGCTGTTACTCGCGGGTTGTTGTTAGTCTCACCTACTTCAAGCCACAATATTCGGCGACTAAACCCGTCTATAGCCCCATGGATAGGAAAACCGAAAGGTTTTAGTTTATCGTACCCATCTATATGCCATATAAAATTAGGACCGGGAGAGTGATATTTCCTTCTTCTAAGTGTTCTCTTTGAACGGTTCTCAACGCCCTCTGGATCCAAACCTTTCAAAATCTTTCTTACTGCCTCTCTACCAACTCGCAGTCCATATTCGTTTTGTAGTTTTTGTTGCATGGAGCGATAACCTAAAGAGCATCCACTTCCTTGAAGTTCGTGGTCTATAACATCCAAAACAACGTGTAAGTCGGTAGGGTTTCTTCTTCTTCGTAATCCTCTACGCTTATATAATGATTCGTTTCAGCTGCCTCAAGCTAATACGTATGCCATGACAAAGGAGAAGGAAGGACAAGACTTCTGAATAACGAAATCCAAGATGAATGTATTCTCAATTAGTATGCCATCACGGTCTCCTGCAAATTGTCCGTTCATTGATGGTAAATAGTCGGGTAAACTACACACTGTCACGTAGCTTGTCAGGCAAATGAACAGAATAAAAAGCAAGGTTGTCATTCTTCCAAATCTAGTCTACAGCCCTTAACTCTTCATGTAGTACTCTAGATCTGTCCCATGGATGTGCTTTCATTGTCAGTGCTGTCACGCATGCGTGGTAAAAAAAATGCCAGTTACGGGCTAAGTGGCAATTGCCAGTTACCGGCTAAGTGGCAATATTGCCAGTTACCGGCTAAGTGGCAAAATTGCCAGTTACGGGCTAAGTGGCAATTGCCAGTTACGGGCTAAGTGGCAACTTGCCAGTTACCGGCTAAGTGGCAATATTGCCGTTACGGGCTAAGTGGCAATTGCCAGTTACGGGCTAAGTGGCAACTTGCCAGTTACCGGCTAAGTGGCAATATTGCCAGTTACGGGCTAAGTGGCAATTGCCAGTTACCGGCTAAGTGGCAATATTGCCAGTTACCGGCTAGGTGGCAATTACCAGTTACCGGCTAAGTGGCAATATTGCCAGTTAACGGCTAAGTGGCAATTGCCAGTTACCGGCTAAATGGCAATTGCCAGTTACTGACTAAGTAAACGTTGCAAAATACATGGCACTTACTAGCCACCGTAGTTATTTGCATAAACCGTGAGAAACAAGTCATGTAAAATTTAATGAACTTATGATGAATCCTTCTAACGACAATATTTCCATGGTAAAATATTGAACATGTTACATTTTGCAATACAGGAATAATAATGACACATTTACGAGACTTTGACACGTTTTAAAATGAAAGTCTTTTATTCTCTTGTTGAATCAGACATGATTCTGAAGACAAAATGTAAAACTGCAGCAGAAATTTCTGCTGCAACCACAAGGGCAAATGTTAAACTGCAGCAGAAATTTCTCCTGCAACCACAAAGCCAAATGTAAAACTGCAGCAGAAATTTCTGCTGCAACCACACAGCCAAATAGAAAACTGCAGCAGAAATTTCTGCTGCAACCACAAGGCCAAATTAAAGGTAAACTGACTGCAGCAAAAATTTCTGCTGCAACCACAAGGGCAAATAGAAAACTGCAGCAGCAACCACAAGACTAAATAGAAAACTGCAGCAGACATTTCTGCTGCAACTACTAGACCAAAGATGAAACTGCAGCAGAAATTTCTGCTGCAACCACAAAGCCAAATGTAAAACTGCAGCAGAAACCACAAGACCAAAGGTAAAACTGCAGCAGAAATTTCTGCTGCAACCACAAAACTAAAGGTAAAACTACAGCAGAAATTTCTGCTGCAACCACAAAGCCAAATGTAAAACTGCAGCAGAAACCACAAGACCAAAGGTAAAACTGCAGCAGAAATTTCTGCTGCAACCACAAAGCCAAATGTAAAACTGCAGCAGAAACCACAAGACCAAAGGTGAAACTGCAGCAGAAATTTCTGCTGCAACCACAAGACCAAACTAAGGTAAAACTGCAGCAGAAATTTTTGCTGCAACCACAACGCCAAAGGTAAAACTGCAGCAGAAATTTCTGCTGCAACCACAATGCCAAATGTAAAACTGCAGCAGAAATTTCTGCTGCAACCACAAAGCCAAATGTAAAACTGCACCAGAAACCACAAGGCCAAAGGTAAAACTGCAGCAGAAATTTCTGCTGCAACGTTCCACAAGACCAAATGTAAAACTGCAGCAGAAATTTCTGCTGCAACCACACCTCAGAGCCGAAATGTAAAACTGCAGCAGAAATTTCTGCTGCAACCACAAGACGAAATGTAAAACTGCAGCAGAAATTTCTGCTGCAACCACAAGACCAAATGTAAAACTGCAGCAGACATTTCTGCTGCAACCACAAGACCAAATGTAAAACTGCAGCAGACATTTCTGCTGCAACCACAAGACCAAATGTAAAACTGCAGCAGAAATTTCTGCTGCAACCACTAGACCAAATGAAAAACTTCAGCAGAAATTTCTGCTGCAACCACAAGACCAAATGTAAAACTGCAGCAGAAATTTCTGCTGCAACCACAAGACCAAATGTAAAACTGCATCAGAAATTTCTGCTGCAACCACAAAACCAAATGTAAAACTTCAGCAGAAATTTATGCTGCAACCACAACTGAGCCGACATGTAGAACTGCAGCAGAAATTTCTGCTGCAACCACCAGGCCAAAATTATGTAAAACGCAACGTTCCACAATACCAAATGTAAAACTGCAGCAGAAATTTCTGCTGCAACCACAATTAACTGAGCCGAAATGAATCTACAGCAGAAATGTAACCTTTTATCAACTCTTTGCCTCCTCCGCTGGCAACTCCTAATTATATTCGATAATGTTCCCTCTCGGCGTCGCCGCTCGTCGGATCCTTAGCCGGAAGGCTTCGTCGGTTACCGGATCTAACAATTATTAAGAGTTGCCTGCGGAGGAGGTCTATAGATCGTTTTCACGTGACGTCATCAAAATTCTAGAATCTAAACTAAAGGATCTATAACCCTGTTCTTTTAATATGATTTAGGTATCGGTATACTCAGTATTCTTTGAAAGTTTTACGTCGATACGGTGAATCGTTATTGAATTAGAGTATTTTGAATTTTGTGACGGCCCAGCTCAGCGTGTTTCCTAAATGTCATTGAAACCCATATATTCCTGCCAATTTAAAATGTTTGACTTGATTTAACGTTAAAAGTGATATATAATGTGTTTTTAAGTGAATGCTAATCATATTGCTGGGAAAATCAGCTTTATTTGTAGATTACGTTTGCGGCCGCCATCTTGGTGCACCAAAGAGGTACACCAACATGGCCGCCGCATACAAATTACACTAAATTGTTTGAATGTTATTTGTCCGACAGCTCAGTTACGAAGTACTCTAATGCTCCAAAATTTCGGTCATTTACATATTTTTACCTGCTCTATACACAGCATTAAAAGTATTTTACTAATATCAGTCTTTTCTTGACGCAATTTTTTGTGTGACGTCAGTGAGAACGATCTATAGGTTACTTTATTTGATCAACTTTTCACATTCCACATCATTTAAATCACAATGCTGCTATGCACCACATTGGCGCGAAGACAATGTGTTTGTGTACTGTGTGGCAGGTTGTATTTAGATTATTGTTGTCCTTGTGGCTTTAAAGTACAGAAAGTCTTAACGATTTTGGAAGGTTTTGTATTAAGCCATTTGGACGACAATACACATCAGTGGAGCAAATTTATATTTACTTCGTGTTCAAATATGCATCTTCTTTGCGATATTTCGCAACACTTCGACCTCTCGGTAATTCTCATATACCTCAGTATTATTAAATACAAACGGCCACATAAACACAACCGCCAACTTCTAAACAACAGACATTTCTGCGCACTCACAACACCGAAGTATTCATTTGCAGTTAATAAGATGAATGGGAATATTTACTGACTTTAAGCTCTGGTCGATCCTTTAGTATAGTATGTTAAATAGGCGCGAAGCTAATGTAGTAACGGCCGGGAATAATAGAGAGTATAGACAATTATTAAACATATGGTCTCTCAATTGGCATAAAAATGCACACCTTTTGGACATATTCTACCCGAAGAAAGATCTCCCTTTGATCTTGATGAATCTACTTCTTGCTCAGTGTTGTTATAATGCTTCAAACTCATGAAACTGTTCGGCTTCACTGACGGTTACTGTTTTGGTTAATTCAAGTTCCTTTGAGTTAAATCTGCTCAGTGCTTCAGTACCATTGGATGCGTGATTCACCGGCCGGCAGAATTTGTAGTAGATACAGCTATGCAGACTTAAAGCGATCGTCTGATACTTTTCTATACGTACCTCTAGATTTGAAGCGGCATAAGATACTCAGTCATGATCACGTTCATGTAGTTGGCTGGAGTCCCATAGTCGGATCGGAGATCAGCAGGGGAGTCATGCTCTCAAGCCACTGCAGAAACTTCATTCGCCGAAATAATTTTTCGCGTTCTTGTTCTCTGGTCATCTGATAACTATTAGTTTCGGATGGACAGGATTTGGGGGATTTACTATGAGAATAGAGATGCTTCGGCAGTCTTGAATACAATTTGAATATTCAGAGCTAATCCAAGGCTAACAACTAAATGTGAAATTGAAAACACCTTCACCAGCGGGATATTCAATTCATGTTTGTAATACAAACATGAATTGAATATCCCGCTGATGCGAAGTGTCATTAGAACACTGGCAAAGACCGATTAACCGTCACTAAAGTTTTAGTTGCACGGCGGCATTTTCTGATCGCCATTTGTTTCTCTTGCAAGCCTCAGAGTTAGTAGGAATCTTCAAATTGCACGCACATTGAAGGTAAGTAGATTTTGCTCTATTAATGTGAAAAAGATAATTGATAATACATTCAGATACTTAACTTGGAGGAAAGCGTGTCATTTAGGTCAAAATTACTTTCACTGTACCGGGGTGTGTGAGCTGTACCTCGACCGTATCGAAGCAAAAACAATTGAAGTCTGGTCGACGACATATTTCAGAACCGATATTTTCTTTATGATCAGTCCATTAAAGTATATTGGGCTCCGTATATTGTAGTATTATTGTGTTTCTGAAATAGAAAGTCAATCGATATATATACTGAGAAGGTTTCCTTTCAGCACGGTTTCAACGATTTAATTAATTTATGATTAGAACAAATTTGCAACGAATCCACCGGTATTACAATGTATTACCGTTCCATGCATCCGCTATTTTGTGAAGCGAGCCTCGGAATCGGGCGTTGAGAAATTTGGGTTTTCTCTCTTCTCTCCTCGGCGCCCGCGGCTAGGTAGTGGATTAATTCAATCATCCTTATTCTTCCGCCATCAATAATTGAAAACATATCAGGACATAGTGACCGGTCAGCTTGCTCGCCGAAAAGTTTGCAAAGTTTTAACATTTTGTGTAATAAGTAGATATGTTGGGGGAGAGGGAGGCTGGGGAAAGCACGCCGGAACGACGAACGGCTTGTATTTATAAGAAGAAGCCTAGCTCTCAGGAAAAATAAACGGGTAATTATAAGTGATCGATCATCAGATCTGAGATACAAACACCCCTTGTCTAGAAACAGCCAAAAAGTTAACTTTAATACTTGCGAAATGCCTCTTGCCCTTTTAATTATGCGAATCATAGAAAAGAATCGAACCTACATCATGCCAGTATAAATAAGCGGCAGGCCAAGCGCAAATTACCTCAGGGTCAAAGATTGTGCTTGACATGATCATGACTAGCGACTGGACAGCCCCTCCAAGAGATGTTTGACGCCATTTGGAATGCAGCGTACGATCGGCGCATTTGCCTTTGCCGGTGGAAATGAAACTGATCTGGTTTATTTGAATACAATATATCCTAGCAGTCTAGCAATAACGTGGTAGTTGATGGTATTTGATGCGAGAGTCTTGAGTGATTGTTAAGAATATTGATCTTCATCTTCAAAACTGCGCGCTTAATATATCAGGCGGACTGACCCATTCCAATTCATGAAAGTCCCGCTTCCGGAGAAATTACTAGTTGACGTTTTTAAGGATCCAATTGCCCACGTTTCAGTCGTACTCATTTCGAGATTCTGATTCAACCAACTTTCTAAAATCTCGATTTACGTGTATCGTAAAGGCTGTGAAAATTACGATGCCAAACCTAGTTAAAAAGTGCGGTATACAAAAGAGTAAAATTTGCATGTGTGAAATTGACACTTAATGACCAGGATTTAGTTTAGGAAGCCGACTGGAGTTTTCAAAGTGTGGCCAGACAATGCTGCCATTGTGATATTATTTCTGTATCATGGCATCTGACAGCTATACACCTATTGTTTATTTATCTCGACTTTAAAGCCTGAGTCTCGAACTTCAGTCGTTTTTGCAGCAGCTGTTGTCATCAAACTTGCGGGAGACGGAAATTCTTCTTTAACCGCTCTAAGAAGTAGATTTTTTTGCTGAAAATCGGAAAAGCAGAATTATTTTTTTAAAATTAGTATTTACATTCATGTCACAAAATGTTAAGATTCTTTTGAAACGTATGTTTTTTATCACCATTTGTTTACGAATCTTGCAGATTACAGCATTTAGAGTCATCTTGCCTGCTCACTGAACTGCCATAATAATAAAATGAATTATTTGTTCTACTATATAGTGGTGCAAGTAATGTGTTCTCTCCCTTAGTTCTTTTTTCGTTTGTTTTCTTAAGAAAGGCAACAATTTATGTTGGTTTGAGAAATGAGTAAAAGTGGCCAATTAGGGATTGTTCGAGTGATTAAAACATTATGTTGGATTATTTGTAGCTGGAAGCCTTGAAACTTATGATGGAGATGAACTCCTGCCAGATGATGATTATGAACATATACTGATGATCGACCAATGCATGGATGAAGAATTCAGTGATGCATGAGAATGACATTCTCAATTATGATGATGATAGTGGTGGTGGCCACTGCAGTCCATGCATGACCACAATGTAAAAGTACATTTAAACAAAAATTCCAAACACATTCTGTTTTATGCAAACAATTATATATCTATCATAGATTTAGAAGGGAATGACATTAAATATTAATGGACAATGCATATATTTCGTGTGTGCGATATATATCGGATAAAATTAAAAGTATTAAGATTATACATGTAGATGCACATGCCTGTATATACGATTCATTGGTATATACCACGCCAGTGAATATCACTTTTCGCGCGCTCTGATTGCCTATACTCAAACAGTGAATATGATTTTATATTCACCTCCGAGCAAAGCAGCGATCATCTCGCGCGAGTTTTTGTCCATTTGACAGAAAATAAAATAACTATTTGGTGCTGGCTATTCACCTGGAGTGTGGTATATACTAAAACAATTATTCACCTCCACTTCGGTGAATAATTGTTAAATATTCGGTTGGTAGTTGTTTACTGGCACAAACAGTTTAAGTCTCCTTTCGATACTTATAGTGTATCGATCTAAACATAGTTTGTTCGTATTTTTTAAGTACTTGCTCTCAGATTCTAACATCCGACATGTGAATGAAGCACAGTTCCACGCTGTTTATGCTGTTACATGGACGTCAAATAAAGTCATACCTACGAAAAGAATGGTTCTGAAAATTATTAGATTTCAACGTATATGCACTTCCTTTCATTCGACTTGAAGCAAATAATGCATTTATAGGTACATCAGAATGTTTGCTTCAGTTTTACACTTGATCTTGTGGTTGCAGCAGAAATTTCTGCTGCAGTTTTTCACTTGCCTTGTGGTTTGCAGCAGAAATTTCTGCTGCAGTGTGACATTTCGGCTCAGTTGCATGTGGTTGCAGCAGAAATTTCTACTGCAGTTTTACCTTTGGTCTTGTGGTTTCTGTTGCAGTTTTACATTTGGCTTTGTGGTTGCAGCAGAAATTTCTGCTGCAGTTTTACATTTGGCTTTGTGGATGCAGCAGAAATTTCTGCTGCAGTTTTACATTTGGCTTTGTGGTTGCAGCAGAAATTTCTGCTGCAGTTTTACCTTTAGCTTTGTGGTTGCAGCAGAAATTTCTGCTGCAGTTTTACCTTTGGTCTTGTGGTTTCTGTTGCAGTTTTACATTTGGCTTTGTGGTTGCAGCAGAAATTTCTGCTGCAGCTTTACTTTTGGCCTTGTGGTTGCAGCAGAAATTTCTGCAGCAGTTTTCTCTTTGGTCTTGTGGTTCAGTCTGCTGCAGTTTTACCTTTGGCCTTGTGGTTGCAGCAGAAATTTCTGCTGCAGTTTTACATTTGTCCTTGTGGTTGCAGCAGATATTTCTGCTGCAGTTCTACATTTCGTCTTGTGGTTTCTGCTGCAGTTTTACATTTGGCTTTGTGGTTGCAGCAGAAATTTCTGCTGCAGTTTTACATTTGGCTTTGTGGTTGCAGCAGAAATTTCTGCTACAGTTTTCTATTTAGTCTTGTGGTTGCTGCTGCAGTTTTCTATTTGCCCTTGTGGTTGCAGCAGAAATTTCTGCTGCAGTTTGACATTTGGCTTTGTGGATGCAGCAGAAATTTCTGCTGCAGTTTGACATTTGGCTTTGTGGTTGCAGACATTTCTGCTGCAGTTTGACATTTGGCTTTGTGGTTGCAGAAATTTCTGCTGCAGTTTTACCTTTGGTCTTGTGGTTTCTGCTGCAGTTTTACATTTGGCTTTGTGGTTGCAGCAGAAATTTCTGCTGCAGTTTTACTTTTGGCCTTGTGGTTGCAGCAGAAATTTCTGCAGCAGTTTTCTCTTTGGTCTTGTGGTTTCTGCTGCAGTTTTACCTTTGGCCTTGTGGTTGCAGCAGAAATTTCTGCTGCAGTTTGACATTTGGCTTTGTGGATGCAGCAGAAATTTCTGCTGCAGTTTGACATTTGGCTTTGTGGTTGCAGAAATTTCTGCTGCAGTTTGACATTTGGCTTTGTGGTTGCAGAAATTTCTGCTGCAGTTTTACCTTTGGTCTTGTGGTTTCTGCTGCAGTTTTACATTTGGCTTTGTGGTTGCAGCAGAAATTTCTGCTGCAGTTTTACTTTTGGCCTTGTGGTTGCAGCAGAAATTTCTGCAGCAGTTTTCTCTTTGGTCTTGTGGTTTCTGCTGCAGTTTTACCTTTGGCCTTGTGGTTGCAGCAGAAATTTCTGCTGCAGTTTTACATTTGGCTTTGTGGATGCAGCAGAAATTTCTGCTGCAGTTTGACATTTGGCTTTGTGGTTGCAGCAGAAATTTCTGCTGCAGTTTTACCTTTAGCTTTGTGGTTGCAGCAGAAATTTCTGCTGCAGTTTTACCTTTGGTCTTGTGGTTTCTGCTGCAGTTTTACATTTGGCTTTGTCGTTGCAGCAGAAATTTCTGCTGAAGTTTTTCATTGGTCTAGTGGTTGCAGCAGAAATTTCTGCAGCAGTTTTCTCTTTGGTCTTGTGGTTTCTGCTGCAGTTTTACCTTTGGCCTTGTGGTTGCAGCAGAAATTTCTGCTGCAGTTTTACATTTGTCCTTGTGGTTGCAGCAGAAATTTCTGCTGCAGTTTTTCATTTGGCTTTGTGGTTGCAGCAGAAATATCTGCTGTTTTACATTTGCAGTTGTGCTTGCATTACATGTTTTTTTGTGTTTACAGCCGAACGTCGTCAATGTTTGTGCATTTTGATGGCATGACGCATTTTAGGCCTCTTTTAAAATATTTTAACATTTCATTATTTCACTTGGTAAGATTTAACATGATTCCTTTGATTTTGCCATTTATTATTCCTGTATATCTCCTTTAGCAAATTTCATCTATAAACTCCTGTATTGTTCGGAAAATCACAGCTTTGGAATATCCCATCTGTGTTTGGAACGTGTTCTGTGTACACACCGTAAACGGGTGCCAGATAATATTTTTGTACAAAAAAAAAACCTTCAACTAACCGTTACCCGCTACCCGTTACCCGCTACCCGTTACCCGCTACCCGTTACCCGCTAACCGCAACCGCTAACCGCTACCCGCTACCCGCTACCCGCTACCCGCTACCCGCTACCCGTTACCCGCTACCCGCTACCTGCGTTTTAGACACGCCGGCAAATCGATCAATAGAATGCGGTCCCCAGTTGAGATCGATTCTTCGAAAAGTAGAATACGAAAGACCCCAATCGTCAGGATCATAAATCCGACTAAGAAAATCCGCTTTGTCATTTTCCGACCGCGGTAACCACTCCATCTCAATTGAAATACCATGACGGACAACAAATGTTGAAAATGGACAAAGCTTCCGACTGTAGATGACACTTACTACTGTCACATGACATAATTCTCGGGACGTTCTGATTATCCGTATACCACTTAATGGTTAAACCTGATAACCGATTTATCAAAGATAAAATGACAAATTTTACCGCCAGAATCTCTCTGAAAGTAGAACTCGTACCAACTTCCTTGTCAGACCAACTGCCAGAAACTAAATCTTGACTTTAAAATAGGGGACATAGTCTTGCCATTAATCGAATCAATATTGTTTAACCAAAATGAGAGTTCGTGGCGAATCTCAGGGGAAATACATAAGTATTGTTCCCAGGAGGACCTTTGTCCAATGGCCGAATAACAACTTCTTGTCAATAACCTCGGAATATTGCCTACAGCACAAGACATAGAAATAATCTGACCTGTGATGGAGGCTAGCTCTCTTGCCTTAACCTTGCTCATTTGAACACATAGCTTGAGCGCACTGAACAAAATAACCACCGAATCCCGTATCGCTTGCATCTGAGTAAACAACGCCAACAGCACTGGACTTTAAAATAGGGGACATAGTCTTGCCATTAATCGAATCAATATTGTTTAACCAAAATGAGAGTTCGTGGCGAATCTCAGGGGAAATACATAAGTATTGTTCCCAGGAGGACCTTTGTCCAATGGCCGAATAACAACTTCTTGTCAATAACCTCGGAATATTGCCTACAGCACAAGACATAGAAATAATCTGACCTGTGATGGAGGCTAGCTCTCTTGCCTTAACCTTGCTCATTTGAACACATAGCTTGAGGGACGATTTTAACTTTAGAATACGTCTATCAGGAATATGGATCATTCCCGATTCAAAATCTAGAAATGTACCTAAGAAAAATATTCTGATTAGGCACCCAAATTGATTTCTGTTCATTAGCTGTAAATCCCGAAGAAGCAATATCTTGACGGATAAGCAAGCTGAAAGTTACGGCGCGGTCAAAGGATGGAGCTCCTGCAATACCGTCGTCCCGATGTATGGGTATGTATGTGAGGCCAAGAGGCTCAAACCCTGACCCTGTTTGACCCAATCCGAGCTCCAAAACCCTGATTTCCCCGTTGTTGTTGTTTTTTGGGGGGGGGGGGGGGGGGGGACCTGAGTGCCCCTTCTTTACATTGTTTTCAAAACACGGTCGGATATATACCACGGCCGGTATACCGCGTACCGGATTGCATGCAAAATACGGAACATTTCAAGTCGGGACATGTCAGATTGGGTAAACAAATGGGCAGGCGATCAAAATGCGGCAACAGAATGTCTTTTTTTGACATAGTAGCTAAAAAGAACTGAATCCTAACTGCCTAAAAAATACTGAACCCCGACCCTCACTGCACCCAAATTATACTCAAATCCTGACCCTGATCTGCCCAAATCAGGTCAAAACCCTGACCCTACCTGCCCAAACCGAGCTCAAAACCCTGACCCACCCCCGCGGCACATACATAATACGTCACAAACAGGAGTACCCCCTCCCCCCCCCCCCCCTCCCCCCCACCCCCGGGACCGTCGTCTAAATAAAGAAAAATCAAATGACCATTTCCTCTCCAAAACTTGACCAGCTGACGCATAACTTTAGTAAACACATATGGTGCTGAAGTAAGCCCAAAAGGCAAAACTTTAAACTCATAATATTTCATTACTCCGTTTATGGAGAGCCATTTAAAAGACAAGAACTTCCTGGCAGACTTTAGATCGAAAGAGAAAGCAAACGTCTCCGGTAAAAATATCTGTAAAACTGTTCTTAAGTCTTCGTACTTTACGGACTTCTTAGCAATCAGATTGTTAAGATACGATCAATCCAAGATGAGTTGCAGTTTTCCCAAAGACTGTTCTACAAATGTAACGGGTTGCAAAATTCGGGACAAGAATTCACTTCTCTGATGCAACCACGATCAAGTAACTCCAGGATAGCTCTCTGAACAAAACTCTCTTGATGAAGCGCAGAAGACCTAGTTTCAATGGAATAAGGAGACGGCGATTCTAGAAAAATTAACTTAATGTATTTTTGTTGGGCATTCGTAATTAGCACTTCGTGCTCTTCCCTAAGGACTTGGAGTTGTTATTTAAGATGATATTTACATATAGTTTTCACTTGACGCCAACCAGTTTACACGCTTGGTTATCCGGGCAAAATGAAAGACGCTATCACTTGTTCGGATATAGCGGAGTTTCGTATGTTTGTTCTGGAACAACTTTCTCTTCACAAGTCCAAGTTATCAGACAAGTTTAATCAGGCCCAGAAAACAGCTACTACCGCCCTTTCAGTTTCCCGATAGGTTAAAGAGGACGGCGAGTTGTCGTTCAACTACCCATCCAACGCAAACAACTTCCAGTTCAACCGTCGTGGACTCGTCAGAGGAAGGCTGGTTAACCGGCCAACATTACGAAGATAACGGCTGTTGCTTTAAATGGAAAAAGATGACAAGAAGATTTGTAGTGCTGAAAGGGAAGCGCCTTAGTAAGTGAGCAAACTCACTCTCGAATCAAGTGGAATGCTGAAAAAGCTGGAGAACGAAGCCGGCAATCTTCATAAACTACCAACAGGTCTCGGTCACGTGGGCAATGGTCGGTAATGGCCGACCCAGAACCAGCGCTTTTTCTAGCCTCTCAATGTATCACCAAGAAGGCCGGCAGTTCAATGAATCTTGGGGCCCCTGCAGAAACTGCGGTTCCTTTACGCATTGGTGGCTTGAGTGCTCAACCAGGCTCGCTAAAAACCCTCCCGTTGGAAGCCTGTACAGTTCCACTCCCCATTCCGTCCAAACGGTTTCTAGGGGTTCATTTTTGGGGTTACTAGCTCAAGGCTGACGCCTCTAAAGTTCTTGGAGGCCACGAGATGTTTCTTCCGGATACCGGTAACAGGGATTTACCTGCAGTTTCCGGACGGCCTACTATCATGAATTCAAGGAAATCCTAACGCAATATAAGTACACTTTTAATTCGTATTATGAGCAGTTCTTGAAATATAATTTACATGAGTACCAGCAAAGGTAGCTCCCCTTATACTTAAGTTAAGTATCGTCTCAAAACTCATATTCAGTTTTGGGTTAATATAGGAATACCTGGCTGGGTTTTAGATTCTTTTGAATAGGTATAAGATTTCCTTTTATTTCTTTACCACCTAGTGCCGCGTTTAAATAACAACACATCAGCGTTGTCACGTACCGATTTTATTAACGAGGATGTTGTTGATTTACTCTTGAGTATGAGCACTGTCGTTAAGTTTTTTCTTCACCGAGAGTGGCCAAACGAGTGTAGGCTCATATCTGATCTTAGACATGTTAATCAGTATATTTATAAACTTAAATTTAATATTGAAGACGCCAACATTTTCTTCAGTACCTCCGTTATCAGCATATACAAGTTTGACATGAAACCAGGTCAACTTCACATTAACATTTGTGACGTTAACCAGTGCTTGGGTTTTCAGCGGCTGCTATTTAATTCCAACATACCTAAGCGTTTTCAGTTTACTGTTTTAACCATTCGGCCTGTCTCTTTATGAAAGTTTTCCGTCCTCTAGTTCGACATTGGCGAGCACAAGGTATTCATTAGTATGGATTCTCATACTATGCCGGCACATTAACATAACGGTTTTGTTTCTTTTCCTGTACGGAAAATTTATTAAGCTAATTAGTCCTCGTAGAGCTTATACACAAGAGTCCTATAGTCTCTCCTCGGTTCGTTGCCTCAGTCGTGGGTAAAATTTTCTCCTTTTCATTCGGAGTTGGTAACGTCACCCTTTTGATACCAAAAATCTTAGTCTTTCGTTCAGTTTCATCAATTGAGATACTCCACTTGACACGAATGAGTTTTAGTTTTCTGCAGTGGCTTCAATAAATACCATTTTAGATTCATAACTGCGTTTAGCTCAATGGTAGAGCTCTCCTCGAGTATTCACCTCCGGTTGGTTTGGTTCATTCTGATGCTAGTGGTTATGCCTGCGGTGGCTATACACTGTATCTTGATAGGGAATTCGAATTATTATATCAAGCAAGCTTTGATCTTCTACTTAAATCACTCTTGACAGTAATGCTAGGGAGCTCCTTGTTCTCCTGTATAGTCTGAAGTCGTTCAAGATGTCTTTGCGGAATAAGGCAGTTAAGACTTTCATGCACTGACTAATACTGCAGCATCTGTTTGTGCTAGAGGTAACACTGAATTCCCTCCGACTCCATGTCCTTGCGGTTGATATACGGGGTTTTATTATATATTTCGCTTGAGCGGTACAGTCAATGAATTCCTAGGTCTCTCAATGAGTTTGCCGATTCTATGAGTCGGATTGTTGATTATGATGATTGGTCTGTCTGCAATTGTTTCGGCTTATCTGCTATCTTCCCGGTTCTTTCGAAGTTGATCGATTTGCTTCTCCGTGTTCAGCTAAGTGCGTCCCGTTTTCTCCAAGTTCTGCAATCTGGGGTGTGAAGAAGTTGATCAGTTCATGTTAATTGGCGAGGTGTTAAAAATTGGTTATTTCCGCCTATTTGTCGTGTAATTCGAAACATCTTACACCTCGAGTTGTTCTCATGCTTCGCGGGGATGCTGGTGATTCCTAACGACAATCGGCTAGTTTTTAGCCTTTTCCTTCTCCCGTCTGGTGCGCCTAGAGCTTCAGTTCCATACATTGTTGACATTTACGACCTTTGAGTATATCTCGGTTTTCCTACCATTTTCAGTGCATTCAGTTGTCATTCAGCGGTACTAGTTGTCCGTTTAGATACTTCCTCTGAATTTTCGTGGCATTGCTTGGTTTACTACCGATTTATAATGGGGTGTTATAGGTGTTTTCATTATTAGTGTATGTACGGATGCAAACACTGTAGAGCGTAAGAGTGTGATTTTATCGTGATTGTATGGTCACATCGCTTTATAGCGGAACACATTGGTTGTTTGTGCACTTGCTATATGTATGTATTGCACACCGCTTTATAGCGGAGATACCTGGCATATAAGGGTATGAGTGAATATATTACGTGATGTACAGTTTGTTTCATTTTAATAGGGATCACTGTCAGATCGCTTATTGTACACCGCTTTATAGCGGAGATCAGTCCGTTACATAAGGGTACGAGTGATATATATTACGTGATGTATGGTTTGTTTCATTTTAATAGGGATCACTGTTAGATCGCTTATTGCACACCGCTTTATAGCGGAGATATCCGTACAAGGGTACGAGTGATATATTATGTGATGTTTAGTTTTGTGTCATTTTAGTAGGGGTCACTGTTAGATCGCTTGACACTCCTGGCATCATGGCCTACGCCTTGCTTTTTAAGATTATGTCATAATAGCTATAACGTTGCTTTATTGTTGTCTTTTCGTAGCGATTATGTATTTCACATCAGATTCCGTATCAGATTCCGTTTTCTCATAGTGGTTAATCTTTAGTTTTGCTTCGGTGTAGTTTCATCGTATTTGCATTTTAATAATTATCGTTTGATAATATATTTGCAATAATAAAATTACATTAATGTACAGTTGTCTTATTTACATACGGATGTTGTTGTTATTGACATGGTACTCATTCCATTCCACACTGAACCCTTATTCCCTACTATCTGTGTTGTAACTGTTCTAGGTCCCAAAGTCTTTTCAGTCCCACTTCGCCATCCAGCCTTGCAGTTGCTGCCCTGTCGAGTACCAAGCTTCCTCAGCTACAGCAGCGCTCCCAACACTCTGAAGTCGTACGGCGGTTACTTAAAGGATGGAAGTCCTGGGCTGCATCTTTCACTGAAGTCTTATATTTTCCTGCTGAAGACACTCGTGTTGCCCTGTATTTAATGTCTTTAGTTCAGTCGGGTCACACATTTTCTATAGTTCAATTGGTTTTATAGGATAATACCATGCCTGTAGTGTACCCAATCCTTGTCATTCATATTTCCTTAAATTTATTTTTAGTGTTGTAAAAGCCTTGCCTTTGGACCTGCAACAAAATTTGCTCGTGACTGTTTCCTTAGGTATTTAATTCTGCAGTTATTCTGCACTGACTACATTACTTACATTCCTATTATAATTCCCACCGCGATCTTTGTAATCTTGACATAACTGGTCGGCATCCTCCTAACACGCCTTGCTTGATGTGTATGTAGAATATACAACATAAATATTTTCTATGCGGCGGAGCGCAGTGACAGAGCATAGAAATGTATTTTTGTTGGGCATTCGTAATTAGCACTTCGTGCTCTTCCCTAAGGACTTGGAGTTGTTATTTAAGATGATATTTACATATAGTTTTCACTTGACGCCAACCAGTTTACACGCTTGGTTATCCGGGCAAAATGAAAGACGCTATCACTTGTTCGGATATAGCGGAGTTTCGTATGTTTGTTCTGGAACAACTTTCTCTTCACAAGTCCAAGTTATCAGACAAGTTTAATCAGGCCCAGAAAACAGCTACTACCGCCCTTTCAGTTTCCCGATAGGTTAAAGAGGACGGCGAGTTGTCGTTCAACTACCCATCCAACGCAAACAACTTCCAGTTCAACCGTCGTGGACTCGTCAGAGAAAGGCTGGTTAACCGGCCAACATTACGAAGATAACGGCTGTTGCTTTAAATGGAAAAAGATGACAAGAAGATTTGTAGTGCTGAAAGGGAAGCGCCTTAGTAAGTGAGCAAACTCACTCTCGAATCAAGTGGAATGCTGAAAAAGCTGGAGAACGAAGCCGGCAATCTTCATAAACTACCAACAGGTCTCGGTCACGTGGGCAATGGTCGGTAATGGCCGACCCAGAACCAGCGCTTTTTCTAGCCTCTCAATGTATCACCAAGAAGGCCGGCAGTTCAATGAATCTTGGGGCCCCTGCAGAAACTGCGGTTCCTTTACGCATTGGTGGCTTGAGTGCTCAACCAGGCTCGCTAAAAACCCTCCCGTTGGAAGCCTGTACAGTTCCACTCCCCATTCCGTCCAAACGGTTTCTAGGGGTTCATTTTTGGGGTTACTAGCTCAAGGCTGACGCCTCTAAAGTTCTTGGAGGCCACGAGATGTTTCTTCCGGATACCGGTAACAGGGATTTACCTGCAGTTTCCGGACGGCCTACTATCATGAATTCAAGGAAATCCTAACGCAATATAAGTACACTTTTAATTCGTATTATGAGCAGTTCTTGAAATATAATTTACATGAGTACCAGCAAAGGTAGCTCCCCTTATACTTAAGTTAAGTATCGTCTCAAAACTCATATTCAGTTTTGGGTTAATATAGGAATACCTGGCTGGGTTTTAGATTCTTTTGAATAGGTATAAGATTTCCTTTTATTTCTTTACCACCTAGTGCCGCGTTTAAATAACAACACATCAGCGTTGTCACGTACCGATTTTATTAACGAGGATGTTGTTGATTTACTCTTGAGTATGAGCACTGTCGTTAAGTTTTTTCTTCACCGAGAGTGGCCAAACGAGTGTAGGCTCATATCTGATCTTAGACATGTTTATCAGTATATTTATAAACTTAAATTTAATATTGAAGACGCCAACATTTTCTTCAGTACCTCCGTTATCAGCATATACAAGTTTGACATGAAACCAGGTCAACTTCACATTAACATTTGTGACGTTAACCAGTGCTTGGGTTTTCAGCGGCTGCTATTTAATTCCAACATACCTAAGCGTTTTCAGTTTACTGTTTTAACCATTCGGCCTGTCTCTTTATGAAAGTTTTCCGTCCTCTAGTTCGACATTGGCGAGCACAAGGTATTCATTAGTATGGATTCTCATACTATGCCGGTGTTCTAGGGATTTCGCCCCCCCGTAATCTCGCCCCCCCGGGGGGCGAGATCCCTGGTGATTTCGCCCTCCCCGGGGCGAGATCCCTATTGTTTTCGTCCCCCTCTTTGGCCCCCCTTCAGGGATTTCGCCCCCCCCTCCTTGAAACAAATAGAAGTCGATAATCGTAAACGCCGCTTCAATAAACGGTAACTGTTAAAAAATCACTTCGAGTCAATAAAACCGTCAACACGCCTAAAACGACCATGCGATTGAACGCAGTCCGTAGCATTTCTTGCGTTACTTTGGGAACGAGTCTAAAGTGAACTTGGCTAAATGAAATAAATCGGTGCAATTTTTTGTTTCATTCGTTTTACCCAAAATGGTAATTTCTGTTAATGATCTATTGATAAACGTTTGGTTTGCACAAAGCGCACCCGAAACAATACAGGTCATAGTTGTCTCACTACTTGTTTAAATGAACTGTGGAATGAGATCGATGCGAATGACTCTCGCCATTTCTCATGCTGACTATAAAGCCATATCAATTCTATCAATCATACTTTAATTATAACTAATCTGTAGAGCAAATAAAAGAGTTGTTCAGTATTCTTACCAGGAGTATATTACAGCTGTTCTTTATACTCATCATATTTGATAGAAGAACAAAACACTGCACACTCATGAGGTTAGTTTAAATTGTAAATTTAGAATTATCAGGAAGTTCCTTATTCAGAAACACTACTTTAGCGCAACCTAAACAAAGAGATGTAGTGTATTTAATTAGCGCAAAAATCTTTCATTGTGCAAAAGCGGCAGTTTTAAACATTTGTTTGAAAACGTGCAACCGAGAGCAGAAGTATTGCCTAAATGCGTTCAATTTTTATTTCAGAAGATCGAGTATCGAACAAATTCAAATGTTCTACTTACGAAGTTCAAAGAATATCACTAGCTGTTACTTTTCGAATAATATTGGGTCAGAAATCTCGTAAACAAGAGAGGGGGGCGAAATCCCTACTGCAATAGAAGGGGGGCGAAATCCCTAAAGGGGGGCGAAATCCCTAGTGATCTCGCCCCGGGGAGGGCGAAATCCCTAGTGATCTCGCCCCGGGGGGGCGAAATCCCTGGGGGGGCGAAATCCCTACGACACCGGCACATTAACATAACGGTTTTGTTTCTTTTCCTGTACGGAAAATTTATTAAGCTAATTAGTCCTCGTAGAGCTTATACACAAGAGTCCTATAGTCTCTCCTCGGTTCGTTGCCTCAGTCGTGGGTAAAATTTTCTCCTTTTCATTCGGAGTTGGTAACGTCACCCTTTTGATACCAAAAATCTTAGTCTTTCGTTCAGTTTCATCAATTGAGATACTCCACTTGACACGAATGAGTTTTAGTTTTCTGCAGTGGCTTCAATAAATACCATTTTAGATTCATAACTGCGTTTAGCTCAATGGTAGAGCTCTCCTCGAGTATTCACCTCCGGTTGGTTTGGTTCATTCTGATGCTAGTGGTTATGCCTGCGGTGGCTATACACTGTATCTTGATAGGGAATTCGAATTATTATATCAAGCAAGCTTTGATCTTCTACTTAAATCACTCTTGACAGTAATGCTAGGGAGCTCCTTGTTCTCCTGTATAGTCTGAAGTCGTTCAAGATGTCTTTGCGGAATAAGGCAGTTAAGACTTTCATGCACTGACTAATACTGCAGCATCTGTTTGTGCTAGAGGTAACACTGAATTCCCTCCGACTCCATGTCCTTGCGGTTGATATACGGGGTTTTATTATATATTTCGCTTGAGCGGTACAGTCAATGAATTCCTAGGTCTCTCAATGAGTTTGCCGATTCTATGAGTCGGATTGTTGATTATGATGATTGGTCTGTCTGCAATTGTTTCGGCTTATCTGCTATCTTCCCGGTTCTTTCGAAGTTGATCGATTTGCTTCTCCGTGTTCAGCTAAGTGCGTCCCGTTTTCTCCAAGTTCTGCAATCTGGGGTGTGAAGAAGTTGATCAGTTCATGTTAATTGGCGAGGTGTTAAAAATTGGTTATTTCCGCCTATTTGTCGTGTAATTCGAAACATCTTACACCTCGAGTTTTTCTCATGCTTCGCGGGGATGCTGGTGATTCCTAACGACAATCGGCTAGTTTTTAGCCTTTTCCTTCTCCCGTCTGGTGCGCCTAGAGCTTCAGTTCCATACATTGTTGACATTTACGACCTTTGAGTATATCTCGGTTTTCCTACCATTTTCAGTGCATTCAGTTGTCATTCAGCGGTACTAGTTGTCCGTTTAGATACTTCCTCTGAATTTTCGTGGCATTGCTTGGTTTACTACCGATTTATAATGGGGTGTTATAGGTGTTTTCATTATTAGTGTATGTACGGATGCAAACACTGTAGAGCGTAAGAGTGTGATTTTATCGTGATTGTATGGTCACATCGCTTTATAGCGGAACACATTGGTTGTTTGTGCACTTGCTATATGTATGTATTGCACACCGCTTTATAGCGGAGATACCTGGCATATAAGGGTATGAGTGAATATATTACGTGATGTACAGTTTGTTTCATTTTAATAGGGATCACTGTCAGATCGCTTATTGTACACCGCTTTATAGCGGAGATCAGTCCGTTACATAAGGGTACGAGTGATATATATTACGTGATGTATGGTTTGTTTCATTTTAATAGGGATCACTGTTAGATCGCTTATTGCACACCGCTTTATAGCGGAGATATCCGTACAAGGGTACGAGTGATATATTATGTGATGTTTAGTTTTGTGTCATTTTAGTAGGGGTCACTGTTAGATCGCTTGACACTCCTGGCATCATGGCCTACGCCTTGCTTTTTAAGATTATGTCATAATAGCTATAACGTTGCTTTATTGTTGTCTTTTCGTAGCGATTATGTATTTCACATCAGATTCCGTATCAGATTCCGTTTTCTCATAGTGGTTAATCTTTAGTTTTGCTTCGGTGTAGTTTCATCGTATTTGCATTTTAATAATTATCGTTTGATAATATATTTGCAATAATAAAATTACATTAATGTACAGTTGTCTTATTTACATACGGATGTTGTTGTTATTGACATGGTACTCATTCCATTCCACACTGAACCCTTATTCCCTACTATCTGTGTTGTAAGTTCTAGGTCCCAAAGTCTTTTCAGTCCCACTTCGCCATCCAGCCTTGCAGTTGCTGCCCTGTCGAGTACCAAGCTTCCTCAGCTACAGCAGCGCTCCCAACACTCTGAAGTCGTACGGCGGTTACTTAAAGGATGGAAGTCCTGGGCTGCATCTTTCACTGAAGTCTTATATTTTCCTGCTGAAGACACTCGTGTTGCCCTGTATTTAATGTCTTTAGTTCAGTCGGGTCACACATTTTCTATAGTTCAATTGGTTTTATAGGATAATACCATGCCTGTAGTGTACCCAATCCTTGTCATTCATATTTCCTTAAATTTATTTTTAGTGTTGTAAAAGCCTTGCCTTTGGACCTGCAACAAAATTTGCTCGTGACTGTTTCCTTAGGTATTTAATTCTGCAGTTATTCTGCACTGACTACATTACTTACATTCCTATTATAATTCCCACCGCGATCTTTGTAATCTTGACATAACTGGTCGGCATCCTCCTAACACGCCTTGCTTGATGTGTATGTAGAATATACAACATAAATATTTTCTATGCGGCGGAGCGCAGTGACAGAGCATAGAAATGTATTTTTGTTGGGCATTCGTAATTAGCACTTCGTGCTCTTCCCTAAGGACTTGGAGTTGTTATTTAAGATGATATTTACATATAGTTTTCACTTGACGCCAACCAGTTTACACGCTTGGTTATCCGGGCAAAATTTTCTAGACATTTCTCTGTAATCCGGGCTTAAATTAACAGCGTTTGTACATGCAAGTTTTTTCTTTTGATGACCCTTAACCTCCAGGGGTCTCGGCGAATTCGCATTGGGTTGGAGTATACGTTTCCAGAATATTGTTTATCCTCAAAGTGAGATTTTAACATGGTTTTTCGTATCCGGCGATTCGTCATTAGTTTAACATTAATATGTAATGTTTATACGGCAATAAACTTGACATAACTGGTCGGCATCCTCCTAACACGCCTTGCTTGATGTGTATGTAGAATATACAACATAAATATTTTCTATGCGGCGGAGCGCAGTGACAGAGCATAGAATAGCCGTTTTCTATGATGTCAAGAACAAAATGAGAAGATTGTACAACATCACGCCAGAATGGAATGTTCGCACGTAAATTACCTTGAACAAAACCCTTGTTCAAATTCAAAATAATCTACGACCTGATTAAGATTTTGGTCCAGAAGAACTTGGCTTAATTGACCTATATCATTATGACGTCAAATCAAAACAATCTATTGTTTAAACGCTAAGGATCACGGTCGTGGGAGGGGGACAAAACAGCAACAACACAAAGGAAATCGCTATCAAATGCATTTTGTAGAACGTAGAATAGCGGTAACAGCCACCAAATACGGTAAATATTGTGGGATAACCATTGATACAGCTGATATCTGGAAACCAGACAATTCGAAGTTAAATTTTCCTCAGCAGAGCAGATTTAGTTCAAAATTCTATTGTTCAAATCGATTCTGTCCCCCTCATAAACAAGCCGTGACGTCATAATGATATAGGGTAATTGTCTCTGGAAGGGCAGAAATTGGACCAGTGACCTCTTCTCCCGCATCTAAAGCACATATCAAATGTTCTGTTGAAATTACCGGGAAATCGACAACCTTGGGAACGAACCTGATAATTACTGAGCTGAGAAGGGCCGAAAGAGCCAAAACCACTACCAGTTTTGAGAGAGCTGGACGCTGAAGGGAGTGTAGAGGGTTTTTTGCTAGTCTTCCTCTTTTTCTCTTGAAGGACCTTAATCTTATCGGCAGCTTTCTTTTCTGCTTTTTTGCCGGATTTGCTTGGCATCGGCATCGTTGTCAGCTAATTCATCTCGAACATATTCCTGCACTGTAGCCCAGCCACTGGCTCCGATTTATCTGCTAATTTGATTTACTTTGAAGACCCTGAATTTGATGGTTGACAGCAGCCAAGATGAAATCTCTTTGATTGTCCAGGAGGGCTCGAATCTCCGGAGAAATACCAACGGCTCCAACTTCAGGGTCACCCATGAATGTGAGAAGGCTTGTAACTCTTAGTATCCTAATAAAATAACAATGTAAGTTAAGTTGAGCGTCGCCTCCAGAAATGAACACCAAGAGAATGAACCAACATACATTCAATCAGTCCTTAAATACCCTACCAATTCTCTTGGTAGTCACATATCAACGAGAGCATATTTTCTCGCTTATTTGACAAAACGCGAGAAAATTCATTTCTACAAAGCTGATTCAGCAAATCCAGAAAAGTGACCAGCCTTCAAATGATGTATTTCCAAAAGGCACATCATATTACCAGTTAAGCATCTTTGTACCAATTCATTGGAATAAAAAGCTGCTCTGAATTTTGAAAATTACATGGCAATCATCGTATAGATATATCAGTTACATGTATATGTCTTCAATCTTCACCAAGACGCTGGAAATGAAAGCACCTATTTGGAGATGGTACATGCAGTTGACAATGGAAGTAATACAATAGTAATTACAACTACGAAATTGTTTCCAACATCATGGAGGTGCATTTCATAGACTCTGAAAAAGCTCTGAATTTTAATATGGACCTGATCGAAACAACCAGTTTATCAAAGTCAGGACCCAGCTAAAAGCAAACCATTGTCCTACTTTAACAACACCTGAGTCTGTGATCATCAAGATCCTGAAAGAAGAATTATCATTGAAAAGAGAATGTATATACATAAAAAATCAAACTATAGAACTAGTTGTTCTAAATAAATCCCGATAAATGACACATAGCTTTAAGGTGGTTATACTGATTAAAAAAACTGAATTAACTAATCTCCTTCCATGGATATTTATATTCCATGCTAAATCAGTTGTGCTTTAACATTTCTCTCATGTTCTCCAATGCCCATCGTGTTTTATGATAGTATAAAACATGTCTAAGGCTTCTTTATTTGTTAAATCATAGTTAATAGAGTGGAATGGTTAGGAAACCCGGCAAACTTCAAAAGGGCTAACAAAGGCGCTGCGATTTAGGTTGGAAGGGGGTAAGACAAAAGATTGTGCACGATCATAGTTCATTAGCGTTCCCTGAACGACTGAACTCACACGTTTCTATTGGCTGATTGACTAACATGTTGGAATTTCTATTGTGTTTTGTGCACGGCAGTGGTCGAAAAAAGCTAGCAAAGACCTATAACAAAGAAGGTCCCTGAGTTTCCTAACCATTCCACTCTATTAACTATGGTTCAATAGATACGTGTCCAGTCTACTAGCTGAGGGAGTCTATTAATCGGGCACACGAATTCCTCAGTCGATTTCATAGTGGAATTTGGTTTGGTTTTTGAGGAGGAAGGAAAACCCGAAGAAATGGGCAAGTCAAACAAACCAACAAATTCAACTCACATATGACGCCGAGTCCGGGAATCGAACCAGGTAACAGACTGTGAAAGGCAAAGCGCTAAACCACTGCGCCACCCTGGCTCCTATTGAAGATGTATGAAGATCATGATATATGAAGATGATATGCAATAATTAATATACTGTTTTTATTTAATTGGTCAACAATAGTCACATGAGGAAATCAACCTTGTGAGATAAAGCAGCATGCGAAAATAAGTAATCCTGTGAAATTTGAGTGTCATAGCTTTCATTGCTACAGAGTAATTAGGGTTTGAATTAAGAGAGCTTTGTATGAAATAAGTCAGCCGTGGCCTTACCAGCCTCGTTTACATGTTTTCTCGCTAATAACTTTGGAACCAATTGTTATAAAACTATTAAACGACATTCTGTCAACAACTTCTTATTCAGCTTTCGGCACAGGAGGGAATAATTATCCAGTAACATCTGACCTGAGATTTAGGACGGTCCATCAAATTTATCACCGCCAAAAGGCCTCCTTAAAGACCCTGTGTCCGAGCCCATGGTGCTTTGCGCCAATGTTATGATTAGTTTGTTTATCAACGGCCACATAAATTAAAGGCTAGCTTTTATTCGAACTGAAATGCTCTCGATTGTTTATAAGTTTCATAAAAGAAGTACACATACACTTTGGATAACGAGTTTCATAATTTCTACTGGATTAAAAACCCATCGAGCTCACGATTTTTCCCCAGATGCTTCGAATATGTTTGAACAGTACTCGACATGAAGCCAGTTGTATTGCCTTTAGATTCGAATTCGGTTTACGAGTGCGATTTTTCACAACTCTACAACCAAACACATACTCTTGCTACCTTGTTTTCATGTCTCCAGTATTGTTTAGCTGTATTTGAAGATCTCTACTTCCCTTGCGAATTATATATTTTGAGTGCAAAATGAAATGTACTCGCACTCACAGCGAAGTAACAGTTGAACCCGCGGTAGTAGTTTTGGTAGCAAGACTTTCTAGACGTACTGGAGGAAGAAAAAAAAAGGTTAAGGCCATTCCTTTCTCGGCTGCTAATAGAAATACAAAACATATACAGATACAGATAAGTCGTAACACCTCAGTGGAGCTGAGCC
Source organism: Actinernus sp. WN-2022 (assembly GCA_030867875.1). Lineage (NCBI taxonomy): Eukaryota > Metazoa > Cnidaria > Anthozoa > Actiniaria > Actinernidae > Actinernus > Actinernus sp. WN-2022. Next base: position 152,165 of record JAOWCC010001304.1, read on the forward strand.
GTGCGAAATTTTAATTACGAATGATCTTGATGCCAGAAGTGGTTGCTTGTATTTCCAACGAAGCCCGCCGGTCCCTTAGTGCAGCAAATCCCCGGAAAACTCGCATAGTAGTCCTTTTGAATCACAAGTGTTCTCTTGTAGACCAAGAGAAAGTAAAATGTGGACTGCTGAAGGATTATTTGTTGAGTCGCTTCGCCTCGCTGTCTGTTCTTTCTTCGGCATTCCTCTGCTCGCCACTCTAGACCGGGATTCGAAGAAATATTCGACTAAAGTTTCATTTTAAAAGGTATATATACAAAAGTTAAGATAAAAGAAAGTCAGTTAAGCATATATATCTATAAATAATTACACGATGGCCCAAACTAGAGATGGATTTCGAAAGATTCTAGAGTCACATAATAACAACACCGATCTTTCTGATTTTCATAGCCTACGAAAATGATTTGTTCGCGCAATGCACCATGGGCTCGGACACAGGGTCTTTAAGACCCCAAAAAGCGCTTTCTTCCTATGATCTGCACAAACCAGACCGACCAGAGAGGTTCAAAAGCTGTCCGCCCCTACCCCAAACGATGCAAATCGCCATTTTCATGTGGGAGACGCAAGCGCAAAATTATACTTCCGCTCAGGGACTCATATGCAAATAATAGTTTTCATGGGCGGACTCCCAAGCACGATTTGAGCTGCGATCACTCGTGAAAGGTTTTCGACTCTCGAGGATAAACATCATATCTTCAAACCACCGTGTAATTTTAATGTCCTTTTATTATATTTGGTAATTAAACTGCTTTAAGAACAAATGGTTTTATCTATCCATTTTACTCACCATCAGTACAACCTTCTTCGTGATCTTTCTCAATAAGCTGTTCTGTTGAGTTTCATTGCGTTTTCTTGTCTCTTCGTTGCAGTCGAGAAAATCTTTAGAGAGTTTTAGATCGTATTTGGCTTTTTGTGCTTGGAATATTTATTGTCATGCAGCTCATTTGAGCTGTTTACATCTTCCTCTGTGATTTTCACAAACCTGCCGCCATCTTTGTCATCTTTGTAGTTCAAAAGGCAGCAAATTAAACGTGACGTCATCGATATTTTCACTAGTGAGGATATGGAAAATACGCTACTCAGTACCCAGATGTAGTTTCGTATGAGTTCTATGAGTGGTTCATTTCTCAGTAAAACACTATCGTCCATATAATAAAGCTGTATATTCACCACTTTCATAACTGCGTATATATTCCCATTTCAATAGTTTATCCACACGTGAAAAAAAATGTGATCGTTACCATGGGAAAAAGCATGTTGACATTAGTGATCTACAGAAATTTGAAGTTTGTTCTGTAGCTAAAAAGCAATGAAATTGCATCCTTTGCAATTAGAGATTTGTACGAGAAAAACAACAGACCATTCTAGCCCCGCTTTCATATTTTAATTTCCAGCATTAGAAAATACGTATAACTCAACAGCGATTCCTTACATCGCTATAAAACTGAACCCAATTACTGTTTTTAATGTGATCTTTCATGGGAAAGCATTAGTTTCCCTCTACAGATTTGTCTTCCAAATTATAGAAATTAGGAGGCGGTATTATGGAAGTGGTGTATATTATTCAAAATCCTAACCAAAGATTACCGGCCAGTGGGGTGCGATTCACAAAAAACAGCAAAAGGTAAATGTTGATTAATTAATGTGCAAATTCGTTTGAAAATTGGGTTTTTAATTGTGTTTGATATCTTTTCAAGCCCTCTGAGGGAGCCAAACAATAGAATGATCAGATTAAATTGCAAAGAAAATAGCCGGTCAGAGTGCAGCTTTTAAAAGCCTTCTAGACAAATCCCAGTGCTTTATCAGTGATTCAACATGTCGCAAAGAGGGTCACATTTGAAGTTAGCTAACACTGTCTCCTGTTCTGCATTTTTGTATTTTCAAAGCCGAAATTCCAACCTCAACAAAACATCTGATGAATTCTACATTGGAGACTTTGTAGTTGGAGTTATCAATGTTGTCTTTGCTCTTCCCATCATTTTTTCCAACGCTCTGGTCATGTTGGCTGTTCTGACAACACCTCGATTACAGACGCCTTCTAACTATTTACTTACAAGCTTAGCCCTTTCTGATCTCCTGATTGGACTCGTGTGCCAGCCGCTAATCGGGGCGTCGGCTTTCTTGTCGGCATATGATTATTTGGAAATAGCATGCACATTGATCCCACCAGTTGAATTAATAACGGCTGCCGTTGGATGTGCTTCGTTTCTTACTAACACTGCTATAAGTGTTGATCGGTTTCTAGCCATTCATCTAAGATTATCGTATCGCACAACTGTAACTACGCGACGAGTCTGTGCTACCATTATTATTTTCTGGAGCTGTTCATTCATCTTTTGTATTGCGTTTTTGTTTTATCGTGATCCTTATCTCTTTGGTACTCTTGGCGCAGGTGCCATAATAACCTGTTTGGCGATCATGTTAGTGTGTTACTACAAGGCCTACAAGATGCTACGACAGCACAGCAGTAATCAAGTTCATGCAGCAGGCATTAATAACAGCAATAATACAACCAGTCTTGATGTTCACAAGTACAGAAAGACCTTCAACACTATGTTGTTGATAGTTGGTTTTCTTCTACTCTTTTATACCCCTTTACTTTGTGCTGTTTTGATGAAATTCTTTGAGGTTGTGGAAAGGGACATTTTTAACTTTACAGTTCGTCTAGGTCTTGCAGTTATTGGACTGAACTCGCTTTTCAACCCCATATTGTACATGGTTAGAATATCGGATATACGACGTGCGTGCCGAAGATTACTGAAACTCAGAACTGTACTGAACTGAACAGTTCACTGTACAATTCCAAAATCGTAATTAAATATCACGGTCACTGTTAGGATTTTTTTTTTTATTGATATGTTTGGTCGTTAATGAATATAAAACTATGTTTATCGAGTCATCGAAACTGAATAGTGAAAATTATAGTATACCCCAGCCTAGGGACTGAGTGGGTTAATGGGATCCCTGTGGTTTGTAATGGGTTGTGACGTCACCGCTCACTGACGTTGGGACTATAGGATGAGTATACCCACACATGTTTGCGACAAAACCGATTAGGAGTTAATGGCAATAGCTTTTACGTTGATCGCCGACGGGTTAAATAGTCTACTAGCCACCCCTGTGTGTTCTTTATTGAACCTAGAAATGTCGAGTACTATAAGGTTTTGTGTTGGAAATGCAATATACAGATCATAAGGACTCAGAAACTGCCGGATGCTAATTTGCATATGTGTAGCATTTTGCATAATTGACCTAATTAGCATATTAATTAGGACAAACCCTAAATCAAGAATATCTTCCTTAGTAATCCACATAGAGACTTCATTTGTGTGTCTAGACCCATGTTTTCGACTCTAAGCAATTGATCTGACATGGTTTCAAATAATCCGCCTTTTTCTGGCCGGAAAGAGACTGGATACTTCCCATGATACTTTGCAGTCATACTAATTCAAGATGGCGGTGCAAGAATGCAAGATTCGAGTACTGGTTTAGAGGTATTTATTTCGACTAAAATACACTTCATTTGCTTTATTGTTGATTGTTTTCGAAAACAAGAGGTCACTGGAGACTTTTCTCTATATTATTACGTCCTCAGCTGTAAAACTAAGATAACAAGCCTCAAGGGGAATACAATTCTATTTTTAACTTTTTGCACTTGTTCGCATCCCAGCTGGACCAACACTCGGGTTCTCGCTGCCTTTGCTCTAATATCTGCAAATGGTTAGACCTTCACGTCTTCTCGGATAAGGACGTAAAATTGTAGGACTCCCGTTGGCCTCAAGTTAATCAGTCTGTTTCGAGTCCGGGGGGACACCCATATGAATTTGACAGGGGTGCTCAGCCGTGACTCTGAAAATGACCCCTAAAAGGGCTGCATAAATTAACATAATGAAAAAATCATCAATCGAGCAGCATATTAATCCGAGGTCACTGAAATTATAATAAAATTATAAGGCGGAGATATATTGTGTTGTCTTCCACATGTTTCTTGTTTTGTTTTTCGGCCATTTTAACATGGCGTGACACGTTACGACGTCACGCACGGGTAGTCTTTATGTCCGATATTTATGCTGACGGTCTTTTTTCCAGATTGTGCATAATGGCGAAGCACTGCTTATTTGAGCCCTGTTTTGGAAAAAGAAAACAATGGAAAACATGTGGGATTGCAGGAATAAGGACGCTCATCCAAAGGAGTAAAGAGCGCGATAGTGATGCTATCCATGTACAACTTGAGGCTATACTTGCATCAGAGGGTGATAATGCCTCAGTATCATGTCACAAGTCGTGTTATAGCTCGTATACATCTGTGTCGAGGAATACACCAAACAGTAAGAAGAGAAAAGCTTGTGATTTGCGACCTGGTGATGAACCTCCTCAAAGAATTAGTCGTTCTCAAGTGTCTGCCTTTGTATTCAATAGAGACTGTTTGTTTTGTGGCGAGATATGTGTGCCAAAAGATCTAAAAAATCCCCAAAAATGGGTACCTGTAAATCAGTGTCAGACCGAAATAAGACCTGGTCAACGTACTTTCAAGAACGTGATACTTGACATCTGTGATGAACGCCGAGATGATTGGTCCAGAATGGTCGATGTTAGAGTCAACGGAGCTCAAATCGATCTACCAGCAGCAGATGCTCAATATCACTCTCATTGTTATAATAAATTCAGAAAGGTACCCATTGACTCGACCAATTCTGAATCTTCTAAACCATGTGTTGATGAATCATTGAAGTCTGTGATCGATCATATGAAAACTAACATGTGTTACGTGGACAGTAGCTGAACTGCATGTCATCTACACTCAGAATGCTGGTCATCTAACGAGAAAGCAGATGCTTGTACACTTGACTGAGTATTTTGGTGAGGAGATTGTCCTTTTGCATTTAGAAGGCTGTTCTTCTATTGTTGGCTTTCGAAAGTTTGTTAGCAAGTCTCTGAAACTAGTCAAACAGTCCCTTGTTTCTGATGATGATGATGTTGACCGCTTGGTCAGAAGAGTCAAGGCTGAAGTCAGAACCATTCCGTTGCCTCGGGATTATGATTTGAACATGTTTCGGTATGAAGAAATGGTTAAAGACACAAGTGTAACTCTCCTAACATTTATATCTAGTCTCGTGTCTAATGGCGAGACTTCCAAAGCGTCACTCACTCTATCTCAATGTATCCAGCAACATGTGAGTAAAAGTACCAATCAAACCAGTTTGGGACTTGCAGTGAAACTGCACCATAAGTTCGAAAGCTCAGATCTTGTCAATACCTTGAATGAACATGGTATCGTTTCATCATATGATGAGGTTTTGCGCTTCCGGAAGTCAGCTGCCAAGTATGTATGCGAAAATAGTGAAGTGTACCACAGAGTTTTAGGTCTTGAACGCAGAATTGGCCCGATATTCAGTTGGTGTGACAACTATGACTTAGTAGTCTTTACTCCGAATGGACGTCGTGCCACTCATGCTATGGCAATAGAGTTCACGCAACATCCGTCTGACATCATAAACCCTGGAAGTGCTATACCTGGTGTGATGTCGCTGAAGATCCCTCGTCTGAAAAAGGCAGAGGCAGCCAAACTCCGCCTCACTGATAGATCACTCCAGGTCGAGCATTACACAGGACCAAAGAAGATGAATCCACCAGCTTTACCAGAGGCTCTTCCGTCTCAGACTGACAGCCAACTACTGTCAGTCAGCTTGGCCAAGGCCCAGAGCAAGGATGCGACATATTTCTCCCAGCTTCACTCTGAGAAACCAGTCGAATGGTCTGGATTGAATGCTCTCAATGATCGGGCTCAGGTTGACATGCACAAGCCCAAGACACTTTGCATATTTGGTCCACTTATTGACTCTCCACCATCTCATCCTGACACTGTGCTGACTACCATGGCCTACATCGATCGTTCGCTCAAGAGCCTTGGCATGCTCCATGTCCACCTAACGTTGGATATGCAGCTGTACATCATCTCCTGTCTCATCAAGTGGAGTGATCCTGTACGCTGGAACAGTGTGGTTTTGAGACCAGGAATGATGCATACCTTGATGTCTTTCATTGGTACCATTGGATACAACATGAAAGGTACCGGTGTCGAGGAGCTCTTCAGTGCTGCGTATAGTGACCTGGCCAACATCTTCAATGGAAAGGCATGGCCGAAGGCTATGCGTGCCTTTCGTATGGTCGTCGCTGCACTGCTTTATGATTTTTTGGAGGGGGGAGATAAAAGTCATAACGATATTGTTGCATACCTCGAGAAGGCAAGAGAGCATCTCACAGGCAAATTGTCGGTTGACTGCTTCATCACACCGACCATGCTTGCACACCAATTCCTGAGGGCCGAGCGTGAGGGTGACTGGCTACTACAGCAGCACTGCTTGGAGATGATGCTGCCATATTTCTTTGAGGCTGGGCATCATAATTATGCACGGTACATCAGCTGGCACCGGCAGGACATGCAACACCTGTCACAGGATGCCAAGAAGGATCTCCTCGATGGAGCACATGTTTGTCGCCACTCTGAATGAGCTGCTGCAGTGTCTGGTGACCAGTTCGGGGAGCAGACGTACATCAAACAAGGCAAACAAGCTGGTGGAATGAAAGGTATCTCTACCAACCCTGATCAAGTCGCTGTCTGGATTGAGTCACTTGGTGTCTGCTCTCACCTTTCCATGGCCATGGATAGCATGTACAGCCCTGATGAAGAAACTGCTTCTGCATCTGCCAAACACAAAGAAGAAGGGGAATAGAGACGGGAGTTGGACAAACAGGACCGGCAGAGGATCCTGGATGAACTCCACAAGTATTCTCATCCACTAATCAGCATACATGTACAACATCGTCAATGGACGAGTGGCATCTGCAAACGATGTCAATGTACACGATGCAGTCAAGATTGGACAGGAGATGAAAAATTATTTCGTTGCATCCCTCCCTCGTGGCTTCCACAACCCGATCAAGAAGAAGGTGAAGACTATGCAGGTACTGAAGCGTGGAGTGAAGGTGAAAAACAAAACTGTCTACGACCTGGAAACCGTATTCGCCAGTCTCCTGATCGTTGGACAGAAGAGAAACCTTGAGTTGTCTGCTGTCTTCCATCATGAGCTGTGCCCTGTTCCTCCATCACTTATCGACGAGTATGGCTTCCTCCGAAAGGGAAACAAGTCAGTGCTGGTTAAACATCTCGGTGTCACCATAAGGAACCCTTCTCCCCCTGTCACTGTGCTGGTGGATGCCTCTCAGCTACTTTACCATATTGTCTGGCCATCGGGTACAGTGGGTGATCTTGCTGAAGGAATGAAATATCGCCTCGTCAACTACAGAGGAGCAGAGACCTATGTCATCTTCGATCGGCATGAAGGTATCAGTGCAAAGGATCATGAGAGGCAGAGGAGAGCCGGGGAGGGATCCACTGCATATCAACTGACTCTGAACTCACCTCTAGCTGGTCGTGATGCCATCTTGAAAAACAAGAACAACAACAGGCAGCTCTCACAACTACTCTGTACACATGATATTGGTAGCAACATTGAACTTGTGAGCCAAGGCAGCAGTATTGTGCATCATGATGAAGCCGACATATCTCTCATCAGCTATATGCTTCGTGCTGCATCGGCGGGAGCTCGGGACTGTGCGCATCCTTAGTGACGACACAGATGTATTCGTGCTACTCGTGTACTGGTGCTGGAAGGATAGCATATCATGCCATGTTCAGATGGAGAAGTGGGATGGGTCCGTGCTTGACATCAATGCCACTGTCACCAAGCTCGGGGAGAAATGCAAGGGAATATTGGGAATGCACGCACTCTCAGGCTGTGACACTGTGTCCTATCCTAATGGGAATGGGAAGGTGTCCGCCCTGAAAGTGCTCAACCAGACCGATATTGCTGGACTAGACTCGGTTCTTGGAGAGGACGATGCCACTTACAGTGACCTGATGGCAACTGGAAAAACCTTCTTCCTATATTTATATGGCCAGAAGAAAAGCACGTCAATGAATGCTGCAAGGTACGAGATTTATCGCAAGCGAAAGAATCCTCCATCAGTAAAATCCCTTCCACCAACAGACACCAACCTGGCCCTCCATATCCAGAGAGCACATCTCCAAATGATGCTATGGAAGGCTGCGGACAAGACTGACGCTCCTGCTGTCCAAATCACTGACTATGGATGGGAAGTTACCATAAATGATGAAGTGATGCCAGTGCTGTCAAAAGAACCTACCGCACCAGAGAACCTCATGGACGTCATTAGCTGCAGCTGCCGAGCAGAAGGGAATGCATGCAGCAGGAAGTGAAGTTGCGCAGCAAATGGATTGTCATGTACCAGCTATTGTGTATGTGAAGGAGGGGATGAGTGTTGTAACTCACTGACACAACGAGATGATGATGAAGAAGGATATGGAGAGCAGGAGGAAGGAGAAGAGGATCTGCAGACTGGAGAGAGTGATCACAACCTTGAAGACGAATAGTAGTAATTTGATGGTGTTCATCTATAAATGTAATGGTTATAGTTCACTTCGAGTTGGATAGGGCATTTATCGCGCGAGGTCAACGGACTTATCACCGAGGCGTAGCCGAGGTGATAAAACGTTGGGCCGAGTGCGATAAATGCCCAGTCCAACGTGACAAGTGGACTATTTATTATTTTTGTCGTTTGCACCTCAGATGAAGTTCAATGTGTACTAGCAGATACTTGGGTATTAATTTAATTAATTTATGCGTGTCCACGTACATGTAACGGACTGAAAAGGTGCATCAGTCAGACAGCGTACATAAATGGGTGCTTTTAGATCCGTCAAGACGTGTTCTCGCTGCTTCTGTTTTTATTGATATGCTCACCAGCTACGTTTGTCTCTAGCTTTGCAACTTTTGGATATAATCACCTTTCAAATACGTTCTTTCCAATGAACTAATCAGTTTGGCTCACGGACATCACATTGGTGAGTTATTTTTCAAGTAAATAGTGGACAACGTCTCAGTAACGTTAAAGAACCATGTACAGTTGAACGTTGTTTATGCTCTACCAACGTTCGTGCGGTGTGATATTGCATAAACCTATAATTCACCGAATATAACGTGACCGTTTTTGGACACTTGCATACTTGTTGAGTTATGGTGATTTTACTATTTTACCTTATTATGAATGGTGGCGTTATGGCGATTTTACTGTTCACCTCATTATGCATGACAGCCATATTGGATTTCCGGTGGTCGGAAGGATAGTAGGGGTTTGAAACCATGTCAGATCAATATATTAGAGTCGAAAACATGGGTCTAGACACACGAATGAAGTCTCCTTGTGGATTACTAAGGAAGATATTCCTGATTTAGCGTTTGTCCTAATTGATATGCTAATTAGGTCAATTATGCAAAATGCTACACATATGCAAATTAGCATCCGGCAGTTTCTGAGTCCTTGTGACCTATATATTGCATTTCCAACAAAAAACTTTATAGTACTCGACATTTCTAGGTTCACTAGGTTGGCTAGTAGACTAAAACGATTAAATCTAAATATAGAAACTAGTGACTGAGTGCGGGAATATAGAATATTCTAACTAAGTGTAATCAGCGGCACATTTCACATAGGATCAATGTAGATCTGTTATATCAAAGGCACTGAGTAAGTAAAGGCATGAAAGAGAAATATATTAGGTACTCAGTGACTGAGTGCGTGAGTATAAAATATTCAATCTAACTAAGTGTAATCAGCCACATTTCACATACTATCACTGTAGATCTGTTATATCAAAGGCATTGAGTAAGTAAAGGCATGAAAGAGAAATATATTACGTACTCAGTGACTGGGTGAACTACTCAATAATTCATGAGGTAAGTAGCCAACCAGAGGCCTCAATTTGTACTTTCTACGGTACTTTGGACTTGGACTGGAAATATTATTTCAAGTCCTTGGACTGGAAATACTCTCTCTCATTAATTAAAGTGCAAGTATCATGTAAAAAAACAATATTATACTATTGTGTTTCTTTCCCACAAAAGGTATTAATCTTGCAAATTTTGTAACATTTATGGCATTTAATCCATAATTTTGGTTATCGGACCTACCTTGAAATAAATAAAATAATTACTGCTTTTCTTTCTTTGCCATATATGGGCGTAGGAATCCTACGGGATTCCTACCAATGACGTCATATTCCTACCAAGCATTTACCTGGTTGCTAAGCATAGGAATTTAGGTGATAGATCGAGAGCTAGTTTGTGCAGGAGAAAGGAAGTTTTACGAAACGAGAAGAAGGGTGAAGCGCCACCGTTACTTTTTTACAACCACTACGAGCAGATTACAAGCAGTAGCACTAAACTCCTACTAAACTCATAGGAGCGCATCAAGACAAGAATCAAGATGGATGTTTCATCTACTGCCGGTACCAGTTCGATAATTTGTAAGTACCTTGCTGGCTTGCATAATGTGGGAATTTTTAAGAATTCTGCCCATACTGAGTACTATTATTATTAATAGTAGTTTCGGTTTAATCAATGTATAATTCCGATTAATGTTGCTTATGCGGGAGTGCTGTTGAAACTGTTCGGTCTCGTGAGTTGACACGTGTTGTTTATATTTTAATTTATAGTCTGAAGTGACTACAGAAAAGCGGTCCCAGAAATATTAGAAAAGGCCACCAGATCTAGAAAAGCTTATCGGGCTATTATATGTCGGATTTGCGATATATAACTCCTACTAGATATCTTTCTTAGGATCATGTCTAGTTTAATCACTCGAAAATCAAACGTTTTAGAACGATCCCGAAACTTTTGTCATTCTCAAATGTTGTAGCCTCCTTTGCAGACGTTTTTAGTTTCGGTCCCATTCTCCCTTTCACTTTTAGTGAAAGGGAGAATGGGACCGAAACTAAAAACGTCTGCAAAGGAGGCTACAAATGTTGTGAATTGAAGGTACATGTATGATTCTCTAAGTCAAAGAAGTTTTCGACTTGACATGATCCACTCTGGTACTTAATATTGAAACACCAGGTCAGCCATCAACACGAGACAGCACAGTGTGTAGTTGCATCTATGTTACATAAAGTGTGTAGATTGATGTACAGCATAAGTATATTTTACAATAAATTGTGTGTGCGGTGCCATGTTTACATAGCCTCATACAAACCCTCAAACTGTCAGGACCACCTCCTGCATATATGTGTCTGTTACCAGTTAATTGAAGAGAAGGAAATAACGTGCTAAAAGTTCCTTAATTTTGAAAATACCAAATGCTTAGTAAATTTTGAAAACTTTGTAGCTTTTTTTACTTTTACTATGCTTTCACCCTTTGAGTTTGATCACTTGATCGACCATTTCAGCTGCAAAAGTTGACAGATCGAGGCACTGGCATGGTAGAACAAAAATCATGGAAAAAAGTTTGGTTTCATTTCACTCCTCCTCCTAGTCCATTTATCTTGGTGGTACGTGGTTCAGGTTTATTCCATCATATAACAGTCATGCCTGCATGCCACCACTGCTGTCATATGAAACTCATGTTTTTAAACTCAGTATCCAATGCCTGGACAGGGTGGTAAAAAAGTGGAATTGTGTAAATTTTTGGTGATTTGTGGTCTTGCATGGACACTATAAATTTGAATGAAGAAAAACAGACATACATTTCTTACCCTGGATCCCCATCAAGCAAAGTTAGAACAGAGTTCAGTATTACCTAACAACATTCACTGTAGCATTAATTGGTGGTGTACCCTTACCTTCTACCTTTCCACACAACTTTGTTCTTAATTATTCCTAAATTAAAGTTAATTTTATAAATGTTGTCTCCCAGGATGCATAGTAACCAGGCAACATACCACCAACTTGGTTTAGGTGTGGTACAAGGATAATATATATATATATATATATAAAGAGAGGCCAGGTCAGGACTAATCACATTTGAGCTGCCTATGGGTTGGAAATCTGGGATTTTGCATAGCATGACATGATTTCCCATTGGTCACTAGGTTGTTATGATAATGCCAACCAAAAATATCTATGGATACCAGGATCAAGATAAAACAAATTATAATGCTATCCCTTGATGCTAGCTCATACTGCTTTTATGGAATCTAAGATTAACACAAGCGCCCGTTACCATTTGATTCTGAAGTTAGATGTTTAATTCATGGTTATATTATTGTGATAAATTCTAAGCAGTCTGTATTCGCACATGTTTGTTCCACGCAGTTCCCTGTTTTGCAGCATGTTAGGAATTTTGCAAATGCCATTGTGTCTATTATATAGCCTTTGGCATAGGTCACAAGTAACTCAGTCTAAACTAAACACACTGTGGTTTTAAATTTTAAATTGTAACTGGACTTGGTTCATAACGTATTGACTTAATTTGTAGATGGCCACATACTTGTCATTTTTAGATACATGTCATGTTATATGCCATACTATAAAATTCAAGTGTTGTGACCAGTGTTGGAACTGATCAAAACAAAGGCCTCCATTCATGAATTTGAGAATAAACTTGCTAACTGTTTAGCACATGTACTTATAACACACATTCTATCATTTTAGGGTAAAGTTCAGTCTGACGAATCTGGATCTGAGCTTGGGGTAAGTATCATGGCACTGAATAATGAAATAATTGTTTCCCATTTAGACCATGTATTACTTTAATTACACAATGGCAAAGGAAAACTGTGCTGATACAATTGAGCAGGGTTGTGCTGGGAAAAATTGCAACATAACTTGTTTAATTTTATACAGTGTAATAATAGGTAATTTATTCAACATAAACTTAATGCAGTAGAAACATTTACACATACATGTACAATGTAGTTCTAGCTTTATGTTCAGGATGATGAGATAAATGTTACTACAATTAAAAGTTAGGCCTTGCCAGTTATATTATTATAATTAATTCCATGACCAAATGCTTAGTTGGGCAATTCCACCATCATGGATGTTACTGTACATTTGGATGAATTATTGACATTAAATATTTCTTTAATATTTTTTATTAGGATGTACAGTATTATGTTTTATTAAAACGAGTCCATCAAAACTGTCTTGACCAGTTACTTTATCAAAGTTTTATGTGATCTGAAGGGTTGACTCAAATAAACTCTGCCAGACTTCCCCGAGCCTGATCAACACACAAAATCTTAAATCAGCACATAAATTTTGGTTGCAATACATTCAATACAAAACAAAATATTAAAGTAACTCAACATTTCATTGTGAAAATGTGTTGTCATCCTGAAGCAAATAGAGTATGATCCCTGGGGTCACAAAACTCGTCAATTGCCATCAAATGCCCCACATACTTTTGCATATTATTCATGTGACTGTATGTCTTTCCAAATGTTTCATTTTCAGAATGGTCATTTTCTCATTGCCCAGATCTTTACATTATAGTACTGGTATATATATAGTTTTAATTATAGAACTTTAAATTTGCATACATGTAATTGTCTAATTTGTTTAATTTTCAGAGTTCCTCGCAGTCTGAGTAGGAGAAGTGTTCTAGTAGTGAAAGTGAAGAAGAGGTATTTTTTTATGCCAAGCTTTGTTTAGAGGATGTGTTTTTTTAAGATAAGAAGACAGTTCTGTAATTTTCATTTTATTTATTTGTATAGAAAAATGCAAAAGCTGTATATGTAGCTCAAAATTGTCTAGAAGATTTCGTTGAAAGTCCTTCCCTGCTGACTTCAACATCAATGTAAAAATGGAATTAGAAATTTCATAGAAATCTTTTCAAATTATTAATTAGTACTTGCAATCATAAGAGTTATGGCAATAGAGCTTTTTCAGTCACTGCACCAAACTGTGGAATGAACTCCCATTTCATATTAGATTAAGTTCATCATTATATAGTCAGTTTTAAATCTAGTTTAAAGACATTTTTTATTTAATCGAGTTTTTAATTGATATTGTCTACTACTATTAGTCTGAAGTTAATAACCTTTTTACATTATTCATATTTTTTATAATAATTAGTAGGGTTTTTATATCATAAATTGTAAATCATAAAGTTGTATTTATATTATTTTAAGCTTATAAATTGTAAAGCGCCATAGAACTTTTTAGGATTATGGTGCTCTAGAAGTTCACACATTATTACTATTATTATTATTTATTTAATAAACCCTTACATGTATTGAACAAAAGACTTGCTCAATCGATCATGGACCATTCATTATTTATATGCATTTTTTTGAATTTCGCTTGGCTGCTGCACTTTTCCAAAGGGTCAGTTACAGTACAAACCTGAAAGGCATGCTGGCTCCATTTTAACTTTAGTTAATATCAGGGTTTTTATTGATCAAGGCCATAAGATAAAAAACTGTAATGTTTGTAATATTATTATCAAATGATGTTATATTTTGTATTTTATGCTTCTTCTTTTTTATATATATTAAATATCAAATGTTTTTGTAGTTGATTCTGAATCTTGCCAGCCCCCTGCTGCCAGGCATAAATAATGAATGGTCTCTAATCACCCAGGAGATCTTTTGCATTTTTGGGAGAGATGAGAGAATGAATCCTGAATTCACAGGCCACCAATCTATGTGTTACTGTTATTTCCAGCCCTCCTTTAATTCACTTTTTAAGTAGGTGGTATTTTGTCATTATTGTTAGTTTGTATAGATGTTGTTTTTTCATTGTAGATCTTTAGCAGAGAGAAAAACAGGGAGAATAGGCTTTTGTGGGTTGAAATGTAGGTGCCTTATTTGTAATTTGCGTTTTATTTGTTCACAGGAAACAGAACTATCAGCTACTGTAAACAAAGTTAAGTCATCAAAAAAGGTTGATGAAATCCTTAAGAAAGCCACCGTACCATCAGTGACTGGCATAATTGAAGATGCTGAGCAGATTAGCCACTCTCCACAGTCTGTGTTTTGTATCAGATGGTTTCCCAATTCCAGTAATACCCACACAGTCTACATCTTCACAGAGTAATGAGATTGTGGATGCCCTGAGAAGCATAAATGCTCGTCTGGAAGCCTCCAAGCAGACCCAGTAATACCTGACCACACTAGTCCCGGCTCTCTTCTTAATGCTGTAAGACAGATGACATATTGGTCATCTGTTTTTGTATCAATGTGCAGTGAGCAGAGTCAGCAGAGAGTACCCCATCAAAAAGGCACTGTAGCTGTTCCATCATCCTCACAGCCCAGCCCAGCAACACAGCCACCAACCTCGCATACCAGTACAACAACACAGCCACAAGCTTCATTTGACATTCTGCCTTCATTCCTGCCCAGCCCAGTAACACAACATACTTCATTTGTTCCACCAACCTCACATCCCAGCACTGCAACACAGCCACCAACCTCACATACCAGTACAACAACACAGCCACAAGCTTCATTTGACATTCTGCCTTCCTTCCAGCCCAGCCCAGTAACACAACAGACTTCATTTGTTCCACCAACCTCACATCCCATCACTGCAACACAGCCACAAGCTTCATTTGACATTTCTGCCTTTAGCCCAGCCCAGTAACACAACAGACTTCATTTGTTCCACCAACCTCGCATCCCCAGCACTGCAACACAGCCACCAGCTTCATTTGACATTCTGCCTTCATTCCAGCCCAGCCCAGTAACACAACATACTTCATTTGTTCCACCAACCTCACATCCCAGCACTGCAACACAGCCACCAACCTCGCATACCAGTACAACAACACAACCACAAAGCTTCATTTGACATTCTTCCTTCATTCCATCCCAGCCCAGTAACACAACAGACTTCATTTGTTCCACCAACCTCACATCCCAGCACTGCAAACACAGCCACCAGCTTCATTTGACATTCTGCCTTCATTCCAGCCCAGTACAGCACCACAACCACACAGCTCCATTTGTTCCACCATCATCTTATCCAAGCGCAACAACACAGCCACAAGCTTCATTTGTTCTATCACCATTCCATCCCCGGCACAGCAACACAGCCATCAGCTTTATTTGTTCCTTCCAACCAGCCATCAGCTTTATTTGTTTCACAATCATTTCAGCCCAGCACAGCAAACATCCGCCCTGCAAGCCATCACAGACCTACACACAACTTGCCATGTTTAGAAAATATGGTTCGGAACATCAAACCTGTATTCAATGGTTGAAAACATTGTGGATACCACGAAAGGTGGACAGTCTTCATCAAGTGAAGGATGTGTGGGAGAAAGGAACCGAAGACTGTCCTCCTTTAAAAGACTGGACCTGTATAATGAGGAACTACAAGTCCACAAGGGGAAAAAATGTTTCAATATATAGCCAACGAAAATACATTTATAAATTTTATGAGAGACATAATTTTGATGTAGCACATTGTTGCTGCAGCATTTAATGAAATTAAACCCGGAAACCTATACAAACTGTTGAACTCTAAACAAGCACATTGATGAACTTTATTGTATAGGAAGATGTGTTAGGTACACCAACATGGCCACCATGCCCTTTGTCATATGAATCTCTGGGGATTGACTGCAATCATCTATATATACTAATTTGGTTTATAATATAGATACGATAGTACGCGCGCTCTGGTTGGCTAAAAAGCCATGTTTTATTAGAGTATATAACATGGTTTGCCGTGTTTTATTGTTTTCAACTGGCGGTTTCCTTTCATCGCGCGTGTAAATCTATATTTTTATCATAAAACACTGGGCATTGAGAATAATCGAAATGTTGAAAGCACGTGCCTTCGGCTTGTGCTTCTCTCATGTTCTCAAATGCCCATCGTGTTTTTATGTATAGTATAAAACATGGCTAAGGCTTATTTATTTGTTAATTATTCATCAGAACTAAACGTAGACTATCAACATTATTGTAAGCAATGTTAAGCAGTAACCTGGGGTGTTGACGATTTACTTTAACTAAATTTAGTGCTAATGTAGTTGGAGACACCTAATTTGATTTTTTTTGTGCCAACACTCCAGATCCGTGGGATCGGAGCTGGGAGATATTGACTCGCGGTATCGTCAAGACTAGTATGCTTTTGTGTGGGATCTACGGTTCTATTCCCTGCTATCAGAACCTTCTAATCCTCCTTTCTATAATCGGGCTGGCGGGGAAAAGTACGCTCTGCCCCGAGTCGCAACGTTTTTTTATCTAACCGCCGTCCACAAACGTGGACGAATAAATTATAAAAATATACAGTACGCATGTTTATGTAAAATATTTGATTATTTTAATTTGTTTTCGTGTCGCGTAGTAACGCATGCGCAGCACCGAATGATGCGACTCGGGCAGAGTACTTTTCCCCGTCAGCGCAGCCCGTACAGAAAAGGGGGAATGGAAGGTTCTGCTAGCAGGAAATGGTTTTATTTTCACCTGAAGTTTATGCCCCCCCCCCCCCCCCCCCCCCCCCCCCCCCCCCCCCCCCCCCCCCTTGAATTCGTTGTGACCGTTGATCTTGCGGTTACACTAATTTGGGTGACGCCAACTAAATATTTAACTAATTTTATAGTTAAACTGATCTAAAACATCAACACCAACATTGCAGCGACTCAAACCAAGGAATAAAGCTACACTTGCTCAGTTCGAACAACCGGGCCCTGGTGCTTTATAAAACTAATAAAGTTGATTAGGTTAATAAAAATCATGCTGGTTTTTTTTAACTCGTCACATTCACTTGCTGATTCAACTCGCTTGTAAAATAATAAGAATTTTAAAAGGACTACAACAACATATTTTAATTTACTTTCGGCAAAATATATTTTATGATTGCACCTTCTACAGTTACAACAATTGAGTGCCTTAATAAGAATCTTGGTTCAATTTAAATATATTCCACTTAGCTACCATTGTTGAATACAACTAACTTCTTGATACAATGGCGTCATTACTGATTGCATTTTATCAAAACTTAATTTGGTATACAAAGATAGTTATGAATTTAAAAAAGGTTTTGTTAGTTTGCATTTCCATTGTTAGCTTGGTTAGAGTACATATAGTTAAATGAGGTACATTATTTAATTAGTATAAACTTAATGTATTTAAAAGCGTAGTAAATTCATTATAATATTAAATCTTTGTGTAATCCAGCAAGATTTGTGTTTGCATCGTTTGTTTAAAAAAAGAACAATAGTTTGAGTAATTACTATTTTTGCTTATGCCGGGCCAAGTCAAAAGGGAGTGTACAAAAAGGTATATATTTTAGTGGGAATAACGAAAACGAGTTAAAGTTAGTCTGTTTATTAATTTTTGCAGGTTCACCATATTTTTTTACAGCAGTTTTGATATAACTTGCTTTCGACTCCTCTTAATTTTTATGCTAATTTACTTGAAAGTGAAAGCGCGGATTAAGTGATAATGAATTGGATCCAAGCTATATTGCAAGACCAAGTACAAGATGAGTGTAAAAAAGCTTTAATAAAGTAAAATAAACCGCATTCAATGACATGCGAGTAGCAAAAGTAAAATTGAAATATGGGATGAAATACATATTTGGGCAGGAGTTGAGATACGTTCTTTCGGGATGCCTGTGGGCCAGAGGCCGTGCATGGTTTCAATAATTCACTAGTGCATAATGGCACTTGTGAAACTTGGCTTGGTGAAGGTATAAAGATATTAAACAAGTTTCAGTAGCCCATACGTTTTCCGATGATGGAAACTAAATTGGCCAGATTGCTAGTGAGTCAATCAAATAGCCCATGCACGTTCTATAAACCACGGTTTGAGTTGACTCGATGTTCTTCAAATTCTAAGACATGTTTTGAGTGACGCAAACTGTGGTTCTCCAGTAGAAGTATATCCCCACGTTCTATAAACCACAGTTTGAGTTGACGCAAACTATGGTCAATAAATTCTAAGACATGTTTTGAGTTGACGCAAACTGTGGTTCTCCAGTAGAAGTATATACCCCACGTTCTATAAACCACAGTTTGAGTTGACGCAAACTATGGTTAATAAATTCTAAGACATGTTTTGAGTTGACGCAAACTGTGGTTCTCCAGTAGAAGTATATACCCCACGTTCTATAAACCACAGTTTGAGTTGACGCAAACTATGGTCAATAAATTCTAAGACATGTTTTGAGTTGACGCGAAATATGGCAACTTTTAGGGTTAGGGTTAAATAAACCTTAGTATGCGTTATCTCAATCCATGGTCCGTAAATATACCATATTTTGCGCTATATTAATATGTTTCATTATGTGACTTTAAGATAAAAAGTCATATTTTGAGATATCTCAAACTGTGGCTTTTGTGTTGTTCCATAGATTGCGTTAACGCAATATGTGGTTTGCCATCTGTAGTTTTTTAGCTTTTTAACCGAATCTATTTGTGGTGTTTTTATAACATGCTGACGGGCCGATGCTCGGATTTCTGTTTTGGTTAAATTCACCATAGTATGCGCAATCTCAACTTATGGTCTATTAAATAAACCATACTTTGCGATAGATGCTCTCTTTCGTGACTTTACCAAAATTGAGGTCGTACTTTTGAGATCTCCGACCGGCTCCAATTAAACTGTATCTGTGTGCCATCCATAGATTGAAATAACATCATTAACGCGATATGTAAAACATATTGAATCGTTTGGAAGCATGTGCCCCATTTTCTTTAAATCACAGTTTGAGTTGACGCAAACTATGTTCAACAAATTCTAAGACATGTTTTGAGTTGACGCGAAATATGGCAACTTTTAGGGTTAGGGTTAAATAAACCTTAGTATGCGTTATCTCAATCCATGGTCCGTAAATATACCATATTTTGCGCTATATTTTATGTTTCATTATGTGACTTTAAGATAAAAAGTCATATTTTGAGATATCTCAAACTGTGGCTTTTGTGTTGTTCCATAGATTGCGTTAACGCAATATGTGGTTTGCCATCTGTAGTTTTTTAGCTTTTTAACCCGAATTTATTTGTGGTGTTTTTATAACATGCTCACGGGCCGTTTCTCGGATTTCTGTTATGGTTAAATACACCATAGTATGCGCTATCTCAACTTATGGTCTATTAAATAAACCATACTTTGCGATAGATGCTCTCTTTCATTAGGGCTGGTCTCGGCAAAATTCAAGCAAGTGTCCGGCGAAATCTCGGTGTTCCAAAAAAGTCTCGGATTTTGAAACAAGGGGTCTCGGCGAGTCTCGGCGAGTCTCGGACCATTCTATACCCCTTAGAGAAGTAAGTCTCGGGCTCGGATTTTGAAAGAAGGGTCTCGGCGAGTTCCGGATTTGACCATTCTATACCCCTTTCATTTATGTGACTTTACCAAAATTGAGGTCGTATTTTGAGATGCATATATACACTGTATATGTTCGGCCGGCTCCAATAATTAAACTGTATCTGTCTGCCATCCATAGATTGAAATAAGATCATTAACATGATATGTAAAACATATTGAATTGTTTGAAAAATAAGGAAGCAGCTGTTTTGAGCCAGTGCTTAAAACAAGAGCATGCACACTGTTTATACGCCGGTAAAAATAAAAAAAATGATCCTTTCATGAACATACCGGCAAATCCCAGCTTGTATCTAGATGCCCGTGTCGATTTTAAGCGAATCATGCCGTTATAAATGCCCTCCCTGTTCGAAGCCCCATTGCCTAGAGTGACTTCTATACCTGTCGAAGGACCTTTAAGCCATATGGATAGAAACAACTTTCCCAAATGAAAGCAAGTTCCACAATCTACAGGAGGGGTGGCGAATGGTAAATCCGAGACTTTGCGAGACGCCGAGACTTCCGTTTTCAAAATCCGAGACTCTCTCCAAAACAAATCCGAGACTCCGAGACGGGCAAAGTAAAGAAAAATCGAGACTCACAGACCCGACCTATAAAATGCGATATATCGAGACTTTACCGACTTTTTGCGAGACCCTCCGTTTTTCTTGACACCATTCGCCACCCCTTACATGCCTCCCGCCAACGTTGAAGTACTGAAATTATTTCAGCCTTAAAGTGCAAATATCATGTTTTCATTGTGACATCACAAGATGAATCAATCCCGCAATTCGGGTAGCGTTTATTCTAGTTTAATTCCTGCTCCTGTCTCTCAAAGAAAATTAAGGTAGACAACTAAAGTATATCAGAAATAGAATTTGTAGCGCTACTTGCACTTTAAGCAGATACAGTCTAAATATAATAAGCTTTCAGCTTCTATTTAGATTGTTTTTCTCAACCGCTAGTTTTTTTTTGTTATAATATGACATCTCTTTATTTATATTTCTAATTTTGAAACTTGAAGTTGTGTACTGTTATGTAGTGTAGCGTAGTGTAGTTGGTGTTTTTTCCCGTAATAAGTGATGAAGATACAGCGGATAACTGAAACACGCGCCCAAATGTACCAAAAAAGTACACGGCAATGCCGCACTTCTCTGGCTAGCTGGCCAAATTAGAACACTATTGGGATAGCACTGGGATGGATGGAACTCGAAACGAGGATTGGCCTATCCAACGATAGAAAACACCCTAACCTTTAGAAAGTGCAGTACAAAAACAATAAAGGTTATAAGTATGATGGGTGCAAGCAGAATACAGGTCTCGAGAGGTTCCGTGCTACTCATGCACATTATTAAATGAAACAAATATACTTTCATCACAAAAGCAATGATGCATGATCACTCCTCGGTGTCTGACTTGTAAGTGACATCACTTATTACAGACTATGTATGTATGTATAACTTTATTTAAACACGCGTACGGTTGATTCATCAGTTGGATATAAATTACTAAAATAAATAATTATTATAATACAATCGCTCAATAAAATATGATAAATTATGAAAACTACTAACTTATTCAACTCCAATTCATGAGAAAGTATTATTCCAAAACTATCAAAGATAATGAAACTGACTCCAACAAGCAGTAGAAAACGCTAAAACCGTCATTGATATTAGTCAAGTTGGATCCTTGGTAATTGACGACGAATGTATATTTGAAGCCAAGAAAACATTTGGGGTTTGGAACATATCCCAAAACAGCGAAAAGTGAAAGGAATCCAAGGACCGCCTCCCGGTTAGCTCAGTGGTTAAGCTCCGGTTGTAAATGGTAAGGGTGTCATTTCTTTGGATATTTTAAACAATAACAGGTAGCTCAGTCCTCCAAGTGGCCCCCATTCCCTTGACAACAACTACAATAACGATGAAGAGTTAAAACATGGACTATCTTTCTTTATTCAATACTTAGAATTGTCTAATATATATTCTCAAATTTGTTAATAATTCATTAGCCAACTAATGAATTAGTTGGTAATTAGCCAACCACTGTCTCGCTATTTGGCCACATGAAACTTGAAACACCAAAATAACTTTCCAGTGCTGTTTATTTCAATTTAGGCTAATGAGTAATGTGTTTATCCAGACACACACACACCGCGGCAAAATGTCACGCGCATGCGTATTTGCTATTTCTTGTTGGCATGCGGCCACCCCCAGTTTCCCGCGAAAACTGAAATGAAACAACAGGAACATACCAGTGATTTAAAATTTCTGCTTAAACGTATCCATTGGCGAACTGTTTTGTCAAAAAATAAGAAAATTACTTAAAGATAAGCCTAAGACTTTAACAGGTTGAAGTTTTCTTAATTTGTAATTCACTGTGAGTTTACTAAGTTATAAAATTATTTACTAAAAAAGTTTAATTTGTATTTGATAGCGGAGCCTTCGTTCTTTTGGCCTGCAGAGCATACAGTTTTGCTGCGGTGTCGCTATCCCCTTTGGTTCCAGAGGCCTTGTGAGGGGAGGGAGCCTGAGGAGGAGAGGAGAGAGGGACATGTTCTCTACATTTTGTATTTATCTTGTCACTTCCCTCCTCCCTCGCTCGCTTCATACTTTACTCTTAAAACCTCTGGTATCCAGGGTAACATAGTTACAAATCACCACTACCTTCTTATGAACTTAACATAGTTGTATAAAAAGGTTGTAATCAGCTTTCTTTTGATAAGTCATTCAAATGGCTCCAATTCAGACTTGATGGTGATTGCAAAGTACAAGCAATATCATTAGTTCTAGTCCGAGGTGTATCCCTGGATACCCAGGGACAGTGAGTGGGCAACAAGTAAAAAAAAGGGCGAAGTGAAAAAAAAAAAAGAAGATCATTCACTAACTGCCCCTGGGTGGCTGGAACTAGTTTATTGCTTCAGTACTTTGAAATCCCATTAGCTCTTAATTGTCAACATTCAAATATCATTTAACTTTTAAGAATAACACAATATAAGTAAGAGACAATGTCATTATTATATTTAAATTGTTCTTCCTGTGTCAGACATTTGATTCCTAGAGTTTCTCTCAAAAGAAACTTTGGAAAGTTGAGTGACATTAATAAGCTAAAGGAGACCAAAAATGAAAGAACCCAATAAAATATTGTTTTCCAGTTCGAATCTAATAGCCAGGCTAGGCTAGACTAACTCAAATCTTAACACAAAATATAATATATACATTGTTCAAAATAGCAAGAGTTT
Source organism: Actinernus sp. WN-2022 (assembly GCA_030867875.1). Lineage (NCBI taxonomy): Eukaryota > Metazoa > Cnidaria > Anthozoa > Actiniaria > Actinernidae > Actinernus > Actinernus sp. WN-2022. The sequence goes on from JAOWCC010001304.1 coordinate 175,558, forward strand.
GAGAGTTTATAGCAGGGCATCAAATAAAGGTCTGAACATTACTAATCTACTTTTAGAGTTCAGATAAGATCATTCTTTTGATCATATAGCATTGTGTTTTGATCAAAATGCACATCCTGTATATTTACAAATACTATACTTTTTTCACTTTCTAAAAGTAACTTTAATTTAATAATAGTCAGAATAGATATTGTTCTGCCACTGCAATATGTAAAAGTTCAACAAAGTAGTAAGGTTTTAGTAAGGTTTTAGTAAGCGAAAAGTCTTGGTCTTAAAAGAAGTGATATCCTTTGTTAGTGGCTAACAAATAGGTTTTTGTGCAAAAAAGAGGGATGACAAGAACTTTCCTTCCTGTAATAATAGTTTTGACTGCAGGGAAATCAGAAAATACAGGTCATTTGGCTTTCACAAGGTTTCCAGGTTGGATCATTTTATAGAATGGAGTTCAAGGTATTTTCGCATGTGACATTAAGGAGAAAATGTTCTGACAGAAAAAGTTAAACATCCAGTTGACCATTGGCCTCCTAAACAGCTGTGTCCAGTCCCTCCCACCCCTGGAGGTTTCAATTGAGCGTAGTAAAGCCAAACTCAAACTACCCACGGCCAGCCAATCATAGGAGCGAGTAATCACAAGTAACTCTTAAATGGCTTCCCTGTGAGCCAATGACAATTAAAGCAAAACCAATTTGCATTTGGTTTTACTTTGGATTCTGATTGGTTGGTTTACTTTCTCAGCCAATAGGAGAGCTTGGTAAACGCAAAACCAAAACACTTCAGACACTCAATTGAAATCTGCTCTATTTACTTTGCCTCATGATTGATGAATTATTCTGATTGTAATTACTTGTTTTTACTTTCTCCTGTGACTGGCTCATTGGTTTTGCAATACTCAATTGAAAACTATCAAAAAACAAATACCAGTATACCCAATTTGATGTAACACTTAAGGGCCATCTCAATATATGCTTAGTACCCTGTCTAATGTTTAGGGGAGGCAAGGCATGGATTTTAGTATGGGCATTAAGATTAAAACATTCATTGATTTGTTGTTTTAATAACAGTTATTCATAATGCTTACATTAATAAATTATGTATATTTATATATATCGAAGTTGCAAGGGTAGTCATGACACTTTCACAATTAATTTTATAACATTCTATCAAGAGCTTGCAACTGATTTTTGGCTGCAAGCCTGGCCCCTGCAGCAAGATTAGGCGAAAGAAACGCACTTATATCAAGCTCGTTGCCACAACTCTCGATAAATCTTAAGATATTTTGGCTTCTGCCTTTATAATTCCTACTCGCTTTCTTCGTCGTCATTTCAATCGATTTAGAATGTGTGAGCGAGACAAAATGATAGCTCTCTCTCATTGGCTGTAAATTGTAGGATTCCTGAGCACCCTGCGGCTTTTGCTACGCACCCCTGCGGCTTTTGCTACGCATTTGGCTACCAAAGAATAATCTCTCGTTACTTTTCATGATCCTGTGACGTCATAAGTCCCAAGAGAAAACTACTACAATAAAATCCCATTATGACAGCACAAGATGAATCAATCCCGTAATTCGGGTAGCGTTTATTCTTGTTTAATTGCTGCTCCTGCCTCTCAAAGAAAACTAAGTTAGACACCTGAAGTATATCAGAAATAAAATTTGGGGCAAAAAGAGTTCATGTTGTTTTATGACGCTATTTGCACTTTAAACATCAGTGTCCGTAATAGTGACACGGACATTGATGTCTTATTAAACAGTTCAGTATCCAACAAAGGGAGGTCTCACGACCGATAAGAGACTTCCCCAAGCGATAAAAAGTTTCAAGGTACAATACCTGTCTTGATGCATACAGACTCCATACAGACTCCAATGTGGGACCTGTTTTTTTCTTCACACAGCCCCGACACTGCGCATGTACGTGACGCAAACTAGAGCGCCAAACTATAATCTTTTCATCAAACTTCACGCAAAGTTGTAAACACGTACTACTCCCACGAGAACAAGCGCATCATTGCTAACATTCCGTCTTTTCATTAAGAATGGACGTTTGATTACTTAAATCAAACAAAGCAACTCTATGTAAATACAAGCCTGAAACATCGAAACTCTAAATGCATGAAGTTTAAATATATATCGAGACGACGGACTTGCCATACTCAGTAAAACCCCGAGAGAAATCGAGAAGATTAAGAAAGAAATTTGCAAAGTCTTTGCCGATAATGGACTGAGAGTAACCATCGAAGCAAATAAGAAAGTCGTCAACTTCCTCGACGTGACGCTTGACTTGAATACCGAAAAATACAAACCATACGCCAAGCCAACAAACATCCCCCTTTACGTGCATAGCAAATCAAACCACCCGCCTAACATAATCAGTAATATCCCTGAATCAGTTAACAGAAGACTCTCAGAAATTTCATCGGACGAAGATGTATTCAACGAAGCGGCACCCGTGTACCAAGAAGCGTTACGCAAGAGCGGTTATACACACAAACTCGAATACAACCCTAAGCCGCAAAACACACCAACACCGAAACGTAATCGTCACAGAAACATAATTTGGTTCAACCCGCCGTTTAGCAAGAACGTTAAGAGTAATATCGGAAGAGAGTTCATCAACTTGATAGACAGATGTTTCCCGGCTGGTCACAAACTAAAGAAGATATTTAATAGAAACACACTCAAACTAAGCTACAGTTGTATGCCCAACGTGAAGCAGATAATAGACGGACATAACAAAGCCACCCTGAAGAAAGACGTACAGCCACAACACGACGAAACTACAAACACGTGCAACTGCAGAAAAAAAGACGAGTGCCCATTAGAGGGAGAATGCTTGACGAAAGAAATTATCTACCAAGCCACAGTTACTACCAAAGACGCAACAGAGACATACGTAGGACTGACAGCGACAGAATTTAAGACCAGATGGAGAAATCATCAGATGTCGTTCAAGCACGAAAATCGGAAGAACGATACTGAACTCAGTAAATATTTGTGGCACTTAAAGGGAAAGCAGGAAAACTACAAAATCAAGTGGAGAATCCTCGCCAAGGCAAAGTCCTATTCAAATCTCACGAAGAGATGCAACCTATGTACTACAGAAAAACACCTGATAATAACTGAGCCACATAAGGCAACCTTAAATAAACGTAACGAACTCGTATCAACATGCAGACATCAACGGAAATATATTCTCAAGTATAATTAAACGTAATATACCATGCGCGCAATCACTTTAATGTGCGCACTCATTTTACGGCTTATTTCGAAGGTTTGCCATACCAATCATATTGTCGTAGCTCTTAACAATGCTCCGATTTGTGGAGATTGGCGTAACATAAAACACGATCACTTTAGCGCGCGCAACTATTTAACGGTTTATTGACGTGATCATATTATTGTTGTAGCTCTTAGCAATGCTTCAGTGTATAGAGATTAACTGAAGAGTGGATCGACTTCACGTCGGTCTACGAAACAGATTTGTATTAAATCTATGTACTCAAAAATTGAGTAGTCTACACATTGGCTTAATCCGCTCCTTTATTGTAGAGCACTATCTTGGTTTCACCGGTGAACTTCACCTATATATATATATATATAATGCTCATGGCACTTACTTCCGTTCGTGTTCACATTATTCACCGCACTCATTCGTTAATCTTTTGCCCTCACTACAATGATTTTCTCCTCGGACTTGATGAGAACAACATCTCCAGGTTGAATGGAGATCTGTTTTACCTTATGTTTAAGGTTGTGCCTTTCCCGTAAGGCTTTCAGGTACTCTGAGTACCACCGGTTTCACATCACATCCTTGCATCGCCGCAAGTATTTCGCTCATTTCCGCAGGTCCGGGTCCTTCTTTTCCTGTGGATTTTCCTCCGGCAGTAGGTTTGGTCATAGTTAATAGAGTGGAATGGTTATGAAACCCGGCAAACTTCAAAGGGGCTAACAAAGGCGCTACGATTTATGTTGGAGGGGGGCAAGACAAAAGATTGTGCACGGTCATAGTTCATTAGCGTCCCCTGAACGACTGAACTCACATGTTTCTATTGGCTGATTGATTAACACATTGGAATTTCTATTGTGTTTTGTGCAGGGTCACGGTTGAAAAAAGCTAACAAAGACATAAAACAAAGAAGGTCGCTGGGTTTCATAACCATTCCACTCTATTAACTATGGTTTGGTCGACCAAACAGTAACGCGTTCGGCGTTAGCAACGGTAGCTGTATATCATCTTCTACGTAGCTCAGAGGCCTGTTGTTCAGCGTGACCTCAACATCGAGTAGCACTTCTTGGAGCTCGCCCCATGTGGGGTATCCGTTTCCAACGGACTTGTAGAGGGCCCGTTTGACCAGCCCACCATCCTCTCAAATTGTCCACCCCACCAGGGTGCTCTACTGAGATTAAATTGCCACTTTATTTCCTGTTGCGCCAGGAAATTGTTGAGTTGCTCGTCACCAGTGACTTGTCTAAGCCACTTTGCCGCAGCCACAAAGGTTTTTGCGTTATCCGAATACATCTTGGCGGATCGACCTCTCCTGGCGAACAGTCGTTTCAGGCTGCTCAGTAACTCCCCTGTTCCCATGTTCGGTAGTAGTTCGAGGTACAACCCTCGAGTCAAGCTGCAGGCATACAAAATAATATACGCCATCCCTTCCTTCTTTGTGTTTGTCCGGTATCTGATGGGACCCGCATAATCAACTCCCACAACTTGGAAGGTTGTTGTTCCCTCTATTCTATCTCTGGGTAGCTTTCCTGTGGGTGGACTAGCAAACGCTGTCACTTGAAAGCGTTTGCATCATTGACATCGTTTGATTAGACGCTTCGTTAGTCTTCTCAGCCTCGGGATCCAGTATTTCTCCTTTATCTTTGCCATAGTGAGCCCTTGGCCTCCGTGGAGAGAAATCTCGTGGGCGTGTTCCACAACCTTCTCTGTGAAAATCGTGCTGTCAGGAAGATAAATTGGGTAATCTCCCTGAATTCTCCCGCGATACTCGTAGACATCCTCACTGTACAGCTGTAGGTTCAACTGCAGCTGGTCCTCTTTGAACGTGTCAGATTGTCGATTACGACTCTGAACCCTTCTCACCTAGAATAACGTTTGTTGATAGATCTCTTCTGTGGTGAGAGGTACTGCAACTCTGTCTTCTTTGCAGGCTCTGGCATTGTGGGTGAACTGCGAGATCCACCCACACACCCTCATAACTTTCCAGTAGCTCCACTTGTTGATGAGCCGATCAAACTCATCCTCCACCGCAATCGCCACCGCAAACAATTCTTTCACTGTTTTGGCTTCCGCCAATGTCTCTGCGGTTGGTGTGGTAATGATGTCTGGTGGCCAGTTCTGTGGTTGCGATAACCACTCTAGTCCTTACCGTGCACCATAGTTTGTGTGACTCCTTAACGTCACTTGCTCTGCTTCCACGATCTGCAGGGTTGTCAAGGGTCCCCACGTGTCTCCACTGGATATAATCCCTAGCTTAGATCTTGTGCACACGTACGGTTATGCACGAATTGCTTATAGTCACCCGCACCTCGAATCCAGTAAAGATCGACACTGCTGTCGAGCCAGCAGCGTTCGTTTTCTAACGGAAACCCCTGCAATGCTTCCTTCACGTTATGTACCAGGGCGGTAGCCATATGCCCTGATACTAGCCCCAGGCGTGGGATGGTTAGGCCCTTCTTCGCTAACCGCGATTTTGCTGCCACCAGGCCTTGCGTTGTGCCAGATGGCTGCTTTACGACGGCAATTACTACAGCTGCTACACCCTTTCCACTTGCATCCCAGAATCCATGGAGATGAATTGATAGGATAGGCTCTCGATACTGCCCCTGACTCCTTGGGGTAGACAATATCTGTGTTAAGCTGTTCTCTCACTTGTTCCACCTGCGTATCAGGTCATCCGATAATGGAGTATCCCAGGCGACTCGAAGATCACAACCTTCCCGATAGATCAACTTTCCGCCCAGCGTAAGCGGTGACACTAGACCAAGGTGGTCATAGATCTTGCCGATCTTGCCTAGAATTTCCCGCTTGGTCTGTTGCGCTTTCTCGGTTGGGAACCGTCGTCCTCGCATGGAGGTATTAGTTTAGACTACCGTGCATTCGAATGTCACTAGTATGCAATTCGAAACCGGCTAATCCGAAGATTGTTTCCGCAGCACTCTTCACTTGGTGAGCCTGTTCTATTGAACCCCCACCGCTTATGAGGTCATCAACATACAAGCTCCTCTCAGTCTCCTCTGCATAGTTTGCATCCTTGCAGCCACGTGCTCCTGGATAACTCCCCCAAGCAGGAACGGCGAAGGAGCTAATCCAAAAAGTGCGCGTGTGAACCGCAAAGTTCCCACTTCCACAAAGCATCACGGTCCCCCTCCTTTATCCGTACTTGGAGGAAACATTGTTTTAGATCACCCGCTATGGCTACTGGATGAAATCTGCCACGTATTAGAACCGCTCCACAACTTGTTCTGTTAGGATGGCCCTGTTTTCAGACACTCATTGAGTGAAGGGGCCTTCTCACCGGCCCTTGCAGATGCATCGTACACAATTCTTAACTTCGTTGTTCCAGCGGTTTCTTTCACAACTGCTTTGTGGGGAATGTAAAACTCCCTGCCCTTTACTTGATCTCCCGTACGTTCCACAAGCCTTGCGCAAGCTGATCTCGTATAATGTTGTCATATTTCTCAAGCATACTTTCCCTTTCCAGCTTCCGCACAAGACTGTCAGGCCTTGTTATTGGGCAAGGGAGGATAGTTTCCTTTCCACGGCAGGCCAGTCTCATACCAGCCGTCCGCGTTCCTGGCTAATTGCTCCTTAAACTCACTCTACACATATCTTGGTCTCCGGTTGTAGAGTCTTCCAGCCCCAAAACATCCATTCTGCAGAGACCTTCATAGTCCCCCACCGATGTCTGAGTAAGGAACATGTTGGCGAGATCAACTTCCCCTCCTGGGGAGATGATCGTCCACCCAAATTCTGTGTATTCTCCCACCGGCTCTCCCCGACACCCCACCCTTGTGGGTTTGTTGGTCTTAATTTGGGCGTATTCGCTTGCACCGAGGACCAGGTTTATAGAAAGCCTTCCACGTCCGCAAAATCTATTTCTTCCAGATGATAATGTGTCTTAGACATTTCCCGATATCTTGGATTTCTCAGGGTTAACAGTTCTCTCCTGTCGATCCTGGTAACTTCAGTCTCTAGGTTGAAATGCCCGTACAAACTCTAGCTTTTCAGCCCGTAAATTTGCAGCGATCTCGTAGTTGTACCCATATGCTTAGCGCCTGTGCAGTTGAGGCACAATCGCTTTTCTCCCAGAATCGTTTTCCGGTCGGCTAGCGTGACAACCTTTTGACAGTTGGTTGACTTGTGGATTAAGTCGTCACAGGACTGAGCTTGAAAAATTCGAGCGCGTGTCTGTGCTCGCGGGTTTTCTTGGCTCTTTTCTCCTTGCTTGATAGGGTTTCTCTCTGTCCATTCTTTCAAATAATGTCCCAGTCCTGCCCGCATTCCTGATCGTGACTGACAAGGTTGTCTCTGATGCCCTCGAGTTTGTCGACGGTCATCGGCAGCTTGCCAAGAGTTTCCAAAGACTGTACGTTGTACAGAAACTTGGCATAGAAGTCATGAACGTTTTCTGGCTGGGAGCCATGAATGGTTGGTAAGGAATGTGTGTTATGTACGTAAGCCTTGACGATTCATAAGTTGATTTCAAGATGGTTTTCGTAGCCTTCTATGGCTTTCCGCACTTTCAGCTCTACAAGTTCCTTTAGGTACAAGAACTTGCTGACGGGTGCTATTTCCGATGAATTGACATCAGTTTCAAACTGATTCCAGAAACGCAACCAGTCCTCGTGCGTCCCATTAAACTTGGATATTACCAATTTCGGCAACTTGCTGGTCGCTTTGCTTTCAGCCGAGCCGGTTTGATTTGTGCTTTACGCATTTCCTCCAGCTTTCTTTTATATTGGAGTTTGAGCTCTAGTACTAGTTGAGGGGCAGGTTTAAAGTATAGGTCACAATTCACACGTCAGATCACAGATCAGTCACTTCTTGTTTACCTACATTAATTATAATTATTCCTTGCCTCGCGATTCCCAAGTGGCAGAACCCGTGCGGAAATTCAAAACAAACACATTGAATAATTTAGCGATCATGAGGGGTTTTCCAAGCATTTAAATTTTAGAAGTCTGAAGTTTACAGCATTTATTTCTCAAAAGCGTATGGTCAAAGCGCGCTGAAACTCGGTAAGGTACTTTAAAATATGCTAATGTCAGTCATATTAGGAACTTAAGAAAAACAAACAAGTGCATTTTTTTGACGCCGAAAAAATACAAATTTCTCGATTTTCGCAAATATTCAGCAATAACCTATCTTACTTCGTTCGCCGCATAACGTTAGTTACAGTTTCCGATCTTCTTGCCTTTGGCACAGAAGTTTCAAGTGGTATTGAACTTCCATATGGTATGTACGATTTAATTATTACAGTAATATTTCTCCGGCAGTTGAACCAGATGCATGAGCATAACATTTTAAGGTTAACATTGATCAGCCGTTTGCTGAGAAACTTGTATGGTGCCGATTAACCTGAAACTTGCCTGTCACAGACCTTGGAGGTTGGGCACTCATTGAAAGTAAAATGGAACATATCCATCTTTTGGGTTTTGAAATATACGCTCTTTCCTAGAAAACAACGTTTTGGAAAATCGCTTATATCTTCAGCAATTCTTTGTTAATCACTTTCTAATTGAACTTTTTATCAAATTCGAGGATTCGTTATTAAAAGTCCAAAAAATATCAGAAATCGGATAATGTTTAGCTATTCAAAAACGCGATTTAAAAAGACCCCCGTTGCCAAAAATAAGGGCTCGTATAAAAAGAGAGAATCGGACAAAGTCCCCAAAGAGCACTAAAACAAACTTCCCGAAAACTCGAATGAAGTTATTTCAAGCAATATATAAACACAGTGGAATCAAGCCAAGATGAAGTGAGTTTTAAGGATGACTGGATACTCTGGCTAAGAAAAAAGGACGTGAGAAAATCAAAAATACACCAAATGCTAGAGCTCCGCACACATCGACTGCAAGTGACGACTGACTTCAAAAATCAATTTGAACCATGATCCTTTTCGACGCGTGATCACCCTCCTCTGGTTTAGGTCTGTGCTATCAAGTGTGTCACGGTTTCTACGTCATCACGAGCTTGACTCGCCCCAGTCTCCTGACCATATTTCCAGTGCATGTATGACAACTTTGCGAAGCGAAATCTCAGCTTTATAATTTTTTTCTTCGCAATTTTCTTTTGCTTTGATGTTTAGGAGATAATGAACGATAGAAAACCTAAAAAAAAATCGTTTCATATACACTTTAATGCCCGGTTTATCTTCGATTAAGTTGCTTAGATCACCGTGTGTTTGTTGTGTATGTAATGCGGGTATCAGCGGCCATCCCGAGGGGGCGGCCCCCGGGAACCCAGGGGCATTTGTCACAGCAGCCATGACAAATACATGCTAAAACCCTTCGGGTGGGGCAGAAAATTGTGACAAAAACCCCCACCCCTGGGGCAGCCTGGGCAACATATTATAAGTATTAGAAGCTAAACGTTTTAGAAGTGTCAAAAATCTTAATAGTTTTATACAAATATTATCCTTTATTTCTTTGTTCTGTCTGGCTTAATTTAATCTCTTAATTTGAATGATAATGATATGACCTACCTCAAGGACAAAGACATCGAAGGAGCGAGTCCTGTGGCGAAAACCGCTGAACGTGCAAACGTGCAAACCCCGTGGGTATGTTCCCGGGGTATTTTGACTAAAACGCAAAAGCGCTCTAATGCCCAGCGTGTGGGGCATGTTTTTGCTACAAATCCCCTGCTAAGCCCCTGAGTTGCCCGTGGGTTGCCCGGGGGCCGCCCCCTCGGGATGGCCGCTGATACCCGCATAAAGCCTGAGTTGATTTGTGTTCTACACTAACTTCAATTATTGCTTTACACTCTATACCACACAGCAAAATGTGCTACTAATTCTCAAATCAATGCCATAACCATATAAAACACACATGTATGTATACATATAGCCCCATAAGCATCGCATCCAATGATTTAATGTTATATATATACACATAATGCAAAGATAATTACAGTTTTATACCCAGATGCATCCCCTTGTATATTAACATATAAGTCAAGACATCAAAATTTTCACATTAGTTAAAAAACAAGCACTTTTGATCAGGATTATATACGTACACCATGCACATCATTGCAGCAATTTTCAGCTTTTCAGACTGGCTGTTACCACAGTCCTTTCTCTTTCAAAAATATGTTGAACACACTTTGATAATCTATGATTACTTCTAGTAAATAAATAAATATGAAGAGAAAGGGTACAAACTCAGTCTTATTTTCTCTAGCATAATAGATTTATACTTTTAAAAAATGCATGAAAGCTAATGTTTGCTGAGAAATACATCCAGAATAAAAGTAATACTGATCAGTCCTGGTTACAATATATTAACAACACCCCTCCCCCCGGGCAAATGTGCAGCATTTGGCAGTTGTAGTTCATTAAAATTATATCCATTATCACTTATCGCAAGAGCATGAGTAGTGAACCAGTATTATTCTCTGGCTATAATAATAACATAATCTCATGTGGCCCGGCCGAGTGGAAGCCCAGATGGGCTCTTGTTTACCATAGAAAACATTTCTCAACCATAGTTTGGCTGGTTTACTGTAGTTAACGTCAGCCATTTTCATTCGATAAAAATACAAATGGCAACGATTACATTAAAATCATGTACAGTGGAATGAAATGTGTATTGATTGAGGCCGTTAGTAATGTAGGGACAAGTTGCACAATCTTGTCCGCAGCGAAAGGAGCCTGGCGGAGCTTTAGATTGATAATATGTGTTACATGGTAGTTGCGATTTGACCAAACGGTCACGAAGGTTATAGCTTAAAGACATTCAATTATATTGAACCGGAAAAAGAATGACAGAACAAAAGAGCGCAACTGAACTCTGAGCTAGAAATTATAAAATTGACCGGACCCCAGTGGAAACATCAACAAAGGGTGACATGTCTGCTTGGAAAATCAATAAAATGAACTGGAAACAATTGGAAAGAGCTTTAATGGTCAAGAAGAAAATAATTAAGCTGGGGAAAAAGGAACTGAACATTCACTGAAAAAAGTGACACAAACATCATTGCTTGAGATATTAAAATAGCGCTTTGACCGCAGCTGCTGGACCCCTAGAATATATAGAGGTTTATATATAGAGAGAGAGGTTTATACAAGCATATACCTCACTGGAGGTTTTATTTCGTTCTCTGTAGTCTAGAAAAAAAATACTTTGGTTTGGATCATGAAATAAAAGATTTTTCTATTTCCTAAGCCATGTGCGTACATTTCTAGGGGTGTGTTCCTTTGGGCGAATCCAAATTCGGATTATGAATCCGAAAACGGATTTTGTGCTCCTTTGGCCGAATCCGAAAACGGATTTGTGATCCGGTGAATCCAAAACGAGAAAGGATTCATCGGATCATGAATCCATTGAATCCAAATCCGGATCATGGATTCGTAATCCTTCGTGTTCCTTTGGGAACAGATCCGAAAAATATCATTGTGTCCAGCGGTCCGTACCAGTTTGTCGCGCTGTGGCAGTAAGAGCAGGTGAGATTTCTGTACATTTTTTTCTATTTTCTTCAAAAATGATTAGTGGTTCAGCAGCCAGTAGGCCACTTTGATTTTGTGCTTTTCCTTTCACTGAAAATATTTGACAAGTGGCATACGCTTTGATGAATAAATACTTCGTTAGAGCAGGCGAATTTTTACTCTCTTGTCTCCTCGATTATCTCAATTTACTCATTTCCCTAACTGATATATTTTCCTTATGAAAGTCGAAAAATGGATCAAATCAACAGCAATTCATGAGCCTGTACAACTTTAAATGGATCAAATCAACAGCAATTCATGAGCCTGTACAACTTTTCTCTGGCGCAGCAACCATCTTTAGTCCCAAGAGAATAAAAATATTTTTCTCTTTGTTACATGTTGAATACATGTTTTTGCATTATCCCTTTGGGATTTGATTAGGAGTTCTATAAATGCCACTCCTTCACACGTTCATACTACTTGACGTCGCATTTCAGCAGCGGCCTTAGTTTTCCTTGACATATTGTAGCTTTTTATAGTTTGAGTTAATAGTATGTATAACTGTCTTTGAGTACGTATACAATTGCAATAACTTATAATAAACGATGCCGTACGCTGTGCGGTAATATTGTTCTTAAAAGTATATTAGTAGGATGTTTTAAACCTTTAGACTCCAGAGGTAGAGGTGAATTTGCACTGGTTTGGAGAATACGTTTCCGGGTTTTTCCTCAACTGGGGTTTTTTTATCCCGGTTTTTCGTATCCGGCAATTTACCATCTAAAATCTCGCTCGCAATTGTACTATTATTATTGTACTGGACTACTGTTATTAGTTATAACACCAATTACTGCTGTAACCTTAATGTAATAAACGATGCTGTCAGCTGTGCGGCTCCCTCCAAACGTTGTTATCATTATTCATATGTGGAAAATAGAAATACTTTCTACTTGGCTGAGCGTAGCGAAAGAAAATGGAATTGTGTTGTTTTGCGCCATATTGAAAACGACTATCGATGGCGTTACTGTGGTAACTGATTGTATGCCGTTCCTTTGACTGACACATGATCTGAATGATCTTGGATTCCTCCCAAAGGAACACACCCTAGATGTTCACAAAAACAAAGCTTGGCTATTGCCTATTTGCATACTAATAACCGTGGGAATGCTACTTTCTCATTGGTCAACCTCTATAATGCATAACAAATCATTGTGTTACAGTCTAGGCAAGTGATGTTCCAGGTAAAAACTAATAAGTCTATTTGGGAGGAGGGGGGCATGGTGGAAATCAGGGTCTCGGGACTGTGAAAAACGCGGTCAAAAAAGTATTTTTATCAAATGAAAATGGCTGACGTCTCCTGCTGACGTTAACTACAGTGAGTGTAGGTTTTTGTCGAGGGTCGAGTGTAAAAAGTCGAGGGTCGAGGGTAAAAAGTCGAGGGTCCAAAAATGTTCGTAATTTTTTATGACAAATAAGTTTACCGGTAAATAATTTTGCGAGGTATTCATCAACAATGCCCGCCCGTCCTAGCCTGATTTTCAGACGGTCGAGGTCGTCCGCTCACTTCCTCTCCCACCTCCCCATGGGACTCCAAATTTGAGATAAAATTCCTCGCGCCGTCGTCCCCCATCGCCATCTTGATTTCACTGTATTCAATTCTGTAAATAAATTAACCTGGCGATTGTTGCGTGACCAGCACAGTGCAATGTGATTGGTGTGAATTTGACCTTTAATCGGTGCTGCCACTGGCAGCCCAAGTAAATAGAAGCCTTGAGAAAACCAGACGCCTGTCTGAGACTCGGGTGTCTGATTTCCTCGGCTGAAAGGAGATATGATGCATTCCAACGTGAGTGTTGACAGTTCGGAAACCACAACTACTAGGATTTAATTACCAATTTTTTTGCTCAAAAACAAGAAAAACAGATGGTTTCTAGGTCTTAGGTTTCTAGGTCTTAGGTTTCTAGGTCTTAGGTCTTAGGTCTTAGGTTTCTAGGTCTTAGGTCTTAGGTCTTAGGTTTCTAGGTCTTAGGTCTTAGGTCTTAGGTTTCTAGGTCTTAGGTCTTAGGTCTTTATAGGTCTTAGGTCTTAGGTCTTTATAGGTCTTAGGTCTTTATAGGTCTTAGGTCTTAGGTCTTTATAGGTCTTAGGTCTTAGGTCTTTATAGGTCTTAGGTCTTAGGTCTTTATAGGTCTTAGGTCTTAGGTCTTTATAGGTCTTAGGTCTTAGGTCTTTATAGGTCTTAGGTCTTAGGTCTTTATAGGTCTTAGGTCTTAGGTCTTTATAGGTCTTAGGTCTTAGGTCTTAGGTCTTAGGTCTTAGGTCTTAGGTCTTAGGTCTTAGGTCTTAGGTCTTAGGTCTTAGGTCTTAGGTCTTAGGTCTTAGGTCTTAGGTCTTAGGTCTTAGGTCTTAGGTCTTAGGTCTTAGGTCTTAGGTCTTAGGTCTTAGGTCTTAGGTCTTAGGTCTTAGGTCTTAGGTCTTAGGTCTTAGGTCTTAGGTCTTAGGTCTTAGGTCTTAGGTCTTAGGTCTTAGGTCTTAGGTCTTAGGTCTTAGGTCTTAGGTCTTAGGTCTTAGGTCTTAGGTCTTAGGTCTTAGGTCTTAGGTCTTAGGTCTTAGGTCTTAGGTCTTAGGTCTTAGGTCTTAGGTCTTAGGTCTTAGGTCTTAGGTCTTAGGTCTTAGGTCTTAGGTCTTAGGTCTTAGGTCTTAGGTCTTAGGTCTTAGGTCTTAGGTCTTAGGTCTTAGGTCTTAGGTCTTAGGTCTTAGGTCTTAGGTCTTAGGTCTTAGGTCTTAGGTCTTAGGTCTTAGGTCTTAGGTCTTAGGTCTTAGGTCTTAGGTCTTAGGTCTTAGGTCTTAGGTCTTAGGTCTTAGGTCTTAGGTCTTAGGTCTTAGGTCTTAGGTCTTAGGTCTTAGGTCTTAGGTCTTAGGTCTTAGGTCTTAGGTCTTAGGTCTTAGGTCTTAGGTCTTAGGTCTTAGGTCTTAGGTCTTAGGTCTTAGGTCTTAGGTCTTAGGTCTTAGGTCTTAGGTCTTAGGTCTTAGGTCTTAGGTCTTAGGTCTTAGGTCTTAGGTCTTAGGTCTTAGGTCTTAGGTCTTAGGTCTTAGGTCTTAGGTCTTAGGTCTTAGGTTTCTAGACTACCTACCTTATTATAGGAAATTAACAATGCACGTTGACAACGCGAAGAAAATTTACGTTACACTAAATTAACGCGAATTTTTCAAAAGTTAGGTTTACATGCATTAAATTAACGCGAATTTTTCGATAAGCATCTTGCTTTATTTACTGCGATTTTCATAATTCTGCAAACTCGCACTTTACATTTCTGAACGCCAAACTGCGTTTTGGCTTCCGTCAATAAAACCTTCCAAGACAAGTGCACGGATGTTTCTAAGTTTTTTTTAAAGCCGAAAATTTGGGTTTGAAGCCTAACTAGACCCTATCAATAGGCCTTTTGCATCAATTGATCACGTGACGATTTTCCCATAGCAACGCCTTGTGTGGAGGGCAAGCCATTCTAACTTTCCTTGACAACAGAGAGAGCGTGGGAGACGCGAACGTGAAACCTCAATACTAAAAGTTCTGCCGGTTCCTTTGTTATTCGTTTTCAGCTCAAATTTATCATAACTATTTAGCTTTAAATCCTAAAGTTCAGTGTTAGAGGATTTTAAGAGCCGTAACACGATCAGAAATAGTTTTCTGAAGCCAAAACCGAACCGGACTCTGCGAATACTCGCAACACGATGGCGGCCTCAACAAGACAACAGACGGTATAAAGAACTGAGCTGACTTTGGGAATGTACTTTTCTTCCACGCTTTAAATCGTTTTTATGTTCTAGAAAAATTATCTGATGACAGGAGATGTATCTATTTAATACTCTACCATAGCCGAGAAGATGCTAGGAGACGCTGGTGTTGTATAAACTGGAACGCGCTACCACTGTTGTGTGCCACAAATATGCAGTGGTGATTCACGCTATAACGATGGACTTTCCTTTCATCGCAAAAATTCCCCGGTAAAGACATGGGATTAAGGTCTCAGTGGATCACCAAAATACGAAGTAACGAGGGGCTTTATTTCAAAATTACAGACTCTAGTGTTGCTGGTGATTTGAAAAAAAGAGAACCTTTCACATAGGAAAACCAGTTACTCAACAACCTATAATATCAGGTTGTTATTCGTACATCAGTTTATAATATCTCTGTAGTCTGTAACGCGTTCAGATACATCATTCTCCTGTCATCACATAAGTTTTCTAGAACATAAAGACGATTTAAAGCGTGGAAGAAAAGTACATTCCCGAAGTCAGCTTCTTACCGGCGCCAGCTGTTGTCTCATGTTGCGAGTATAAACTCGCAGAGTGCGGTTCGGTTTTGGCTTCAGAAAGCTATTTCTGATCGTCTTACGGCTCTTAAAATCCTCTAACACTGAACTTTAAGATTTAAAGCTAAATAGTTATGATAAATTTGAGCTGAAAACTAATAACAAAGGAACCGGCAGAACTTTTGGTATTGAGGTTTCACGTTCGCGTCTCCCACGCTCTCTCTGTTGTCAAGGAATGTTAGAATGGCTTGCCCTCCACACAAGGCGTTGCTATGGGGAAATCGTCACGTGATCAATTGATGCAAAAGGCCTATTCAAAAGATCTTTCAAAGCCTCACGGTGAAATCACCAAGAGCTGCTCACTCGTTTGATTGACGGAAACCAAACCGCAATAGTGACTCTGAAGAGCCAATAGAGGAGTCATGAACTGATAAGGGTTTGAAATGAAATAAAGGTGCTTTAAAATAACAATGTTGTAAAATAGCGTGCATTAAATTTACATCGACATTAATTAAGATACATTAAATTAACGCGAATTTTGTAAAATCGCGTTAATAAAGTGCATTGTTAATTTCCTATAATAAGGTATACAGAGCGCATTTTAGGTAGCCTGCTATGCAGACGTATTTTTTCACTCATAAATTTGAAGAAAAAAGTAACGTTACTTTGTTCTTCGAATTTATGAGAGTGAAAAAAATACGTCTGCATAGCAGGCTACATTTTAAGCCACAGACAGCCTGAATAAAAAGACAAAGACTCCATTTTAAGACTTCGGCGGCTGCCTAGCAGCTAGGCCTGAGCGGATTGTGCTAGCATAATTTTTGGCATAATTGGAGCAAACGAGCATAATTTTTCAAAGAAGCACTGCTCGAGCATAATTACCAGATTGTAGCATAATTTGAAGCATTAAAAGCCAAAAGCAATGCTATTACTGCTTTTATAGTGCCTTTCCTAATTATTAGCTGGTATATTTTCCTTAGATTCTAATTTTTTCCAAAGCAAAAACCGGAATTTCACTTAACGAGTGTGCGTTAAACGTGAAAAAAGCCAAAAGGACGTCTTTTGTTCAGAACGTGGGAACAGTCACGCCTGATTGGTTTCTGTGTGCTACTAAAAAGTCTAGGACATGTCTGGGGCGTCAACAATGCCGGCCGTCTTCGAAAAACGTTTTTTGTGAGCATAATTGTGTAATCTTCGAGCATAATTTTTGAACCTTGGCATAATTTGGGCATAATTCGACAACATTTGGAGCAGTGCTAGCGGCATAATATGCCACTTTGAGGAGCACAATCCGCTCAGGCCTACTAGCAGCACCGGTGTAAAAAGGCACAGACTGCATTTTAATTAATGGTCCAGATAAGAACTGTAGTAGAATCTATTGTTCTGCGGCAATGAGCAGCTCCCCCACATACGATTTCGCTTGAATATGCCTTAAGTGCTTTAGGAGGTATCTACCTTCCAAACTACGTCTCGAAAATAAAGTAATAGCTTTTCTCTCAGTTCGCTCTCGTACAAAACATAAGCTTGTATCAATAAATTTCTAAAGCACTTGGAACAGACAATAAAATAACCCTAATTTGCATGTCCCGCGCCACAGTTTAAGACCGTTACGCTAAGTAATACTTTTTTTGCTCATTCTGTTACAGGATAAATAGTTCTAGAATTTAAAGTCAATTCTCGCAGGTGGATTTGGAATCCAGTCCTGAGGATTCGCTAGTAATGTTTCGAGATTATATTAGTTCCATAAATTAAATATTAATGGTAAACAAAACGGCCAAACAAAACTACGGATAAATTAAGGAAAATTAAAAAGGCTATGTCAGTCCTAATTGGATACGTAATTGTCGGCGCTCGAGATTAACGAAATTGAGTGACATCGCATGTCTCGTTGCAAAGAAAGCTGTCACTTATGGCGCCAAAGCGTCCTAACGGCCTTCTTGGAAGGTAAAATTAATGGTACTAAGGGATAAAATGGTGACATAGTAATTAAATTGTAGCAAGAGACTTGATTGTAGTTAGGATATTAATTCCTACGAATGTTCTCCTTAAGTTTCAACATATTAATTTGGAATGGCATCATAAGTCGTTTTCATATATAGCAAGTGTTCTGTGGAACAAACTACCTACTAAAATAAGGGAATGCAAAGAAATTATATCTTTTAAAAGCGCTTTACGATCTCATGTTATCGTCATAAATAATAGGCTCGGTTTCAGCCGTTGGGGTGTCGTTTCTGGAGAGGATCGCTGGCTCACCGAAACCCCCACGGCTGGAAACCGAGCCTACATAAATAATTACCTCGAAATTTCTAATATAAATTTATCATAATGAGTATATATGCATATTTTATATATATATTTTTAATATTGTAATATTTCAAGACTTCGTAATATTTTAAGACTTTTTAATACTCTTAAACATCAAGTGTATCTAAACTATAAGTATGTATGTATTTTTATTTGCCTATTTTTTGTTCACGTTCACGTTTAAATGAGTTGTATAAGCTCCTAGGTGACGCGTGGTTAAATAAAGTATTGTATTGTACATATGTTGTTTGTATAGGGCGTTCCCACAAAAACCTATACTTAGTCTTTAACCTAAGTTAAACTTAGTTTTTACTACTTTTACCGAGGAAAATCCCTCTTTAAATCAATGCACTTATCTTGTGCATTTCAACTGAGTTCGTTTTATTCTAAATGTGTCCTTGACAATATTTTACCTGGCAGCAGTTAGTCTCTAGCCCAAGGTAATACCAGCTTAGTAATTATTGGTTGTCAATCAATCTTAACCTTGATTGATGTAGTTTTGCGTCCTGTTGTTATCTTCTAGTAACACGTAGAGATTTAGTAGAACTTCTGCGTGTACAAGTTGTGCAAGTCCACGCGATACCGTGAATAAGCTCCTCCTTGAGCTTATGTCATTTCGTTTGTTTAGTCATTGACTAGAGATAACTTTTACTCTTTTGAATTCACTTGTTTTCGATTTTAGATATTTCTTCTTGGGCAGTTAGGTCTTTCTATCTTAAAACGAACATCGTTAAATTTGGTTAGTTTCATAATTCTAAAATACTTTAAAATTCGTTTTAAGGATCGTTTGGGCGTACGATTTTACGTTACGTCATGAAGCTGAATATCTGGTAAAACAGGTTTATAACTTGTTTTCCCAGCATACCTGCAAGCTTTCACACGCGTGCATGCCCTTTACTACTTAAGCAGTAGCATTGTAAAATTTAGTCAGTTGGTTGTTGCGGGGGATCCGAATAGAGTTGGTTGTTGCGGGAGGTCCGCACAGAGTTGGTTGTTGCGCGGGATCCGCACTAGTTGGTTGGCGCGGAGCCTTCCGCGGAGTACAAATAACGAACGTCCAACTCAAGTATCGTCTACTCTCTCAGAGTACGATCCCGGTTCCTGCGAGAGAACGCCAGTCAAAGAAAACTCTCGCGAAACAATTCTATCAAATACTCTTATAAAATGAAACAATATCAAGTAAGAAAGAAGTTTTTGGACGAAAGTTAGATCACTGCTAAATAGACACTGCATAAAAACGACACGGAATGAACTGATTTTCTGGGAAATATGATAATGGCTGTAAACTTAAGCCTGATTTAAAGGGGCCGGAAACAACTATTTCCACCGATTTTGATTTGAACTAACGAAACTCTTGTCCATGTGGGATGCTTAAAATCAAAGCAAATGTGCAAAAATAACTAACAAACAATGTATATAAATAGTCTCCAGGGAAAATATTGAAAATCCTTTCAATCAAGCATTGAGGGAGGGAAGTTTAACTGTTTGTATCCAATTAACAGCCACCAACCGAGCGATTACTCGATACATGCGCAGTAAGACAACATAGTCCCTTCAAACGTGGAACTTTTTCTGCGCCGAACCTAATTAGATCAAACGAAGCCGCCTAATTATCTTTTGTTTAAATTGCGTTCGGCGCATGAAAAATTCGCCTTATAAATAGCCCACTTCCGCGATATGTTAAATTAAATTTATTCTTTTCACAGAGAAAAGAAAAAAATCAATTTAGCACGGAGCCTCGTATTGAATCCTTTGTGCGTAACAAGTAAAGCATATCGCGGAAGTGGGCCATTGGCTTGACATTTATATTCCTGAGACCTACGGTAGTCACAACAAAAATAGTTATATT
This sequence comes from Actinernus sp. WN-2022, assembly GCA_030867875.1. Taxonomy (NCBI): domain Eukaryota; kingdom Metazoa; phylum Cnidaria; class Anthozoa; order Actiniaria; family Actinernidae; genus Actinernus; species Actinernus sp. WN-2022. The sequence continues at coordinate 195,670 of JAOWCC010001304.1, forward strand.
CCAAAACAGTATATAGACTTTTGTACACATTCATGGTTGAATAAATGAAATCGGGTTTTGAATGTCCGAGGTATGTCACGTATACGTAATACTTGGTTACTACTACTACTAATAGAATCGCATAGCCAAGGTGCATTTGCGAAATCAGACGCGATTGGCTGATGGAAAGAGCGTGTCAAGATTAGCAACTGACGCGAGTTTCATCTTAATATCTCTAAAATTATAACTTTTTGAAATATCTAAATTTAAACAGAGTTTGTGAGCTGGACTGCAACTCATAAACACTCAGTTAAATTTAGAGATTTCAAAAAATATATAATTGCTTCAATTTTACGATTTTCGGTGCTGGAGCTTCTGCATGGTAGCTATCTCACTAGATCGGAGTAACGGGATGGTGGAAAATTCGAGATTTTCAAATAACTCAAACCTTTTACATATTCTTGTAGCCAATTTATAAGCTTTAAAATGAGATATGGTTGAAGTGCCTACGATATTTCCTCGAGGCGCTACATATGTTACAATGAACGAATCCTGAAGGTATCCGGTAACCTTAACGTCCTCAATATTCTAGTTTTGTCAAGGTGTTTTTGTAATAGCAGAATTATTTTGCTTTTCACAGGTCAAGACACTTCTCTCTGCAAAACGACTGCAACCATGAAAGAAGAGACCCAACGTTTTTCTATTACCATCTGCTTTTTACTGCTCGCCTTCTTCACGGTATTCCACGAGGCCGTCATATTAGCGGCGACGCAAGATATTCTGACGGGAAGCTCAGTTCCATCGACTATTGTGTTTATAGTGTGTGCAGTCCCAAATCTACTGGCTTCATTCACAGTACCGTGGATAATCCATCGGTTGCCTTATCTGGCTTCTTTGACAGTGGCGGTACTTGTCATTTTGTTGTCCATTCTATCTACCGTCGTTGTGGATAACTTAATGTTAAGGATGGTTGGAGTAGCTCTCGTAGGAGTAGCAAAGAGTGTGCTGACTATCTTGGTTATGGCCATGGCGGCAAACTACAGGCGGATAGGAGAGTTGATCAGCGCCCTTCGCACAGGCTACGCCTTCGGGACTTTATTTTCTCAAATTGGTTATACAGGTAACTGCAACCGGGACCACTTAGACAACGAGAACCAATCACATTGCAGAACAAAAACCAAGCATTTAAACTTCAGTTATTTGAGCCAATCAGTGTCAAGTACAATACAACAGCATTTCAACTTTCTCGAAGTTGGAATGCTTTGGTTTCGTTCTGCAGTGTGATTGGTTCTCGTTTATCTATTAATTTTTAAAAGATCTATTTTCATCAAAATAGTTGTAATATTTAACGATATTTTGTGGACGTACCTAATAAATAAACGTGCACCAGTATCTTCTGTTCAATTAGTTATACTCCTTAGTTCACATTCACGTTTGAACGAGATTCTTGATATTGTCAGTATAATTGTAACGGCTATTTCAAAAAACGTCGGATCAAATCTTTAATGACAATCAGTAAGTCTTGCTTTATAATGTATATATTTTCCTTATTGCTTTAACAACGTGGACTTGTGTAACCCCACGAACATCCATCGCTCTCTCTATACCGTTCTGTTTTGCACCACTTGTGATCTACGCCGTTCTGGACAAAGAACCTCTAAAAGCTGACTCACGTTCCGAATCAAGTGCTTTTCCAAATACGCAATATACGCCTTTATCAGACGATGCAGAGAAGCACAAGAAATCAGTGTATGTCGTCTTTGTTTTGCGGAAGGTATTTTCTCTTGCAGCGTTCCTCTATTTGAATAGGGTGTCCAGAGATGTTTGCCTGAATGCAATCTTGACGACCATAGCTTTTCCTAACTCTCCGTTTCTGCCTCGAGATCACTACCAATATTACGCGATATGTTTTAACTTGGCTCGTCTCCTTGGAGGAATAGGGCCTCTACTTGTATCTCGTGCTTGTCCCGATTTACCGAACATTATAAATATTCGTAAATTATGGATTTTTGTCATACTGGATGTGATTCTAATCTTCCTGTTTGTCTTGGTGTCGTGGTATCGGTTCATTACCAGTGTTGCCGTCGTATTAGTCCTATGCTTTATACATGGATTGATTAACGGCATGCTTGCAGTTTATGCCACCATTTGCACTGCTGAAGAGTTTCCTGACAACAAGCAAAAAGGCACCGCACTTGGCCTGATGAGCGCTGCTTCTCCTGCTGGAGTTCTTGCCGCAGGAATAGGTGGTGCTATCATAGAATCTCTTTTGAAGAAACACTGTGTGTCGGAGCTGCATTTAGGCAAATTTTGTTTGACTCGCTTCAGGTCAGTTCAAGGGTGGACGCACAATCTACACTGCCATGAACAATAAAGGGGCACGATCAGCCCCTAAATGATAAACTTTCTCACGACGAAAGACAAACATAATTACTCAGAGTAGCAGAGTATGCTTTCCAGGTATACTGGAGAAAATGTGAAACAATTTTGATGGAGGATGGCAAAGATTCGAGTGGATGAAAAATACTGCTTTTAAGATATATTTTAATAATAACATGAATAATAATGTTATTACTACGACTACTACTATAATAAAAGTAAACATTCTTAACGCCAATCATAGAAATATTACAATCATTAAGTAAATAAATAAGTAAAGTTAGTCAGTCAATAAATCAATAATTTGATCTGATATGTAGCAAATAGTTAAAGGAATAAAAACAACCTATCTTATGTAATTTTATCCATCTATAGATGAACTCTTTCGGTCATAACTAGGAGCGTCCATATCTCCTATATTGACTCTTCTTAATATTTATGCAAATATCTAATTCACTACTCGAAAACGAGGCTATCCCCGCATCGGGGATGCCGCAACGTCCACCTGAGTTCAAAAGGACAATTCAGGATTTTTCATTTTGTCTCCAATGCATAGAGGAACACAGCAATGTTCTGTCCGCGACGCCATTTTGCTTTTCAGCTAAGAAACGATGCGGTGTTAGCCTCGTTTTCGAGTAGCTAATTGTATGCGCATAAATATTAAGAAGAGTGAATAGTTGTCACAGCGTTTTTACAAGTTGGGCTATTTTTAGATTATTTGCTCCGCCAATTGGAAGATTGCAACGTGGCGGAACAAAATATGCATCATTAGCTACTTTTGTTATACTAAACAAAATGGACGCTACGCTTTTGTTATTTGATTCCCTTAGGAATAATTGCAACTCAACAATAGCGGGAAACTATTCTAAAAATAACCTAACTTGTAAAAACGCTGACATATATAGGCCTAGTATGTGGGATGGACGCTCTAGTTATGGGCTCCTGTTTCGGTTAATACTCGCACATATGAAGTTCAGGGGAGTCAGGAGCCATTACGAATGGGCTCCTGGGAGAGTTAAGGTTCTTTGAAATTTTCTTTTCACTCATGTTGATTTCAACCAAACTAAGGGTGCGTTCGATTGACCGTATTCCGGAATAAGAATACATAGAATGATCACTACAAATCACGTTTACTGGAATTTGTTAGCAACTGGAATACTAAATGTATGCTGAATATCATATGTCAGCAAGCATTTGTAGCTTACAGTGCAAAATATGCCCGAACCAGTGATTTCCAGAGACCGATTCCATCTATTCCTATTCCAGAATACGGTCAATCGAACGCACACTTAGACAACCAAACTAATGGGTAACACTTTCGTGAAAACCCCATGTCGCTACGACATTCCTTTCTATACCTAAGAATGCATCGCCTTTGTCTTGGCCGACCGGGGCCTGGGTAACCAATTAACTTTAAGTAATGATCCGTGTATAAAGTACGATTAAATCCATAGTTCTGTGGCATTGAGCCTCCCTCACATGGGATTTGTCTCTGTTTAAGACTACGAAAACACTGGGTGATAACAGGAGTTATGCATGGACTCCTGGTGATAATTATGAATATTCTGAAATAAAAATTGTAAAAAGTCTCGTTTCATTAGTTTCATTCCATTTTTATGAACAAATCTCTTTCAACCAATAGGAACAACCAAAAGCACAGTTCTTTCAGAACTTTAAATCTTAGAAACCGATCAGTTTTGTCATGATTAAATGACATTCCGAACACGTTTGCTATCAGAAATAAAGTACCCATTTCCAGGTGGCTGGGGTAGGGAATATTTGTAATTCACACATAATTTCATCCAACCAGATGAATTCTTTGAGTTATTACTCGGGCAAATAAAGTGCGGGGGGAGGGGTTATGCTGTTTTTAAATTTTGCTTTCGCTCTCATTTCTCCCCCTGAACGTTGATTTCAACCAAACGAAAAGGACCCCCTGCAGCTTTCTATAAGTAAAGTGACCAATTGACATTTCAAAAGTCAAAAAAATGAAGTTCTCGTAAATCCGTTAGAAATGATTGCAAATGTGAAGGCATATTCTAAACTTTATTTTCCCAAAATATCTCCAATTCCACCTGAGAGTATCTAGAATTTTGCAAAGATTATTCATTATCAAAAATTAATGCCTTTTTCAGCAATAAAGGGTACGTATAATTAAGCAATATATCACGCTTTCCATGTCTTTGTTCTCTTATATAAACACGCGGGATATGTTGGGAGAACAAAGAAAAACTTGAAAATCACGAGCCGCTAGACTGCTTCAACAGTCCCCGAAAAGACTAACTCGAATTCAAGACATGATTTCCCGGAAATTTAAGGCGAAAGGCATTCAAGGAGTGGAGGACATGAACTGGGTGTTTTTGTCGCTGAATGTACATGAGGAAAAATGATTCCCCTGTTGAACTTTGAAGCAGGTTTTAGTTGAATGAACTTTTATTTTCACCAAACTCAATGGAAAGATCTAGCTGTTGGAACTTTCCTTCCAATGACGGAGATGAGGTAAGAGGGAAAAGGGAGGGAAAAGGTAAGAGGGAAAAACTCCTTTTGTTCTGTGAAAAAATCAACAAAATATCAACTTCACAATCGCACGTGAGTTTGCAAAATTCATGTAGTTCATAAAATGGCAAGGAGAAAGCTAAAAACCTTATCTGAATTATCTAAGACCAAACAGGGTGAATGATAACAATTGGCCTTATATGAAGGCTTTTTATTTCGTGACTTCGTCGCCGACAAATACGTATATGTCCTTTTAGTTTGGGATTTTGATCAGTTCATTCACAATCGCGTGCCAGCGAATTTCCATGTCTATGGACTCTCATATAAACACGGCTTTCAGCCAATCAGCGAGCGAGTTTCCTCTGGGTTATTTTATAATATGGTATAAAAACATGAGTAAGCAGTCTTAATTTCTTATTCTTCAAATATTGCGAAAAGTTAAAGTGCCTATAAGCCCTAGCCAGTTATCTTTGATTTGCAAGTCAAACTGGAAAACAAAATGGCCGACATAGGAAAAATAATCATTGTAGTTTATACTCTATTCACTGTGAACGAGTATAAAACATTTAATAGCTAAACTGCATTACCACGACAACAACATAAGGGGCGGGCATTACATATAATCGGTGTCTCTGTACATATAAGGCTAGTGAAGCCGTTACATCATCATCATTATATATTCTTAGTAATAATTACAAACGTATATAAATATATACATGTGCTGAATTGAAATTAACTTTACAAGTAATCTAGGCAGAGTAGAGAAGCCTTCGAATGACGCCTAATTAGAATTCAGATCCTTAAGTAGTGCTTACACACTCCTGGGAATACATACCAACACTACGCTGATTACGGTACTGTGTTCATTCCGTAACACTATCAAATTCGTTTATGAAGAAATCAAATTTCAATGACGTCATTTAAGGTTCAAACTATATATAGTTCCTTTTGCTCTGTTTTTGTGTCAGCTCCACTTAATAACAGATCATTCTCTAAGATTGTAAGTATGGAATGTCTTACACCTGAAAAATAACTGTATAAATGAAGAAATTCAATGTTACAACTCAATTCATTTTCAACTCATTAGCATAACATCCCTTAAATGACGTCATTTCAAGGCATATCAAATAACGAGTGTCGATATAGAGGTCTGGGACCTAGAAACCGCCATTTTGAAAATCCTGGCAGCTCTTCCAACTATATGGAATTTTCCTGATATGGAAGAGGCCGCATGAAGTTCAAAACGACACTTGCTTGCTATTTTATTGATATGATTTGTAATCATGCTTTTTATAGCAATACTATGACCATAAATCGCCCCAAAATGGTTGAAAAAGATTTAAGACCCTCTATTGGCACATTAATGTTACACAGATTCAATGCTGTACATTTTCATATTTTCAGAAATATCACAATTTCATTTTATAACGTTGCCTTTAAAACCACTATCTCAAGCATTGCATTTTTTAAATCTCCCTCGGAGTAAAACTCTTAACGCGATGAAAGGTTCCGTACTTTAGTTATAACATATATATCCATGACCATCGTTTTAGGAAATATCACATGAAACCCCCTGCGTGCATGTTTTTTGTGAGGTTGAGGCAGCACTGAAAACGTGGTAACGTAAGTTACATAAAGATTTATGGTAACGTAAGTTACATGGCAGTTGATGAATATAATGCTAATTCAAGCCGTTTAACTGTAACCTACTAACGAAATGAGTTTAATAAGGCAATGACTACATCGTAGTTCAATTACCATAATGCGTAGCCTGCGAACAGCATCCCCAACTTGAGAGAGAACGGCGCGTAACATCGCTAGGTAGCATCCAAAGTAATTATTTCATTTAGTTATTTGATTAAAAAAATATTGTTTTTCTTTACCATTCGACAACACATACTGCTGCTGGAAACTGATTTAATAAGCGTGAATGCGATTCCTGACAGTCACTGATAATATAAATGTATTACTAATGCTTAGCAATTATAACAGAAGTATTCAACACAAGGATTACTTCTGTTTCGGGTGTTACTAAAACGAGTAACGCAGTAACGAGTAATGAGTAACGGGAAAACGAGTAACGACCAAAAATTGCAAGAGGTAAAAAATTAGAAAACGAGTAACGGAGTAACGAGAAAACGAGTAACGACCAAAAATTGCAAGAAGTAAAATAATTTAGAAAACGAGTAACGACCAAAAATCGCAAGGGGTAAAAAATAATAAGAATTCTTTACAGAAAATATTCACAGAAAATTTACGAGAAAGTCAACAATAGACCGGCCTTCCATTTTCGCGCCATAGATGTCACGTGACAAAGAATGCAGACAACTTTAGTCATGGCGGCTTGGTATATAACGTGTTACAAGATACACCAAGATACAGTGATACGGTGATGCAGTGATACGAACATCTCAAATTTCCTAGTTTTAAGCGGACGCGAAATGGCCCCGCTAAATACAGGTTCCAGTATGAAACGGACTGTTGTATGGGTCACTTGAGCTCTTGCAGCTGTGGCGCGACGCTAATGTAACGGTATTATATTTCAGCAAGACTGCTTTGTCTGACTATTTTGTTATTTAATTTTAACTTTTGAACGTTACGCATTTAACATTGAACCACTTTATTGCCCTTGTTGAAGAAACGTTTTTGCAACACACATACGAAATTAACGCTGAAAGCTTTATTCTCAACAACTAGATTTAGGGACGGACCATTTGAAAATTGATGGAGACTGGAGAGGGGGCCGGTTTTTTTTTGTTCAAAATTTTTTTACGACTTCTCAGTTGCTGCAAGAATTTTTTCTGGCATCAGAACCTTGCATGATTTTTTTAAAGTTTCACCCCAGGCTTCCCAGACTCGACGTATATTTCCCGCTTATTAGTCTGTTGGGTTACCTGTGGCTTATCGATTAGTTTCATAACGATCTCAGAAGAGTTTAAATAATTGCTTCGTGTGAATTCTCTTTTCCAATTCCTACGAAATGAATCTTCAATAATAAAATATTGATACTTAATGAAGTTGTGTGAGTGGTTTTTGGGCGATTTGGGGCCTTCTAAAGCAGTTTATTAGGATTCGAAATTTTGACCGTTGGCCGAGGCTCTAACAAAATTTACAAGGTAGGCAAGTCGACCTCGCCAAAGCACAGACTTACCTCAAAGATCACCCAAAAATCGGCACTTTTCTTCCTCGCTCGCTATTCAGCTTTCGCCGCACAGGAGGGAATAGTTATCAAGCAACATCTGACCAGAGATTTAGGAAAATCCATCAAATCTATCATCGCCAAACGGCCTCCTCGAGACCCAAAAAGCGCGACCTTCCAATGATCTGTAAGAACCAGAATGACCAAAGCGGCACAAAATTTTCCCGACCCTACCCAAAACGATGCAAATCGCCTTTTTTCATGGGGGACCCTCAAGCGTGAAATTATACTTCCGCTCGAGGAACGGAAACAAATATATCGCCAATCAGAGAGACCATTACTAGGCCTTTTAACGAAACTGGCGGTTACAGACTAATTTTTGAATTTGGAACTCGCGAAAATTTCTCACGTGGAACTGTCATAACACTCGGTGAAGACCCCAGCCCACTGTCTTGGTCCTCTGATTGGCGAGTTCCAAATTCAAAATTAGTCTGTAACCGCCAGTTTCGTATAATTTCACGCTTGAGTCTGGGAAGCCTGTGGGGAATATCAAAATTCGATTTAGTTCAAAAGTTATGCTTTTGGTGAAAAGGCGAAAACATAATCCGAGTAGATATGCGGGAAACACCGTCAAGAGCTGTTTTTAGAATTTCCCAATTCCCCAACACATTTTTGCAGCGGAGATATCAATTGACATTTTGTAAAAAAATCAGACAAATCGAATAAATTCTTCTTGAGTTAGAGCTTTTTGATTGAAAATCGAAAGCGTAGAAAATAGCACAAGATTTCCCGACAATGCAATCACAGCATGAAATAGCGACTTTACACTTCCGTAATCTTAGCGTAAAGAGCACGTAAAGATCCTCCATACGAATCTTTACGCACATATTTACGCTTGCGTATATACTTTCTTTACGGCTAGTTTACGTTGTGCGTAAATTCGCGTAATGAGACTATTTATCGCTTCAATTACGGTGGCGTAAAGCCGCGTACCGATAATCTGTACGGATATTTACGATCCCAGTAAATTAGAGTAAAGTTCATCTTTACGCCAAAACGCGTTATGTAAAGAAGCGTAAAGTAGTATTTACGCCTTTTTTCGCAGTCTTTATATTACGTAAAGTGGACCTTTACGCGACATTACGATCCCAGTAAATTAGAGTAAAGTTCTTATTTACGCCAAAACGGTTACGTAAAGAAGCGTAAAAATAATATTTACCCCTTTTTTCGCAGTCTATATTACGTAAAGTGAACCTTTAAAGCAACATTACGATTCCAGTAAATTAGAGTAAGGTTCTTCTTTTATCAAAAAACTCGTTACGTAAAAAAAGATGCAAACTGGTATTCGGTCTTTTCGCCTCGAGTCATTATGCAAAGTGGTTCTTAACGAGTCCTTCCAGTCAAGTTCTTCGCTGCACCGCTTACTTTGATCATTTGTGAAGGGAAAACAAGAGTTACATCAACAACAGGAAGAAGTTAGTTCAGCAATATATTTTTTTATTCTCACTTATATATATGTAATGCGACTTAACAGCAAAATAAACAGCCGGTATCGCTTAAAATGTACCCGTTCCTCGTTTATAGTTCATATAAATAACAATATAAATATTGATATTCAACTTAATTCTAACTGTCGTATGATATATTTGAAATATTTCTGAAGCCATTCAACATATTCGGCTTTTCAGTCTATTTAACAGGAACAATATTATTTGATTTGTCATACCTAAAAATATACAATTAACAAACTTTACTAGAGTGATTGCAAAAAACCCGTGAAACAATTTGTAGACTAACAAACAGCAGGAGACACTAATTCCATTGTTTTCTTGTTTTATTCAGCGTACTAGGTGAAACCACTCTAGAAGAAAAAGACTTACAGTGCGAAAACTTCAACTAGGGCCACCCAACTATATAATTCAGCCAATCACGACATTGCACATGTATAGGTGGCCCTGGTTGAAGTCTTTACACTGGAAAAGTTCTTGTACATTATAAAAAAAGCCATTCATAGAATTTCTATGGTTCGTGATGGATTTTTACATATTAATGTCAAGAGAATTTTTTTTATGCATTTTCACACCTTATTAGGGCAATTGCAGAAAACCTGTGCAATAGATATTAGAGAAATAGCCAGTATTAGATGCTAATTCCATTGTATTATTTTGTGTCTATGATTATTAGATACTAACTATTACGAGGTTTTCTGCAATCACCCTAATTATCAGACTCCCCCCCCCGGTCCCTTATGTCTGAATGTCACAAAAACCAGCACTCAGTAAATCTCACATGAATGGAGATGAAGGATGTGGCTCCCTCCTTACAGGGTTGGACGGCTCCCTCCTTACAGGAGTGCACAGCTCCCTCCTTACTGGGTTGGATGGCTCCCTCCTCACAAGTGTGGATGGCTCCCTCCTTACAGGGTTGGCCAGCTGTCTGCTAACACTTGTAGGTTGCATTTGCCTCAGTGGCACACGTGCTGGGGTGCTTGTAGCACAAGGCATCACTTCCTCCACTGCCCATCTGACAGGTTCATCAGGGCGGCATCTAATGGAGGGTTCTCTAGAAGGCACCCTTGGTGTCTGAAAGTTCCTTACATGGGAAGGAATAGACTTCCTGTGGAAATCGTCTAATATTTTCTTGATATCCTCAAGTTTCTTGCTTTCCCATGGAAGCCTTTTAACAAGAAATGTCTTCCTTCCATCACCTGTTTCACTATCACTCACATCGCTCTCGTCAGAGCTGGTGTACTCTGGTGTAAGTGCTTTAATGCACTTATCCTTCACTCGATCCTCCCAATTTAATTTTTGCAGGGACCACAGTCGCCGATTTAGTTTCTAAAACAGAGATAACAAAATTAACATGCAGTTTTTTTGTTATTGTGCTCAACCATATACATGTATTGTATACTATCCAATTTTAGATATATTATTTACAAGAAATAGTACAAATTCTCTTCCCAATCCACTCAACATCGATGCCACAGCCGGGGGGGGGGGGGATATAGCCCCCCCAACTTTTCTGCGAAAATTTTTTGTCTAGTACATGTAACTTCTCAGTCAGGTAACTTCTCAGTCAGTTTAAGACGATAGTTTGGTCATACCAGCTCAATGACCATTTTTAGCCCCCCCCCCCCCCCAAAAAAAAACACTTGAAATTTCCCTCTGCCGTCCCTGTAAAAACATTTAACTGTCCAAAATCCCAAAACTTGAAATATGTCGGCTCTGTCTTATTGGTGTTACACAGACCATTTATACAATCAGGGAAATGATGCTGACAGTCAAAAGTTTCATGAAAAATCTATGCCCATCTTACACAAACCTGCACAAAAGTTATTTTTTTCAGAAATTAAACAACTTTATTTATACCTGAAGATTACAAGTTAACTAAGTACATACATTATTTAAATAGGTTAGGCATAGAATAACTAAAAAGCTAATCTAGCTTCAGTTGGTAACACGAATATAAGACTAAGTTGTATAAATATATGCAGTCAGAAAGAGGACAATTAAACATAGATAACAATATTAAGTATTTATAAGTACAGACATCTAGTCAAGTCAAGATTAAACTAATCTAGATTAAACTATGGATATTGAAAAGAGGAAAACGTGATACATACATATATTGTGTATATAGAAGAATATAAGAAAATATAAGTCTTCGATGGTAACAAAGTAGCAAGTTTAACCGTGACATTCTGCCATTTTGGCCTGCAAGGTTTTGATCACACATTTTCAATACCAAAGTGGTAGCCGGTCAGTAACCTTTCTTTAGTTGCTCAATAATCTAAGGGTGGTTTACATGACTCATTTACTGAACCTGGGGCAAGATGTGTCACAAGATGAAAATGAGTTGTTTTGTTTATGACTTTATCCCTCATAACATTACATATTTTTAAAGAGAATAAATATAATCAAGTTATACATGAAAATCAAATTTGATAAGAAATATCACTGTGAGATTAAACATGTCATAATTTAAAGTCATTTCTGTATAAAAAATTACAAAATAACTCATTTTCAACTCGTGACACATCTTGGTCCGAGATCAGTAAATGCATTATGTAAACTCAGTGTTCCTTAGATTATTAATCCTTTCACCACTGGACGTGTTTGGGCTCATTTGGTGAAATCCAGAGTGCTAACTCAACCCTCCCCCCTCAGTTCCAGTTTGGCTTGCCAGGGGTAGTTAAATACTGCTGACTTTTTAAACCAAGGGCTCAAACTTTCCCCATGATGCCATTCGGTAGAACTCTACTCACTCGTCGGCGGTAAATATGCTTTCTTCTGTAGGATTTCCAATGAAATGTGCTCTAATTTTGGACAAATAAGCCACTGTAAGAGAGCTAGAGGACATCATTAAGTCTGATGACGGCTGAAACGTACTTGGTTTGCTTTTAGTAGGCTTTGTGAGGGGTTTCACAGGAATTTTCTGTTGTGTTTCTGCTTTGAGACACATGAAATAATTCTTCACTGAAATCCTTGAAATCCTGCAGTTGGTTGTCTTTTACCCCTGCTCAACCTATTAGGATGTGTTTTTGTCACTTTAAAGCAACAGCTTGAGTCCAAATCACTGCTCTTGGTTGTAGACTTATAAAAAAAAATCCTACAAGAGTCCCAGAGGGGGGGACCCCTTGTGATTTTTTTGCTGATTACCCAGCATGAAATTGGAGGTGGGTGCAGGAAAACGTGATGGAGAGATCAAGTGCAGCATTAAAAATAGCACACTTCACAGTCGCTAGGTGTGTTTTGTGCAAACAAACCTGGTGGTTGGAAAGATTAAATAAAGGTACCGTAACGACTGAGTGCTGATTTTGTTTGCTTTTGATTTCAAGGGCGAATGGGAAGGATTTTGGGGGCCAATTTTCAGCTCCTCAAAATTCGTGAAAACTAAAGAAACTAAAATTAAAGAAATCTCCAAAACAAATGAGTTTTTTCTCCAAAGTGGGAGAGTCAAGCGATCCCTGTTATAGCTCTTGCTTTGAAGTCATTCATCCCTTGAAATAATATCACAACGTCATATTTCCAGCATGTCTAGATTTGATGCAATAATTTTTCCCATGTACATGCTTCATATTGGCTGCTTTTGAGGCCTGTAGTGGCAAAAGGGTTAAGCAACCAAAGAAAGGTGACCGACTGGCTACCACTTTTGTTATTGAAAATGGCAGCACTTGCTTTGATGTATAGTTAAAATTTAGGCACATTATCACAGCCTTTGCTGTGATAATATATATATCATTGGCTTTTCCAATTTAAGTGTTGAAAGAGGCTACAAACATGTCATTTACAGCAAAGGCTGTGATAATGTGCCTAAATTTCAACTATATATCAAACCAAGTGCTGCCAAGCAAATTATCAGTTTCAAACTATACCTCTCTCTTCCTTCCTTGCCTTCTGCAAATTGTTTTATGCTCAATATTAGGCCTGGTCTGCTTCCTTCTTATGGAGTCCTTTAGGGTTTTGTAGTAAGTACTTGAGGCAGCTAAAATGAGAATATATCATATAAAATTAATGAGAAAACAAAGACAAAGTGTGTATCTTTGAATAGGCTACTTTGAATTACTATATTACATGTACATGCTTTTCATGAACTGGCAACATGGAAATAATGTCAGCCTGGGCTTTTCTCTGGCAATGGCATACAATGTATTAAAAATATGAAGTGAAACATTCTGCTTTCTCCTCATCAAGCTTGAGTGTGGTGTCAATTGGCCACTAGCAACCCACTACCATGTATGTCCAGTAGCAAGCTGGCATTAGAAATGAGGGAAATATGGGCATATACTTAAAATCACATAACCTACAACATCATCATTATGTGGTCACCACTAAGTGATTTCTGGGAACCAACTACCATGTGTGTCCAGGTTTGAGCAAGCTGGCATTAGAAATTAGGGAGATATGGTCATGTACTTAAAATCATGTGACCGATGACATCATTGTTACATCATTACCACTAGGTGCTTGATAGGGACCCAATACCATATCTGTCCAGGTTTGAGCTGGCTGGCATTAGAAATGAGGGAGATATCAGCATGTACTTGATATGGTCCAGGAAAGCAGTCATTTCTGGTAGAATAGACAGAGGACGAACTGAAGTGCTAGTCAATTCTTGTAAGTTGATACAAGAAAAGCGGTTTGTTTGTCTGAGTCTTGGCGGGGGGTCTAGACTTGTGACGTAATTACCACTCTCTGCTATAAGCATGCGTAACATGAACATGAATATTAAAGTAGAGGTCAACTTCTTTAATTTACATACACGAGAAAAACAAAAATATTAAATTACATATATATATATAAAAGGGGAGCAGAGAATGAATGTCACCGCGCTACCAGCCACTCCTAAAGACTGCTAAATTCAGCTAATAATTCTTCCCTTCGGTTATTACTAGAGGATTTCAAATGAAAGTGTAATTTCATCTTCAATCTCATGTGGCCCGAGTGAAAGCCCAGATGGGCTCTTGTTTTAAATTGTAACCCGGCTTGGTTCATAACGTTTTGACTTTGTAGATGGCCGTATATTTGTCATTTTTATATACATGTCGTGTTATACGCCATATACCATACAGACGTGAAGATAACATGGTTCTCAAATTTCAGACTTCCTTGGAAATGAAATGTAGCCAGTTATATCCGGTTCCGGTTAAACCAGTGATTTTTAACCCACCGTTACGCTGCTTTGAAAAAGGAAAACTCCGGGGAAAAAGCTATTTCTCAAAATTAGGACACTTATTCTAATATTCTGTTAAATATAAAATGTTTCTAAGTTGGTCAAATTTTGCCAGTGCAGATACCTTAAAGGTAGATTGAGAAGATAAAAATGCAGATTTGTCAACAGACTCGAGCTCCGTTCTTGTGACATTCAAAATGACGATCAGCTCCTTCACGCTTTTCTTCAAAATATTTTGGTAAAGCCATGGCAACCATGCAGCACGTGGGATATTTCTCTTTTAAAAAATAGAATCGTTTAACACCAGAGTCTGTAGAAAGCGCTGATAAGCTATTAGCCAATCATAATCGCTTATTTGGGTATTAACATATTAATGAGCTTCGAGCTGAGTCTCCTTCTTCTTCCACCTCCGTGGTAGTGCCTATACCCTGCGAGCAGAGGTTTCTCATCTCCTTGCCTTTCCTGTCGCCGAAAGAAACCTCTGCCACGAAACGATTGCTTTTCCCGTTGAACATGCGCACTTGCAACCTCCAAAATCTTGTAGGTAAACCACGTGATAAACCAGATACCAAACCGGTTTTACCTGTTTGATATCACTCGGGCATGACTTTTTGGTGATCTTCGCTGGTTTTGCAAGAGCCCACAGTATCCTTCGCAGCCGTTATTTATGTCGTCACCGTTTGTTGTTTGCCGACGATTGATACGAACGGACTTCAAACTCCGGCTTAGTCTTCTTCTTACTTAGTCTTCTTAGTCTTCTTCTTACTTTACTGAACTGCACAGAAGACCTTGAAATTACCGTTCAATAAATCTACCTTAATTTATCCTAAAGAAAGCTTTGATTTATATCTTCGAAAAAGGACATTAATTATATTTTCTCCACTGCCGTTTATAACAATAGGAAATGGACAATTTGAAATCTACATACAATGAATCTACAATGTTTACAGTCTCGTCTTTTTTTCGGCCAATGGCAATCCAGATACCGTGGCGCATGCTCAGTCAGTGACAATGGAATTGCGTGGCTTTTGGAGTTTCTTTTTCAGTTTCTGAAAGTTCTTTCAGAGTTGTGCTGCAGTGAATACCTAACAGAATTGGTCATTATATTCCCATCATCACTTTATCTCCTTCGCAAGTTTGTAAAGTTTGATCGGGACAACTTTACTAAGTATGCAGTATGTCCCAAGTGTAGCAAACTTTATGACTTGAATGAGTGCACCGAAGTCAACAGGCATGGAATTCGAGTGATTAAGCACTGTCAACACAAGAAGTTTCCACGGGCCCGAGTATGTGGTTCACCACTTGCTAAGAGGGTCATACTCACTAGTGGAGACCAAGAGTTCTACCCCCTTAAGATATACTGTTATAACAGCGTTATCAATAAGCTTGAAGACATGTTGAAAAGGAAGGACTTTCCACAGCAATGCGAAGCATGGAGAACACTGCAGACACAAGATGGATATCTGGCTGATGTTATCGATGGACAAATATGGAAAGACTTTCAAAGATTCAATGGGAAAGAGTTTTTAAGTGCTCCAAGAAACTACATGTTCATGCTGAACTTTGACTTTTTTCAGCCAAAGAAGCATAGAACTGATTACTCTGTTGGTGTCCTGTATCTTGCAAATCTGAATCTACCCCGGAGTTTAAGATTCAAATGGGAGAACATTATTGTAGTGGGAATAATTCCAGGATTGGACAAAGAACCATCATCTTTGAATGAGTTTTTGGGTCCATTTGTCAAGGAAATGAGAGCATTGTGGAGTGGGGTCTACTTGAAGTCCTGTCTCAGTCATGTGCCATTAAGATTCAGAGCTGCACTTGCTTGCGTATCATGTGACATTCCGGCAGCAAGGAAACTGTGTGGTTTTAAGGGTCATAATTCGCATCATGGTTGCTCAAAGTGTTTTAAGTACTTTCCTGGAAGTGTTAAGGAGTCATTTGACTATTCAGGATTCGATAGGGACCGTTGGCCAAAGCGCAGTATGACATCTCACAGAAGAAATGCAAATTTGTTGAATACAGCAAAAACAAAGACGAGGCACGATTCATTGTCACGCGAGCATGGACTTTACTACAGCGCACTTCTTGAATTGGAGTATTTTGATGCTATACGCTTTACAGTTGTG
The DNA here is from genome assembly GCA_030867875.1 of Actinernus sp. WN-2022. Classification (NCBI taxonomy): domain Eukaryota; kingdom Metazoa; phylum Cnidaria; class Anthozoa; order Actiniaria; family Actinernidae; genus Actinernus; species Actinernus sp. WN-2022. The sequence continues at coordinate 212,464 of JAOWCC010001304.1, forward strand.
GATCCCATGCACAATCTGTTCCTGGGAACTGCGAAAATGATGTTCAAACTTTGGATGAATGAGGACATTCTCTCCAAGAAGAACATTCAAGAAGTTGAAAAAAGGATTAAGGAGTTTGATGTTGGTACTGGTCTTGGACGAATTCCACATAAAATGTCAGCAAATTATGGGTGTTATACAGCCTCGCAGTGGAAAAACTGGACCCTCGTGTTTTCACTGTTTGCACTTAATGACTTGCTTCCAAAAGAACATTTGCAGTGCTGGCAATCATTTGTGCTAGGCTGCAAGTTTCTGGCAAGACCTGTAATAAGTTTGCTTGACCTGGATAAAGCAGATGCTATGCTTTTGCAGTTCTGCAAGAAATTTGAGAGATTGTATGGGGAGCACCGTGTCACACCAAATATGCATCTGCATGGCCACTTAAAGGAGTGTGTTCTTGACTATGGCCCAATCTACAACTTCTGGTGTTTTAGCTTTGAAAGATTCAACGGAATACTTGGAAGCTTTAAAACAAACAACCGCTGCATAGAAATACAACTGATGAGGAAACTTCTAGCAGACCACTTTGTCTCAAGTACAGTTCTTCCAAAAGAGTTTAGGGACAGTTTTCTTTCAGTTGTTCTCAGAACTGTTGAGCAATGCAGTCTGATAGACTTTGTTGAGCTTGGTCCAAAACTTGTGAAGAGTGCCTTGAATGCTGACCTCCATCATGTAAATTGGATTGATCTAGAGGACTATGTAACCCCTCCAAACGTTTACAAGTTGATGTCATTGGACAGTGACGACATTAGGTCACTTATGAGTGTGTACAGAGCTATGTACAGAGAAAATGTATCGGATGTGGGTGATCTTGCCATTTCTGTACGCAAGTATGGAAGTATTACAGTTGGACAAGATAAGTTTGGCTCTCGAATGGAATGCAGAACTTTGAGAACAGCTAGGGTTTATGCATCATGGGCTGGAGACAGTGGTATCATTGATTGTAATGAACTGCGTCCAAGTAAAGTTAGCCATTACATTCGTCATGGATTGTGGCTGGCCTCAGGGTATCAGCAGCATGTTTTTGCTATTGTTGATTGGTACTGTAGAGATGAAGAGAAAGATAGTTATGGTAATCCAGTAGAAGTGTGGAAAACATCTGTGATACCATGTGGTCCAGCAAGGTTTCTCCCAGTCACAAGAATTGTTTCAAAGTTTGTTGTAGCATCTGCTGATCTTAGCAATAGATTAGTTTTAGTGCCTCTAAACCGCACCTTCAGCTCTTAGTCAGGGAATGGGCATATGACAACGAACTTGTAGTTAGGCCAGTTAGTGATTCGGTGTTTAAAGGATTGTTGTAGTTCGGTCCTTATTTTGTAAGGCTGGTTCAACTTGTTATGCTGGCACAAGCACAATTAACATACGTAGACTCGGTAAGAATTAAGGTGTCTCATTAACAGCTATAAATTGTCTTTTCTGGCACCTTCAACATCAATACCTTACTGAGTCTGCATATGTTGCTTGCGCTTGCAACACAACAACAAAAACATGTTTTATTTCATATCTGCAGAAATTACAATTAATGAATAAATAAGAAAAGAAATAATGTAGGAGACTGGCAATCCGATTAATTTAATAAGACTAATCGAGTCAGATTACCACAAATTACAATGTATAAGTCGGATTCACAAGTGTGAACCAGCCTTTAGCCTTTTTGTGGGTTTTAAAATATTTAATACTAGTATATAATTCAGAAACAAAGTTATAAATTAAAGTCGATCAATGGAGTTCTTAATTTCAAACAATCATTGTTTAAGCCCTAAATCGTTGCCATTATCGTAGTCAAGCAAGACACGATTTCACTTCATTATTAGATTGTAGTTTTCTATTGATCGTATAATAATATTTAGTTTGCTTATAATTTAAGATCATTCGAAAACTGTATAGAAATGTCGGAATGATACATTAATAAACACAATATACTGTTTCAATAATCAGTTGTATTACGATTTATTCTTATCTTCCTTTTGCTATGGTTACAAAATACATACTGCAAATGACATGAATCAAGTTCTATTGATCTACCGATCCCATGTATTACATACGACAAATACTCTAGAATAAAAAGCACACGAAAGAAAATTGATTTTTATACTTTCCCTTCAAAAAGAAAAAGGTGCCCATATTAATCAATTAAATATTAAGCAATTATTGGACGAGGCTGAGCAAAATATGTTGTCTGTGGCGAGCTACCAGTTATTTGCCGTTGCCGAAGGTTTCTCAGTATGCCGAATTTTGATTGGTTGATTCACCTGTATATAAAATTGCGCACAAATAAGCGTACGTTTGCCTGCAGATATTGTTATGAGCATGCGCTGAGTGCTGTTCAACAACAAATCCCGACATGGCTGCTCGGTTTCCATAGCGTTCAGTGGAGGAAATTGCGAGCAGTTTGGATGCCCAAAGTATCAAAAACACTGGATTATAATGGTTTTATTATACTATCGTATGTACGCAACTTTACGCAACTTTAATTTGAAGCGTAAATATATCTATCATATTTACGCAACTTTACGCTTCTTTAATTTGAAGCGTAAATATATCTCATATTTACGGAACTTTACGCGTCTTTAACTTACGCGTATAGGTAGCTATCATCTTTACGCAACTTTACGTGTCTTTAACTTACGCGTAAAGGTAGCTATCATCTTTACGCAACTTTACGCTTTTCATAAAGAAGCGTAAATACGGCATTTCATGCTGTGAATGTTGATTTCCGATCAAAGCTACGCGCCGCATCGAGAACATTTTATAGGGATGGTCGTAAAACATGGACGGGGACGCGGGGACGTGGGGACGGGGACGCGGGGACGCGGGGACGGGGACGCGGGGACGTGGAGACGTGGGGACGTGACCTTAGAAACACAGTATTTTTGACCGCTAAAATAAATAGCGAGTAATTATGTGTGTATTCAATGCATTGTTTTATCACTAACTCGTCATTTAGATTAGAAAAAACGTAATCAAAAGCCGTTTGACCTCGCAAACCAACGCCATCTTGGAATAGCCTCGTTTCCATGCGTCCTGAGTGAGGTAAATAACCCGGGTGGAAAAGACTAAAACTAAAAGGGGTTGTTTACATGATAAGAGGGCAACCCTTGTACTAGGGCCATCATCCTAATAGTAGAATCATTCTACCGCCATTGTATTCTGCGTTCTGTTTACTTTTGTCTCGGGGATCATCCTAGCACTAGTTCAACCTTTGCACGCGTTACTTCATGTAAAGATCTAGAGTTCGCTAGGGACAACTCGCCTACCCGGCACAACTCTATGCTAGAGTCAAATTTTACATTGCAAGTTGCTGGAGTTGTCTAGCAATTAGTGGGTAACTGTTCTGATCTTTCAGCCCTCGTCTTGAGGGCCTTCTCCAGCAGTATAACCGAAATATTGATAATAGACTAAAGCCGTTTATTAGTATATAATGCTTGGTAAAAAAGAGTAAACACGCTAAAAATCTCAAAATGAAATCTACAAACACGACATGTCTAGACTACCTGGATAATGATAGCCAATCAGCGAGCGAGAATGATGGCGTGACCTAAAATGGCGGGAACTTACTGAACAATAGATAAATGCTAATGATGTGATAAGGAAAAGGGTAAACAAACGAACTCGTTAGTAAAGTCAGTGTTCTGAACAGCACAGTAACATACCCCCAGGACATTAGACAGCAGCAATAAAGAGCACCACAGAAAAAGAATCAACGTTAATGCACCAATGACCCACCAAAACTCTACTTGTGTCCTCTATGCTTGAATGATTTTGGCGGCCGCATCATGTTGAGTGCTCGTAAACCCGGGCTATCTTTGAGCATAGTGCTAGCGCTAGGGTCAATCCCCCTCCTCCCCCCTCCTTCATGTAAACACCATTAGCAGGCTATGAAAACCGCCGACTTCTTTGCGCTCACTTCGTGACTCCCTTTAAACTGGGCTATCAGATTTTCATAAAATGACTGTTTACAGTTTGAAAAATCTTGTAATTTTCTTCATATCTAGGGCGGAGTATGCCGCATATTATGTCGCATATTATGTCGCTTGATGAAGCTCTATGGCCGTCCGGTCCTTCCCAGGCTACATAATCTCACTAAGGGAGCGTGGAAACGAGGCTTTTCCAAGATGGCGTCGGTTCGTGAGGGAAAATAATTTTGATTACGTGCTTTCTAACCTAAATGACCAGCTAGTGATAAAACAATGCATTGAATACACACATAATTACTCGCTTTTTATTTTAACAGTAAAAAATACTGTGTTTCTAATGTCACGTCCCCACGTCCCCACGTCCCCGCGTCCCCGTCCTCACGTCCCCGCGTCCCCGTCCATGTTTTACGACCATCCATTTTATAGTCGGTTCTAGTTTTCTTATGACTTGGGAAATGGAAAAGACGAAATGTCCTTGAGGGACAAAGCCAAAGCGAACACCTATAAATGTCAAAGGAAGGGCACAGAAATCAAAGGCCTTACAAGCCAGTGACAGCGATTTGCAGGAGTCTGAAGGTCCTGAAACAGCACGGCAAATTGCGAGATCGTGGTGTTCGTTTCAAGCGATTCAGAGTTTTAATATGTTTCCATCTAAGCTTTCTTGGAAAGAAATCTTCTCACGGCTGGTTCCTATCAATTCTTCTTTATGTTCAGATGTGGACCACTCGACACTCTGTCTGAACTTGTCGGGTTTTGCGTACCCTGTTCCAGGGGTGCTCAGGTACGGATAATATTATACTGTAATGTGCCGCTATCGAAGGAGTTATGATTCACGAAGGAGTTTTGTTTTGCGAGACTCGATTTCAGCTGGTCGCGCCACAGGAAACCCAAGCTCTGTTTGTGTTTTAAATTATAAGGGTTTGTATGAGATTTTTAACGAGTATTTGGTTGTATTCGTTAGGCCAGAAACACTGAAATAAAATCAATGAAAACTTACCTGGAGTCTTTATCTGTTCTTCATTGGGTTCTGTATGCATTTTCAGCGAATTCTGTTGAATTTTTACCGCTCGCCCTCTCCAACTAAGAAAGATGGCAAGGACGGACGCAACCGCCATTTCTCGATGCCAATCACTCGAACATCGCGCTCGAATTTTCATCCAAAATCAATGCCAACCGCAACTAGACCTCAAATAATAGCACAACAGTATCTATTCCAAGAGCCTCGTGCCATTTCATTGAAGTAATCCCCATTTCTCGAGCCTAAATCGAACACAATGTCAAAGAAACTCGCCCGTTGGGATTCGTGACTGGGACATGTTGGACACGCTTAGCAACGGCAAGTCGCCCCCAAAGTTCACGGGCTCAGAATGATACATATACCTTATTTTGAAAGCGACCTTCAAGTCAACGTCTCTATGGTACAGTGGTTTAGAGTGCGCGCGTTCGAACCAGCGACCCGGAGTTCGAGTCCTACGCCGGGCACTGTGAATTGCTTTTTTTTTTTTACTTCTTTTTCTCCTTTCTCAGTTTTATTTAATCTTTTCCTCTATTTTAAACAATTAGAGCCGCCTTCTACCTGAAAAACATTGTTGACTTTTGGCTCTCAAGCCTCGACCAGGAGCCCATTGCCTCAACTTTAAATAACTTAAATAAATCGTGCGATTTTGCTTCTTTGAAATCATACCCTTCAGGACGCCAATCACGGGCCAGTAACAGCGAATCAGAGCGCGCGTAGCATCCGAACCAATTTAATATGTCGCCCCTATCGATCACTCGTATACTAGGTTATAATTTCATTGAATTCAACATTTCTACATTTCTTGTTAATGAACATGAACCGCGTAGAGCTTTGCTTTGATAATAACTTCACGAAACTGGAAGACCTTCACTTATGAATATTTAATAATACAAGTAGTATACTCTTCTTCTCTGATGGTTTGTGTTGTTTTCTGACTGACGTCTTTTCGCTTATTTTTAAAATATATATTCCTTATCAAAAAAGGTATGAATAGTGCAGATAATACTGGAGTCGAAATTAATGTTGATTTGCATGGTATTATATTCCAAGCATCAATAATATTATATTGCTGATAAGCAATCTTATAGTCAGATGTACCCTAAAACTGACAGTTCCAGAATTTTGATATTTTGTTTGCAATAGAGAGCTTGCTAAAACTATTGAGTATCAAAATGTTATTCTTTACTTATTTAACAGATGTTGAAATCTCTTTGAAGGTTGACACGATGCCCCCCGGTTAAATTGTGACATTAAAGACGGGCCATTAGATATTTGAGGGTGGGGATCGTGCACAACAAAAGCAAAATCAAAAAAAGCTTCATATATTCAGCCATCCCAAGACAAATTTGGGAAGTATGCTCAAGGGCTGTCGGAGAAGGCTAGAATCCTGACGTTTCTGAATGTTGGTTCAAAGTTACACCGCGGCAAAACGGTATGCTCCGCTGGCCGAAAGAACGAAGGCTCTGCTATCAAATTCAAAATTACCGAGGGCTTCAACTTTTTTAGTAAATCATTTTATAACTTAGTAAACTCACAGTGAATTACAAATTAAGAAAACTTCAACCTGTTAAAGTCTTAGGCTTATCTTTTAAGTAGTTTTCTTATTTTTCGACAAAACAGTTCATAAATGCATACTTTTAAGCAGAAATTTTAAAATCACGGCATTTGCCTGTTGTTTCATTTTAGTTTTCGCGGGAAACTGGGGGCGGCCGCGCGCCGACAAGATATAGCAAATACGCATGTGTGTGACGCCATTTAGGAAGTGTTCATTATGGCGCAGTGGGTGCCAGGGTGGCGCAGTGGTTAAGCGCTTCGCCTCTCGAGCTCACCCCTGTGGCCCAGGTCGATTGCCGGACGCGGCGCCAAATGTGAGTTGAGTTTGTTGGTACCTCGCCCCTGATCCTAGGGTTTTTCTCCGGGTTCTCCGGTTTTCCTCCCTCCACAAAAACCAACACGCTAAATTCCAGTTTGATCTGTGGATTACCCGGGACCTGGCTTTGATCAGCCCCCATGGTTGTTTCAGGTCTCGTTAGAAATTCAGAGTTACTCCAAGGGTGAGCTAAAATGCAGCCCACACATGACCACAGGTAGCCCAAAGCAAGATTAGTATTGCGTTTTTCCTCGTCGAACGCAATAAGGAAGATATTTTAAATACCAAGCGAAATCTATCAGAAAACAACATTGTCGTATTAATAAATTAGCGGAAGTTCTTTGAGTTTCCTAAAGTTATAATTATCGAAGAAATGATTGAAGCGGCTCACGAGGGTGTACACTGAGAATGCAGAAAGTTTAAACAACATGAAAATGTCTCGTATGCATTAGTACGTGCGCTCTGATTGGCTGTTACAGGGGATTGCAAGAAGCTACGTAAACATAGGCAACACTCGAGAATTTCTCAACATTTTCCTCTTTTTATTTTATTTCATAAAAGAAAGCAAATGGTTGCGTTTCTAGTATTTGTGCGTCAACGTACTCTGTAGAATATAGGTGATTTTATTCAAAACTCGAAAGTTTTGTCATTCATGACCGCGGATCATATACCCTGGTTCCAGAGGGACTCAGGTACGAATGTACTGTAATGTGCCGCGATCGAAAGTGTTTTGATTCCCCGAAGGAGTTTTGTTTTGCGTGACGACCGTTGAGCCCCTCTGGCCGCTCGAATAGCCAACCTCAATCTCATGCCCATAGCCTCGCTTTTATGTTTACAAGTCCAGTCAAACTGGTTTCGACTCGGCGGTTACTTGCATGTCTCTTTCACGTGGTGAAGTCGTGTGTGATTCAAAACATAAAACATGCCGTTGTCGGGATTTGCGAAGATAAAGGAAAATTCTCCTCGATTTACTTCGTCGGGTTTGATGTTTGGATCTCCCAATGAGCATGCTTTGATTCCTCGTTGTTCTAGCTCTGTTATGTGGGAGTAAATCACGGCATATAGAGGGGAAACTCCCAGTACAATTGCTCGTTTTGGATAATCGAACGTGAAGGAAGAAGCAAATACCAGGTATGAGTTGGAAAATCAGCGATTTTCCTTAGCCAGTAGGCCGTACTGAGAAGACATCACGCCGCTTCAAGAACATGAACAGACTTCAACTCGTTTATTTCAAGGCTAACTCAAATTGTACAGCACTGTGAAACATTACGTTTGTGTATAATCTGTCAAGACTCGTGAACCGTTTGTAACACGATCTCAAGATGAAAGCCAATCAAAATGTTCCTTTGATCCGAATGCCTCAGTTTCCATGGCCACAACTCGATCAACCAATCAGGGACGAGGTACAGATTCTGTACCGGAAGAAACGAAAATCTCTACTCGGGCGGCCAGAGGCTCGTCGCTTGATTTCAGCTGGTCTCGCTTCGCTCGCCCCGACGATTTCGAGCCGCTAGTATCCAGGGTACGGATCATATGGGTACAATTTCGAAATCCAGTCATGGTGTGATTCACGAACAACAAAAGGCAAATACTGATTAATAAGCAGTTAGAGAGGAATTTCATTGCTTTGAAAACAACATGTTCTGTTTTAAGTAATGGTCCAGATAAGAACTGTAGTGTCTACGGCAAGGGATGTTAAAAGGTGTTAATTTTCTATTATTCTTTCTCGTAATTTCATCAGTTGGTTGATACTTATCAATTCAATAGAAACCCATCAAAATAATGTATTTTCATTCGATATTTTTGGTGGTTTGAATTTATTTTTGATCAAACTAACTATGGTTTAATTTCGAAGAATATCGTGTGTGGGATAAGTCTCAAATTTGCGATTGAAAAATCCTTTGTTTTATCTATATCCGTTTGGCTGGATGGTGGCTTCTCTGCGTTTCCACAGAAAAAAGAGTCAATAGAATAAAACATACTTTATTTTCGAGATGTAGTTTGAACTGTAGATACCTCCTAAAGCACTTAAGGCCGTATTCAAGCAAAATCGTATGTGTGGGAGGCTCATCGCCGCAGAACAATGGATTCTACTACAGTTCTTATCTGGGCCATTACTTAACCACACATTGGAAAACGGATTCGTATAGAAACGAAAACACTTGCACAATTTTATGCAATATTTAAGTCTTTTGTTTAGTTGACGTGGCGCTAAATGTAAAACAATGGCTGCTCTACCAGCTGTACAAAACATTTAAACCTTGCGCAAGATTGTGAAAGTGGCCCATATTTAAAGTACTATTTCATATACGAATCACGGAATTATACGGGGGTTTCAAAATTCTGATGGCGATAACAAATCTTGGTTCATGTTATTCATTCTTGATTTTACAAAACCACAATTCTGACCACAACAAAACATCTGATGACATTTATATTGGGGACTTCGCAACTGCAATTGTCAATGGTGTCGTTGCTCTTCCCATCACATTTTCCAACGTTCTGGTCATCTTGGTGATTCTAACAACACCGCGGTTCCAGACGCCTTCTTACTATCTGTTGATGAGCTTGGCTCTGTCAGATCTTCTGGTTGGACTCGTGTGCCAGCCGCTACTGGCAGTTTCGGGTTTCTTATTTGCGTTTGATTCTTGGGAAATAGCATGCACAATAAACAGACCAGTTGGTTTCATATCAGCGGTTGGCCTTGGAGGAGTTTCACTCCTTACAAACACTGCTATAAGTATAGATCGGTTTCTAGCCATTCGTCTGAGATTATCGTATCGCACGACGGTAACTGCTCGACGAGTTTCTACTGTCATCGTATTTTTCTGAAGTTGTTCATTGATGTATTGTATCGTGTTTGTGCTTCATCCTGATCCTAATCTTTTTGTCGCTGTTGGTATAGTTTCCTTGGTTACCTGTTTGGCAATCATTTTCGTGTGTTATTACAAGGCCTACACGATGCTACAACAACACTGCAATAATCAAGTTCATGCAGCAAACATTCATGACAACAATAACACAAACAGTCTTGATGTCCACAAGTACAGAAAGACCTTAAACACTATGTTATTGACAGTTGGACTTCTTCTTCTGTTTTATACTCCTCTTGTCTGTACTTTTGTTGTGTGGAAATTTGATAAAATTGTTTTTCAGGAATCGGAAATATTTACCTTTGCATTTAGCGTATGCTTTACAGTTATTGTGATGAACTCTCTTTTCACTCCTTTGTTGTTCATTGTGACGCTTCCGGACATGCGACGAGCGTGCGGAAGACCCGGGGGGGGGGGTACTCCTGTTTGTGACGTATTATGTATGTGCCGCCCGGGTGGGTCAGGGTTTTGAGCTCCGTTTGGGCAGGTAGGGTCAGGGTTTTGGCCTGATTGTGGGCAGATCAGGGTCAGGATTTGAGTATAATTTGGGTGCAGTCAGGGTCGAGGTTCAGTATTTTTTAGGCAGTAGGTTTTTTTTTAGCTACTATGTCAAAAAAAGACATTCTGTTGCCGCATTTTGATCGCCTGCCCACATGCAAGCACTGAGGTTCCCGTACTTCAGTACTTATCTATGTACTTCGTCTGCTGATTTGTTTACCCAATGCCACGTCCCGACTTGAAATGTTCCATTCCCGGTACGCGGTATACCGGCCGGGATATATATCCGACCTTGTTTTGAAAACAATTTAAAGAAGGGGCATTCAGGTGTTTTTTTTCCCAAAAAGGGGGCAATCAGGGTTTTGGAGCTCGGATTGGGTCAAACAGGGTCAGGGTTTGAGCCTCTTGGCCTCACATACATACCCATTTTTCATGTAAGTACCCCCCCCGGGGCGGAAGATTACTGAGATCTTAATGAGTAAACCGATATTCGCTAAAAATCCTGAAAGTCTTTAAAAACTTCATCGAATAACACGTTAAGCTTTAGAATAATGATTTATTTTCTTTTTTTATTGGTATCTGGATCCGGTTGGGAGATGACCAAAAATCCATTGAGAGAGATAAAGATCATTAATGAATTTGAAGAGTCGTACACTTGGACCTCATGATGTTGCTCGAACAGATGATTCAAATTTTAACTCGTGGATGTGTGGATGTGTGTATGCGCAAAAACTCACTCAGTAAGGCGTTTAACAGTCAAGAGCCTGTCAATTGATCTTGAAGTTATTTTCTTAATGCACATTGTAAATCAGATGTGATTGTTGCCACTTTAACTACCTGTAAACACTTTGTAATTCATGTGATGTGTTAATAAATAATTATTGTTATTCTTTTCGCTGAGGTAAACTGTTCACTTCTCAGAAATGATAATACCCGCGGACAAATATCAATGCATAATTCAACGCATCAGTAGGTTATTTGTTTATCATTCAAAAATCTATGGTTCTTTATGAATTAGATTTCAGATTTTCTATTTTTACTCGGCCTGCGTAAGCGGCTCCGATTCTTCCATTCGGCTCTGTATATATATGTTCTTTTTAACTCGTGGATGCGCGCAAGAACATAAAGGAGTTATCAGGATGGTTATACAATAACCCAAAGAAAACGCTCTCATTGGTTGAAAGCCGTGTCTGCATGAGGCTCAGTGTAAACATAGAATGACATCATACATAAAGGTTACAGCTTAAATTTTACAAACGTATTTTGGGGGTTCATAATAAAACTACAAATTTGGCAGTTTATGGTGAGCTGGGTAGAAGTCCTTTAATCGTGCAAATTTCTTCTCTGGTAGCAAAATATTGGGTTCGAATAACTGATAGTTCTTATGACGATACTCTTGTGGGCAAAGCTGCAAGAGCGTGCATCCAAAATAAGTACCAGGCGGTATCGTTTACGAATTATGTGTTAGAATGGTGTGAGTTGAAACCACTAGTTGATATTCACATACCGCTTAAACAGTTGAAAAGTTTAGGTAGCTTCGTAAAAACAAAATTATATGAATTGTTCTCTTCCTTCTGGAAAGACCAGGTTCAACAGGGTCGTAATTGTGGCAAACTTCGAACGTTTAGTCAAATAAAGACAAATTTTAGGATTGAACGATATCTGTCAGAAATTCAGAATGTGAAGCATAGACAGGCTGTTTCAAGGCTGCGTATGTCAGCTCACAAGTTACCTGTTGAATCTGGTCGATACAGTCATACTCCATACGAGGAAAGGAAGTGTAATTTTTGCAATTTGAATGTAATTGGCGATGAGTACCATTACTGATTTGATGAAATGCTCTAGTAAGGAATTTGAAGAATGGAGGGTCATATTTTTAAGAAGTTTATTTGATTATAACGAATCTTTCCGTTTATTTAATTCAAATAATATTTTTATATATATTATGAATATGGGTGATGTTTCTATTCTACGTCTAGTCGCAGAATATTGTTATAGTGTCCTAGAAATGTTTAGTTTTAGAAATTCTTGAGGCATAAGTCTATTTTAGTGTAAGAGAAATATGTGTATTTCTATTTTGTGATTTGACATTTTGTGTTATCTGCATTAGTATTGTATTTTATGTTTGTATTTCTAAGGTACCATTTATTGGTGTGAAAGGAATAAAGATTATTATTATTATTTGCTATTGGTCATCGCTTTGAAGTAAATGCGATTTTATTTGAGAGAGAGAACAACTTCAGTCGCATTACAAGTTTATAAGGTGGCTTACCTGTTGATACCGGAACTTGAACGCTCCAAATTCTCTCTACTGCAGCTCCCGCCATACCAAAGGTCACAAGAAAAATAGAGTACGAAATCATGACGAAATGGAATTTATCAGTAATTTGTACCACTCTAAACTTGAGAAACCTAAATGTTCTATACACCAGAATACTGCAAATTTATTCTTCTATCTGAATTCAGCAGTAAGTAGTCAGTTCAGACATGCGTATTCAAGCTAAACCCAGTTTTCCTCTGCTTGGTAGTTCCTAAACCAGTAACGCCTTGTAAAAATTCACTTTACTCGCGAAAGCAAATTCAAATTTATACGATCGAAATCTTAATATAATCACTCCAAACAGTTACCAGTTGCAGATTAGATGTTACTTAACTTTGATTTGAAGGTAAGTGGAAGTCATATAACATTTTATTTGTTTTATAAGGCAAAATAGCTCCCAAATTCATGTATTTTTGAGTGAAATGACTGGGCCGATACCGGAAGGCTTTTGTACGCAATGACTTTGATATGCGTTTTTGCTTTTTTTTCTGCATAAAAAAATGCGAAAATAACTGAAAATTACCCTAACTTAAAAACACATGTAACTAGTTTTCTAAGGAAGGTTGTTCAGAAGTATCTACGGAGAAAACGAGCTGCACTGGACAGCACTGATTTTCACTGACAAGATTGAGCCGGTCGGGGCTCAAGCAAATTCAGTTAACGTTTAAGTTTAAATATTTAGTTCAGATTCTTTATATAATTAGAACAACAATTGTAGTAAACTATATGTACTAGAACCATTCAGAAAATGTACAAATTGCTAAGTACACAAAGTCCGAGCGGGAAGGTCAATCAAGGTTAATTGGTATTTATTCAAGTTTTTTTCAAATGCCGGTGACAAAAACTACAGAAACTGGAACTTTATAAAACGATCATGTGTCACATTGAATCAATGAGGAAAAAAATTGCCGTTTCGGTTCGATTCAGTCTATGAAATCTTTTTTTCGTTCAGAGTGGGCTGCTGACAAGAAAATGTCAATGAAAAGAAATACACGAGCGAGAAGCAACAGAACTCATAAGCTCTACTCTTGCGCGGCTGCTAGCAGCGCGTAGTCATCGAAAGTACTCTTTTTGGATTCAAAAATTGCCTTGAAAGATACCCAAATAGCCCTCTCCATATCAAAGGAATCTAGATAAGCTCCAATCTGACATTCTCTTGCTTTCAAATAGTCAAGTATGATGCCTGACGACGGGAAGTAAAAATCTGAAACAACACGGAAAGGAATCAGTGTGAGCGAGCACAAACCTGCTAATCGAAGTTGTCCGTTCGAGCTGAGCAATTCCAAATTATATTTGCTGTAATGCTTAATGCTTTTCGGCTGTCCACTTCGTGTTTGAATTCACTATCCTTCAAGCAGCTTTGAGCTTTTCCTATTATTTTGGATTTTTATCTATTAAAAAGTTAGTTTTTGGAGCATAAAACCACAATAGTATTTTCTCTCGCCTCGAGTTCCATGGCGATTTGCACGCAGAGCAAACACGGCCAACTTAGATATGATTGACATTTTACAATGTATGGAGAATTTCGCGTTTGATATTTACGAAAAGATTTTTTTAAATCGTTTTGTTCTCCGATCTTGCGTCTATTTTATAAAAGAAATAGAAAACGTTTATCGTGTTTACATAGCCTGATGCAAACACTCGGATAAGTTTGGGAGAATTCTCAAGTTGTTGTGTAAACCCGAGACCGAAACTTCCCCTCGTGTTGGCATCAGGCTATGTAAACACGGTAAACGTTTTCTATTTCTTAAATGCTTGGCATACAATGTTCTTCTGCCTGCCATCACCAGTATTGTTAATCTGTCATTGGAAACTTCTACTCTGCCTGACCGGATGAAGGAATCAGCTTTAGCTCCATTACTAAAAATACATTCTTTAGACTTTAAACGTTTCGCAAATTTTAGACCGGTCTCTAACCTCATGCTTGTCTCTAAGATTATCGAGAAGGTTGTCGCTTTACAACTTAAAGACTACCTATGCATCAACAATCTCAATGAACTCTTTCAGTCCGAATACAAACAGTTCCATAGTAGCGAAAGCGCACTTGTACGAGTACAGAATGCGTATTACGTGGCCACTGATGGTCATGAAGCTGTCATACTCTTCTTGATTTATCGGCGGATTTCGACACAGTACGCTATGACATACTACTCTCTAGGTTATCTTCTAGATCTGGCATTAAGGGAAGTGCTTTAGAGTGGTTTCGATCATATCTTAGAGATCGAAAGCAATTTGTCTGCATCGATGGTGTGAAGTCAACCACTCAACATCTGAACTGCGGCGTCCCTCGTAATCAGTTCTGGGACCAATTCTGTATTTGTTATACACTCCACCACTTTAAGGAAGCATAATATGTCCTTCCATTTATATGCCGATAACATTCAAATGTTTGCAACATGCTGACCCTCTGTTGATGGTCATGCAGTTACAGTCCTCAATTTTAAAGGTCGACGATATGTCTAAACTTGAGACGATTCTCAAACGGGCTATAATCCTGCGTGACATTGCCGGCGAGGATATCTATAATAGCGGCAAATATCGTTTTGGTGGCAATGGGGTCAGGGGTAAAGTAGAACTAATCTATCACAATGGTCATGCTTGGTCCAAAGATCTACATTTCCCACAATCTCGTAGTGTCCATATATATGAAGGTGATGTGTGGGAAGCCATTCGACAAGCAACTTCGAATGAACCCAAAGCGGTATGGTTACTGGGAGGATCCGAAGGACGGCAACTTAATGTCAACCAATTCGTACTCCAAGATGGTATAGCACTTACAGGACTCAGCAAACTCAAGATAGACTTCAACTAATATGCCAAGATTTGGGTGATGAATTACTTGCCACGAAGTTCTTCGGTGAGAACCATGCAGCAAGTGTAATCGCAAAGGAAAAGAATAATTGGAAACCAACTCCATCCAACTTTCTTGAAGATATCCAAAAGTCTGTGTGTGGAACACAGAAATGGTGGCCTATGGAATTCGATGGACTACGATACTAGAGATGTTGTTAGCATTGATATGAAGTCTTGTTATCCGGCGAGTTTTCAAGGTAAGGGTGAGGCAAAACCATACTTCGAACGCTGAAATTATACTTCCGCTCGAGGAACGGAAACAAATATATCGCCAATCAGAGAGACCATTACTAGGCCTTTTAACGAAACTGGCGGTTACGGACTAATTTTGAATTTGGAACTCGCGAAAATTTCTCACGTGGAACTGTCATAACACTCGGTGAAGACCCCAGCCCACTGTCTTGGTCCTCTGATTGGCGAGTTCCAAATTCAAAATTAGTCTGTAACCGCCAGTTTCGTATAATTTCACGCTTGGGGGTTCCCCCATGAAGAAAGGCGATTTGCATCGTTTTGGGTAGGGTCGGGAAAATTTTGGGCCGCTTTGGTCATTCTGGTTCTTACAGATCATTGGAAGGTCGCGCTTTTTGGATCTCGAGGAGGCCGTTTGGCGATGATAGATTTGATGGATTTTCCTAAATCTCTGGTCAGATGTTGCTAGATAACTATTCCCTCCTGTGCCGAAAGCTGAATAGCAAGCGAGGAAGAAAAGTGCCGATTTTTGGGTGATCTTTGACGTAAGTCTGTGCTTTGGCGAGGTCGACTTGCCTACCTCGGCCAACGGTCAAAATTTCGAATCCTAATCAACTGCTTTAGAAGGCCCCAAATCGCCAAAAAACACTCACACAACTTCATTAGTATCAATCTTTTATTATTGAAGATTCATTTCGTAGGAATCGGAAAAGAGAATTCACACGAGGCAATTATTTTTAAAAACTCTTCTGAGATCGTTATGAAACTAATCGATAAACCACAGGTAACCCAACAGACTAATAAGCGGGAAATATACGTCGAGTCTGGGAAGCCTGTGGGGAATATCAAAATTCGATTTAGTTCAAAAGTTATGCTTTTGGTGAAAAGGCGAAAACATAATCCGAGTAGATATGCGGGAAACACCGTCAAGAGCTGTTTTTAGAATTTCCCAATTCCCCAACACATTTTTGCAGCGGAGATATCAATTGACATTTTGTAAAAAATTCAGACAAATCGAATAAATTCTTCTTGAGTTAGAGCTTTTTGGTTGAAAATCGAAAGCGTAGAAAATAGCACAAGATTTCCCGACAATGCAATGTTGATTTCCGATCAAAGCTACGCGCCGCATCGATAACATTTTATAGTCGGTTCTAGTTTTCTTATGACTTGGGAAATGGAAAAGACGAAATGTCCTTGAGGGACAAAGCCAAAGCGAACACCTATAAATGTCAAAGGAAGGGCACAGAAATCAAAGGCCTTAAAAGCCAGTGACAGCGATTTGCAGGAGTCTGAAGGTCCTGAAACAGCACGGCAATTTGCGAGATCGTGGTGTTGGTTTCAAGCGATTCAGAGTTTTAATATGTTTCCATCTAAGCTTTCTAGCTTGGAAACAAATCTTCTCACGGCTGGTTCCTATCAATTCTTCTTTATGTAGTTCAGATGTGGACCACTCGACAGAGGTGCTCAGGTACGGATAATATTATACTGTAATGTGCCGCTATCGAAGGAGTTATGATTCACGAAGGAGTTTTGTTTTGCGAGACTCGATTTCAGCTGGTCGCGCCTCGCTCAACCGACGATTTCGAGCCTCTGGTATCCATGCAGGGTAGGTTTTGCGAGGCTCGTAGTCGTATGCATTGTTTGGCCTAGCTTGTTTTGCTTCTTTCCAAGCTAAGGGCATCCTGCTGGAGCTTAGCCTTGCTGGAGCATGTAGCCCTGCTTGCTTTTGGAAGACATAAGACCAACAACCCATGGATCGAGGGTAGAAAAACGTTTCTCAATAAACATGAAATGAATTTATGCTAGCTTTCCCCACACTTTCGTTACGGGCGAGTGAGCACATGTCATGTGTTAATAGACCTGCTGTCAATCAAACAGAACCTTTTACTTCCGGTTAAAAACTTCCGGTTAAAAACAGTTTTTGGTATGTGAAAAATTGCTACCAAAACTTAGCCTGAATTTGGCTGAAATTCAGGCTAGCCAAAACTATATTTCTGTGAGAAAATAGTTTTCCCCATTTTTAAATTTTTAAACTGAGGAAATGTGAGATCTTCGTATCACTGTATCTTGATATATACCAAGCCCTAAAGGACGCCATGACTAAAGTCCAGTCTGCATTCTTTGTCACGTGACATTTATGGCGCGAAAATGGAAGGCCGGTGCATTGTTGACTTTTTCGTAAATTTTCTGTAAATATTTTCTGTAAAGAATTCTTATTATTTTTTACCCCTTGCAATTGTTGGTCGTTACTCGTTTTCTAATATTTTTACCTCTTGCAATTTTTGGTCGTTTACTCGTTTTCTCGTTACTCCGTTACTTATTACTCGTTACTGCGTTACTTGTTTTAGTAACACCCCTTCTGTTTCTATCATAATAAGAAAATGCATTCCTATGTCTATAAATATTGAATCCAGTGCCGACGCACTCTTATTTAAGAAAGTAGACTCAAAAAGAAGCAGTGTGGTCTTAGTGAGAACCATTGCCGAGTAATCAAAGATAGATAGTTTCAACTAAAATGTAAGAAGTAAATTAAAGTTACAAAATCAGTGAGACATACACATACGATGCTCGTTCTCAGTGGGACAGACGTTTCTTCCCAGGCTGTAAGTCTTTGCAAATCTACTGTCACCTACATAATTTGAAAGAAATACGAAGAAGCTAAAATATCTGCGGAGGGAATCGAAGAAATATTTGATTCGTCGTGGGACACAGGGTTTTTCACCTATCTGCAGGGATGGCAATACTAAAAAATCCATTTATCAATAAGTGTACCTCCTGATCCGAGTATCTTCTTACTCTACAGACACCAGTGATTTGTCAAAGAGCCCAAATCCTTAAATTAATGTTATTATTGAAATGTTTTTCAGGTACAAAGTTAGGGGACATAAAATGTATCAATTGGGCACTTTAGCTGAGAATCAGTGTACGACGTTGCTTTCTACCCGTAAAATTCTATTTATACTATATATATTATTTATATTTATATACTATTTATATGTCTTTTATTATATAGAAAGGGGAACGTTTGGGAAAATCGTGCGATTTTGCTTCTTTGAAATCATACCCTTCAGGACGCCAATCACGGGGTAACAGCGAATCAGAGCGCGCGTAGAATCCGAACCAATTTAATATGTCGCCCCTATCGATCACTCGTATACTAGGTTATAATTTCATTGAATTCAACATTTCTACATTTGTTGTTAATGAACATGAACCGCGTAGAGCTTTGCTTTGATAATAACTTCACGAAACTGGAAGACCTTCACTTATGAATATTTAATAATACAAGTAGTATACTCTTCTTCTCTGATGGTTTGTGTTGTTTTCTGACTGACGTCTTTTCGCTTATTTTTAAAATATATATTCCTTATCAAAAAATAGTATGAATAGTGCAGATAATACTGGAGTCGAAATTAATGTTGATTTGCATGGTATTATATTCCAAGCATCAATATTTGTACTGAGACATGGAATGAAAAAATATTATATTGCTGATAAGCAATCTTATAGTCAGTTGTACCCTAAAACTGACAGTTCCAGAATTTTGATATTTTGTTTGCAATAGAGAGCTTGCTAAAACTTTGAGTATCAAAATGTTATTCTTTACTTATTTAACAGATGTTGAAATCTCTTTGAAGGTTGACACGATGCCCCCCGGTTAAATTGTGACATTAAAGACGGGCCATTAGATATTTGAGGGTGGGGATCGTGCACAACAAAAGCAAAATCAAAAAAGCTTCATATATTCAGCCATCCCAAGACAAATTTGGGAAGTATGCTCAAGGGCTATCGGAGAAGGCTAGAATCCTGACGTTTCTGAATGTTGGTTCAAAGTTACACCGCGGCAAAACGGTATGCTCCGCTGGCCGAAAGAACGAAGGCTCTGCTATCAAATTCAAAATTACCGAGGGCTTCAACTTCTTTAGTAAATCATTTTATAACTTAGTAAACTCACAGTGAATTACAAATTAAGAAAACTTCAACCTGTTAAAGTCTTAGGCTTATCTTTTAAGTAGTTTTCTTATTTTTCGACAAAACAGTTCATAAATGCATACTTTTAAGCAGAAATTTTAAAATCACGGCATTTGCCTGTTGTTTCATTTTAGTTTTCGCGGGAAACTGGGGGCGGCCGCGCGCCGACAAGATATAGCAAATACGCATGCGTGTGACGCCATTTAGGAAGTGTTCATTATGGCGCAGTGGGTGCCAGGGTGGCGCAGTGGTTAAGCGCTTCGCCTCTCACCCCTGTGGCCCAGGTTCGATTGCCGGACGCGGCGCCAAATGTGAGTTGAGTTTGTTGGTACCTCGCCCCTGATCCTAGGGTTTTTCTCCGGGTTCTCCGGTTTTCCTCCCTCCACAAAAACCAACACGCTAAATTCCAGTTTGATCTGTGGATTACCCGGGACCTGGCTTTGATCAGCCCCCATGGTTGTTTCAGGTCTCGTTAGAAATTCAGAGTTACTCCAAGGGTGAGCTAAAATGCAGCCCACACATGACCACAGGTAGCCCAAAGCAAGATTAGTATTGCGTTTTTCCTCGTCGAAGCAATAAGGAAGATATTTTAAATACCAAGCGAAATCTATCAGAAAACAACATTGTCGTATTAATAAATTAGCGGAAGTTCTTTGAGTTTCCTAAAGTTATAATTATCGAAGAAATGATTGAAGCGGCTCGCGAGGGTGTACACTGAGAATGCAGAAAGTTTAAACAACATGAAAATGTTTCGTAAGCATTAGTACGTGCGTTCTGATTGGCTGTTACAAGGGATTGCAAGAAGCTACGTAAACATAGGCAACACTCGATAATTTCTCAACATTTTCCTCTTTTTATTTTATTTCATAAAAGAAAGCAAATGGTTGCGTTTCTAGTATTTGTGCGTCAACGTACTCTGTAGAATATAGGTGATTTTATTCAAAACCTGAAAGTTTTGTCATTCATGACCGCGGATCATATGGGTACAATTTCGAAATCCCAGTCACGGTGTGATTCACGAACAACAAAAGGCAAATACTGATTAATAAGCAGTTAGAGAGGAATTTAATTGCTTTGAAAACAACATGTTCTGGTTTTTTTAAATCTGTTGAAGCCCAAAAAAATGAACAAAAGAAGGTAAGATTAAATTGGAGAGAAAATAGGTCCAGCTGATACTAAAACACGATAGTTACCACCAAAAGAACGAGCCGCATCAACAACAACAACTTTATTCGGACTCTTATAGCGGCAATGATTTACATGTAAATATATAGAAAAATTTAATAGCAAGAGAACTGGGACACCTGAAATAGTAACACAAACTAATCGAGTCAGGCATCCCAGGCATCACAAGCATCCGGCATCAAGACTGCAGTGCTTTGTTCCCTCTGAAAAGCCTTATAGTGCGACTACTGAAAGCGGGGCCACTTAGACAACGAGAACCAATCACATTGCAGAACGAAAACAAATCATTCCAACTTCGGTTATTTCAGCAAATTATTGTCGAGTACAACACAATAGCATTACACCTAACTCAAAGTTGGAATTATTTGTTTTCGTTCTACAATGTGATTGGTTCTCGTTGTCTCAGTGGCCCCGCTTTCAGTAGTCGCACTGTAAACAGTTTATCAATATTTCCAATTTGAAGATAACAAACCTTGATACGTTTTATGTTTTAAATCCTCCCTGGCCTAGGCTTTTATTCACAGAGAAAACCCCGCACTTACCAAAAGATCTCATGACATTTACATTGGGGACTTCGCATCATTGTTGTGTTTGCTCTGATTTCCTGTCACTTTTTCCAACGCTCTGGGTCATCTTGGCGGTTCTAACTACAAAGCAGCTCATAAGGACGTGCGAGGATTAAAAAATAAACGAAATGAAATTCTAAACTTATACGATAGAAACGCCAAAAGGGTTCGATAGTACGCGCGCTCTGATTGGCTGTCACCCGTGATTTTATGAGACTATTCAAATACGGGCATGATTTAAAAGATTTTCTTAAACTAAACTAAAATAATAAGATAATTGCATCGGTTTGAAGTGTCAACGAAACAAGCTGTTTCTTTGTAAAACATCGAAAACCCATAAAGAAAAAAAATGTTTCTTAGCAAAAGACAAAAATCCAGAAAGAGAGATTAGTAAGATGGTTGCCTGCAACAATGCGATTGAGATTAGTAATATTTATGATTTGAAAAATCATGCAAAGACCTGCAAACCTTCGTCAAGTTGATTATTTGCAAAGACCAGAAAGTTGGTTCGTTGTATAAACAGATGATTTTATTTCTATAGTATTTAGCAACGTTTTAAGTAATGGTCCGGATAAGAACTGCAGTATCTACGGCAAGGAATGTTAAAAGGTGTTAATTTTCTATTATTCTTTCTTGTAATTTCATCAGTTGGTTGATACTTATAAATTCAATAGAAACCCATCGAAATAATGCGTTTTCATTGATGTATTGTATCGTGTTTGTGCTTCATCCTAATCCTAATCTTTTTGTCGCTGTTGGTATAGTTTCCTTGGTTACCTGTTTGGCAATCATTTTCGTGTGTTATTACAAGGCCTACACGCTGCTACAACAACACTGCAATAATCAAGTTCATGCAGCAAACATTCATGACAACAATAACACAAACAGTCTTGATGTCCACAAGTACAGAAAGACCTTAAACACTATGTTATTGGACTTCTTCTTCTCTTTTATACTCCTCTTGTATGTACTTTTGTTGTGTGGAAATTTGATGAAATTGGTTTTCAGGAATCGGAAATATTTACCTTTGCCAGTTAGCGTATGCTTTACAGTTATTGTGATGAACTCTCTTTTCACTCCTTTGTTGTTCATTGTGACGCTTCCGGACATGCGACAAGCGTGCGGAAGATTATTGAGATCTTTATTTAATGAGTAAACCGATATTCGCTAAAAATCCTGAAAGTCTTTTTAACGAGTTTGACTAATGGTCGTGGGTCGTGGGTACATGTCGTGCGTCGTGGGTACAAGTCGTGGGTGTGGGTACAAGTCGTGGGTAGGGTTTTTGTCTTTACTGCCAATATTAAATACTAGCAGAGACCCGCGGAACTTAGGGATGGACCATTATATTTTTAGGGGGGGGGTTGTGCAAATACCTCAAAGCAATTCGAACACAGGATTTGAAAAGGAAAAAAAATGCTGCACAATAAACTGAAGGGAAAAAAATCGTGCAAGCAAACGGGGTGACTAAAATATTCGTGCAGAACTTTCAGTCATACAAAAAAATTCAGAAATAATTGCCCAACCCTCCCCCCAACCCCCCCCCCCCTCCCCAAATATAACGGTCCATCCCTTACATGATATCAACAAATATGATATAGTAGCATAGTCTAACCGGCTAACGGACTCCTGACACAATGCAATGGCCTGTGTACTGGAGCAGTGGAGGTGTTTAGCGTAAGTTATATTTTGATAGAAAAGGCAATATCTTACGGATCTCCGTTAATTTCTCAAACCGATGAACACAATTATACCTATTGTCGAGAAAGTGCCAAAACTGACGATCACAGGCAGCTCGAGTTATGGATTCGTGTGATAAAAACAAATATGGTCGCCAAAAGAGCAATGATCGAAGCAGAAAAAAACGGAATAAAAACAATAATCAAAAGCCCAGTTATTTGAATGTCTGGTTGTAGTGAATTTATGGTCTGAAGAGCCTACTATTAATAGTTGGGCGATGAAACAGTTGTTTTTTATATTTAAGAACACCGGAAACTACAGAGAACAGACATGGACAAAATATATTGCTCTTAGTCTTACTCTTAGACACACCATAGAGTTGTAAGATAAAAAAATGAACGGCATTTTCCACGGACCACATTTCTAACTGTGTTTGAATACCTGGTCTTACCTCGTTCGGCCGTTTGACTTCGGCCGCTGCGCCTGGCGATAGGACCGGGGCGATAGGTTTTCCCTAAAACATTCCCGTTGTCTCGGCGTAAACTCGATGGCCTGCTCGCCCAGGTTTTCCCTAAAACAGTTTCTTGTAAACTCGATGGCTTGCTCGCCGAGGTTTTCCCTAAAACAGATTCCTGTAAACTCGATGGCTTGCTCGCCCAGGTTTTCCCTAAAACAGATTCCCGTAAACTCGATGGCTTGCTCGCCCAACTATAAAGTGTATAACTTGAGAAAACTCATTTCTTTTTAACATTATTTCCTCAAATTCAACCAAGACCAAGAGGCAAGTTGACAGAGCAACTTTTCGCATGATTCGTCGTCTTCGTCGTCTTCGTTGGCGCCATTTTCAGACGCGTGCGGTCGCGAGCGTCCTCACCTCCATATTAGGATATCGATCGAGGGAGACTGGGAAAGAGCGTTACACACACTTACAAACTGACACGACACCGCGGAAATACGTTTTGTGACGTCACTTCCGTTGATCAGCAGTCGGCGCCATTAGAACCGGTTTCTTAGAACATTACCATGCATTCATCTGCGTAAAACTGAACAGACAAGTTTGATTTGAGAACTTCAATATGCAAAATGGAGCTCAAAATATTGCACCAGAAGTCTTGCATTATTTAATCGCTAATATAGAATTGTCAACTTTAATTGTAATGCAAAAGCTTTTTTTAATTAGCTTAAGCTTATATTAGTTGACCAAATTGCAGTTTTTCGGATGTTTACCTTCTGTTTTTTTCGCACCACCTTCATTTACTGGTAAAGCCTCTTGGGTGCCGCTTCTTTCTGGAATTTGTTGAAACAGTGAGTTCCAGGGTTGTAGCTGGGGGGAATGTGCTCCGGCTTTGTCCAATCTTGGTGTGTTTTTATTGGTACCTTTTAGGGGTCAAAATTAGCTTGAGCCACGCCCATTTTAGTACCCTGGTCGAAACGAACATTTCCGACGAGCATCCACGGCCCTTATATATGGGAGTCCCTCCCCCGGGATGAAGACACCGGGAATGGCCCAAGTCGACGGAGACTTGGAACCATTTAAGCCTCTGGCTTTGGCCTTTCTTCTTTCTTCTTGTTAATAAATTGAATTGAGACGAGCATCGTTTTTCTGGGGTGGCGCAGTGGTTAAGCGCTTCTCTCACCTCTGTGGCCCAGGTTCGATTCCCGGACGCGGCGCCATATGTGAGTTGAGTTTGTTGGTATCTCGCCCTTGTACCGAGGGTTTTTCTCCGGGTTCTCCGGTTTTCCTCCCTCAAAAACCAACCTAAATTCCAATTCGATCCTGGAGTTCGTCGGAATACTTAAATATAAGTCTCTGGCTTGGGAGACCCGGTAACGGCTTCCTGTATCTTCGACGTAAAATAAACCATTTATTTATTATTTATTTATATTTCATTTTCCGGACGAAGTCTGTCAAAATGGCGCTGACAGAGGAATAGTGTTGAAGCTAGTCTTCCATACCTACAGGTATCTGTAGTGCTTAAACTTCCATGGCAAGTAGAAGAATAATGCCATGTCCGAGCGAGCACACGGCATGTTACGAAATGAAAAAAATCGTTACCGTATAAACTCGCACTCGCTTTCACGACGAGTGTGCCTTTTGCTTCGTCGGGTTTAAATCGTGTGCAAGCTCCATTTTTCTTGTGCACAATTTATTTTACGGAACAGTTATTGAACTAAGTCGTAATGAAGTATGGAGGCTAAGTATTGTGTTTCTTGGCTAAGTGTTGGGGTTTTCCAAGGCATGTACAAAATACGAAAGTTATATTTTGAATCTGCCGGCGTTTCTAATTTATTGCGAATGACCGCTGACTAGCAAAATAAGTGATCGCATCGGCAAAAACGTATTTCCGCGGTGTCCACTGACACACACTTAGCGTATTATTATATAAGATTATTTTAATTTTATTAAATTCTGTAAAAAAAACTGCGGCCGGTTTTCGCGAAAAAGGGCCATACTTAATTCTGAGTCGTTTAAATCACGGAATTCGGCATCTTTTTTCACACAACAGTTGAAATTAGTCAAACATCAAAATTAATTCGCGATAAATTTAAGTAAACAAGAATTGGATAAAACCCATATATATGTTGTTGCATGTTTTCTAAAACGACTTAAATTGCCAGGTTTTGGCCTGTAGTCTGTAGATTTTACTGACCACCGGTTTTGATTGCGACTCGCACATTGTCAGAAATTCATGCCACGCGTGCGCACTAGGCATTAAATTTCATCAATAAACAGAACCGGAGTTGCTCAGAATTTTACAGTAGTTTGTATGGAAGTTTTTTGGGGGGATACATTGGGTGATGGTATTATAGCGAAACTCATTTGTCCCGATCAAAGCGATTTCTAAATCATATTGCCTTCCGTAAAATTGTATTCTTTCAAGTTATAACGAATAATTATGGCTTCGAAAAGAATCTGAAATGAGTTAACTGACCTCCATGTTATGACCTCCATGTTGACAGCAATCTCCTTCCTTTCAGCCGTTATGATGGTTGCTCTGATCAACTTTACAATATAAAACTCGGGTGGTTATTGTTTTGTCCCGATTCAGCCGAGTAGTTTAAAAGACGTTATATTGCCCAGATAGATCCAAATATAACTTCACATTATCCTCGAGCTGCGAATTGCGAACAAATATGAGTAATTTTAAGATTTTTCGACGGCCACAGCAGGGAAGAATGCCGTAAACACGCAAGTCCTTTGCACATCTCTTGCCTCTCTCTTCGAAACGCTTTGTCCGCCATTTCTCTCTCGGTTTGCCTGTACAAGCCTGGGAACTGGTATATTCTTAACTGTTCTTTCATTGGCTCTATTATAACTTTCATATATAAGAGCTTGTCTGATAGGGCTAAAAAAATAACGCGGCATTGAAATATAATATGCAAAACTAAATCGTGACTGTATTCCCTGTAAACGTACTCGGTTACACTGTTTACCTCCCGCTTGGCTATTAGCCGCTCTACTAATAATAATCCGACATAGCTAGAACTTTCCAACCACGCAGTTCATAAACACTAGAAGCCTTTCGAATTCGACCGCTTTCGCAATTCGCTTCGAGCAGTACAGTGTTTGGCCTGGAATAATGGCTGAGCGAGCCTGAGAACAAGTAATTTATGATGGGCAGGCAGATTTGCATAATTTTATACCCCGCCCACAATGGCATGAATTTCTGACCATGACAATTTGGTCAAAGTGAGAAGTCTTAAATACATGTACCATTCAAACCAAAGTTCAAGTCAGCTGAGAAGTTACTTGGTAACGAACTAGCTGTCGGTGTTAGGCGAGGTGGCCTGGGGAAGAGCGTTACAGAGAGGACGACAAGAGTCCAATATAGAAGATTCATTTATTTGACTCAATATACATACAAAATTAGTAAGATAAAGACAAAAAGCTAACTAGAATGACAAGAATACGTTGGAAGGCAAAAAAATGGTGTGAGGACAAAAAAAGGAAGGATGGGAGGGGACAGGATGGAATGCCTGCCCGCAACTCAGTTATTTAAAAAAAGTCGGGTTTCTGATTGGTGCGGTACTGGCAATATTGATTGTCACCAGTCATTCATTCGTCAATATCGAGGCAGACTTCAGCGAAGAAGACTGAAATCGCGCTAAGAGAGATCGATTCTTGTTAGCTTGGGGGAGACTTATTTTGCTATTCTTCCAACGGGTGTTTTTTTCCTAATCTCAGATTTGAGAACTCATGATGTCAGAAGGGAACTTTAAAAAAAGTTTGAACTTACATCAATCTGATTATTTGCTAGGTAATCAAACACGCTGTCCTTAACTTTTTTCCAGTCAAGTCCTAGCTGGAAAGCAGCGGCGCGATAGAAGCAATTTCCATCTGCTTCACGGGGGTCAAAACTTAACAACCATAAACTCCCGGTTATAAGCCCTGCATGGGCTAAACTCAGAATTAAATATGGTCGAAATTCGGGTATGTTTTCATTGCAACTACCTTTTTTCGCGAAAACTGGCCGCAGTTATTCAGTACATAATTTAATAAAATAAAAATAGCATTTAATATTGGCAGTAAAGACAAAAACCCTACCCACGACTTGTACCCACGACTTGTATCCACCCACGACTTGTACCCACACCCACGACGCACGACATGTACCCACGACCCACGACACACGACCATTAGTCAAACTCCTTTTTAACCACACATTGGAAAACGGATTTGTATAGAAACGAAAACACTTGCACAATTTTAGGCAATATTTAAGTCTTTTGTTTAGTTGACGTGGCGCTAAATGTAAAACAATGGCTGCTCTACCAGCTGTACAAAACATTTAAACCTTGCGCAAGATTGTGAAAGTGGCCCATATATAAAGTACTATTTCATATACGAATCACGGAATTATACGAGGGTTTCAAAATTCTGATGGCGATAACAAATCTTGGTTCATGTTATTCATTCTTGATTTTACAAAGCCACAATTCTGACCGCAACCAAACATCTGATGACATTTATATTGGGGACTTCGCAACTGCAATTGTCAATGGTGTCGTTGCTCTTCCCATCACATTTTCCAACGCTCTGGTCATATTGGTGATTCTAACAACACCGCGGTTCCAGACACCTTCTTACTATCTGTTGATGAGCTTGGCTCTGTCAGATCTTCTGGTTGGACTCGTGTGCCAGCCGCTACTGGCAGTTTCGGGTTTCTTATTTGCGTTTGATTCTTGGGAAATAGCATGCACAATAAACAGACCAGTTGGTTTCATATCAGCGTTTGGCCTTGGAGGAGTTTCACTCCTTACAAACACTGCTATAAGTATAGATCGGTTTCTAGCCATTCATCTGAGATTATCGTATCGCACGACGGTAACTGCTCGACGAGTTTCTACTGTCATCGTATTTTTCTGGAGTTGTTCATTGATGTATTGTATCGTGTTTATGCTCCATCCTGATCCTAATATTTTTGTCGCTATTGGTATAGTTTCCTTGGTTACCTGTTTGGCAATCATTTTCGTGTGTTATTACAAGGCCTACACCATGCTACAGCAACACTGCAATAATCAAGTTCATGCAGCAAACATTCATGACAACAATAACACAAACAGTCTTGATGTCCACAAGTACAGAAAGACCTTAAACACTATGTTATTGACAGTTGGACTTCTTCTTCTCTTTTATACTCCTCTTGTCTGTACTTTTGTTGTGTGGAAATTTGATGAAATTGGTTTTCAGGAATCGGAAATATTTACCTTTGCATTTAGCATATGCTTTACAGTTATTGTGATGAACTCTCTTTTCACTCCTTTGTTGTTCATTGTGACGCTTCCGGACATGCGACGAGCGTGCGGAAGATTACTGAGATCTTAATGAGTAAACCGATATTCGCTAAAAATCCTGAGAGTCTTTAAAAACTTCATCGAATAACACGTTAAGCTTTAGAGTAATGATTTCTTTCTTTTTTTATTGGTATCTGGATCCGGTTGGGAGATGACCAAAAATCCATTGAGAGAGAGATAAAGATCATTAATGCATTTGAAGAGTCGTACACTTGGACCTCATGATGTTGCTCGAACAGATGATTCAAATTTTAACTCGTGGATGTGTGTATGCGCAAAAACTCACTCAGTAAGGCGTTTAACAGTCAAGAGCCTGTCAATTTATCTTGAAGTTATTTTCTTAATGCACATTGTAAATCAGATGTGATTGTTGCCACTTTAACTACCTGTAAACACCTTGTAATTCATGTGATGTGTTAATAAATAATTATTGTTATTCTTTTCGCTTAGGTAAACTGTTCACTTCTCAGAAATGATAATATCCGCGGACAAATATCAGTGCATAATTCAACGCATCAGTAGGTTATTTGTTTATCATTCAAAAATCTATGGTTCTTTATGAATTAGATTTCAGATTTTTTATTTTTACTCGGCCTGCGTAAGCGGCTCCGATTCTTCCATTCGGCTCTGTATATATATGTTCTTTTTAACTCGTGGATGCGCGCAAGAACATAAAGGAGTTATCAGGATGGTTATACAATAACCCAAAGAAAACGCTCTCATTGGTTGAAAGCCGTGTCTGCATGAGGCTCAGTGTAAACATAGAATGACATCATACATTCTCATATCAAAATCATTGCACACAGAAAAGTACATTGGCTATTGGTCATCGCTTTGAAGTAAATGCGATTTTATTTGAGAGAGAGAACAACTTCAGTCGTATTACAAGTTTATAAGGTGGCTTACCTGTTGATACCGGAACTTGAACGCTACAAATTCTCTCTACTGCAGCTCCCGCCATACCAAAGGTCACAAGAAAAATAGTACGAAATCATGACGAAATGGAATTTATCAGTAATTTGTACCACTCTAAACTTGAGAAACCTAAATGTTCTATACACCAGAATAAATACTGCAAATTTATTCTTCTATCTGAATTCAGCGGTAAGTAGTCAGTTCAGACATGCGTATTCAAGCTAAACCCAGTTTTCCTCTGCTTGGTAGTTCCTAAACCAGTAACGCCTTGTAAAAAATCACTTTACTCGCGAAAGCAAATTCAAATTTATACGATCGAAATCTTAATATAATCACCCCAAACAGTTACCAGTTGCAGATTAGATGTTACTTAACTTTGATTTGAAGGTAAGTGGAAGTCATATAACATTTTATTTGTTTTATAAGGCAAAATAGCTCCCAAATTCATGTATTTTTGAGTGAAATATAATGACTGGGCCGATACCGGAAGGCTTTTGTACGCAATGACTTTGATATGCGTTTTTGCTTTTTTTCTGCATAAAAAAATGCGAAAATAACTGAAAATTACCCTAACTTAAAAACACATGTAACTAGTTTTCTAAGGAAGGTTGTTCAGAAGTATCTACGGAGAAAACGAGCTACACTGGACAGCACTGATTTTCACTGACAAGATTGAGCCGGTCGGGGCTCAAGCAAATTCAGTTAACGTTTAAGTTAAAATATTTAGTTCAGATTCTTTATATAATTAGAACAACAATTGTAGTAAACTATATGTACTAGAACCATTCAGAAAATGTACAAATTGCTAAGTACACAAAGTCCGAGTGGGAAGGTCAATCAAAGTCAATTGGTATTTCTTCAAGTTTTTTTCAATGCCGGTGACAAAAACTACAGAAACTGGAACTTTATAAAACGATCATGTGTCACATTGAATCAATGAGGAAAAAATTGGTTCGATTCACTCGGATAAGTTTGGGAGAATTCTCAAGTTGTTGTGTAAACCCGACACCGAAACTTCCCCTCGTGTTGGCATCAGGCTATGTAAACACGGTAAACGTTTTCTATTTCTTAAATGCTTGGCATACAATGTTCTTCTGCCTGCCATCACCAGTATTGTTAATCTGTCATTGGAAACTTCTACTGTGCCTGACCGGATGAAGGAATCAGCTTTAGCTCCATTACTAAAAATACATTCTTTAGACGTTTTGCAAATTTTAGACCGGTCTCTAACCTCATGCTTGTCTCTAAGATTATCGAGAAGGTTGTCGCTTTACAACTTAAAGACTACCTATGCATCAACAATCTCAATGAACTCTTTCAGTCCGAATACAAACAGTTCCATAGTAGCGAAAGCGCACTTGTACGAGTACAGAATGACGTATTACGTGGCCACTGATGGTCATGAAGCTGTCATACTCTTCTTGATTTATCGGCGGCTTTCGACACAGTACACTATGACATACTACTCTCTAGGTTATCTTCTAGATCTGGCATTAAGGGAAGTGCTTTAGAGTGGTTTCGATCATATCTTAGAGATCGAAAGCAATTTGTCTGCATCGATGGTGTGAAGTCAACCACTCAACATCTGAACTGCGGCGTCCCTCGTAATCAGTTCTGGGACCAATTCTGTATTTGTTATACACTGCACCACTTTAAGGAAGCATAATATGTCCTTCCATTTATATGCCGATGACATTCAAATGCCGGTTTGCAACATGCCGACCCTCTGTTGATGGTCATGCAGTTACAGTCCTCAATTTTAAAGGTTGAAGCGTGTGACATGGAAATCGATCAATGTATGAGCAGCAATAAACTTAAACTTAACAAGGATAAAACTGAACTTCTAATGTTAAGTTCGCGTTTCCGTCCACAGCCACCGTTAGTCTCTCTTTGTGTTGGCGATGAGGTTATTCGTCCCTCTGAGTCGGCTAGAAACATTGGAGTCATTTTTGATAGGTCTTTAACTATGAATGATCACGTCAATGCTATATGTAAGTCAGCTATTTTATCATTTAAAGTGCCAGTACGACGAAATTTGACCATTTCTTTTGCCACTTTTTTGTATTCCATAAGAACAAACAGTGGCAGAAATATCCAAATCAGTGAAAAAAGTTTGCAAAGGGGCCAATTAGACCATGCACACATTTTAAAGAGAGTTTACCGTCAAAATCACGTCCGCCATTACGCGAATCCGTTCCCGTGGGCGAGGAATGCCTAGTCATTTTTTAGCGTATGTGACGTCATACACTTAACGCATCGTTCTCAAGTTGCTTCGAACCCATACATTTCTTCTTATATTGTCTACAAACTCACACTGCGAATTTTGCTGTGGTTTAGTAAATAACGACCTAAAATCTGCATCAGAGTCTTCAGAACATAGTAATGTGTCTTTCTGTTTAAATTTATTGCCGGATGTTGATGATTTAGGGGGAAATAGAGCCGCTGGCGACCGAGTTGAAAGCTGGACGAATTTCGCTTGGGAAGTGGCCTGCTAGTAAGTAGTGCTAGCTAGTAGAGGTTTCTTATCTTTTTGGGGAATTTTTTTCCCAGGGTATTTTCCCTGGTTCGGCTTTCAGGTTGTGCTGTTACTGGATCCGGGCTACAGGGAGAATTCAGCGGAGAAATCACTAAGGTAATGATCAGCATTTTATAAGTCCTAAGTTTGTTCATTGTTTATAGTGAAACCCGGATTGCTAGTTCGTAAATAAGAGATCGAGAATTATCTGAGTCCCGGCAATACGGATTTTCCGGCGAATCTACATTCTAAAATACAATGTAATTGCTATAAAATTAAATCGCTCTCTTGTCTAACATGAAATCGTGAATGATAAGAATTTACTAGAGACTAAAAAAATATATTGAAACTGACTGATCTGCAGCTTTTACAGCTAGTGGCTATCACAGAACCAAACTTCGCGTCCCCCGTTTCTGTTTGACACACAAACAACTGAAAAAAGGTACTTCATGAAATAATATTGGTGGTTTCTTCTGTGGTTTATTGTCTTGCAAATAAAATTAGCAGTAAATTAAAAGGCATACTACATCGATAGGTTTATCTGTTTTTATGAAACAGCAATATGAGTTATTTATGATAAACTATGTTCTCAGCAAACGTAGCCGCTTATTTTTCGGTCAATCTATACTAGTACGGTCTTACCGGCTATTCCATGTGATACAAACAATTATGGAGAAGCTTCTGTCCTCAAAACGTACACAAACCATCCTTGCATGAGGCTTGAAGAGAATTACAAACCGGCGTATTGTTGGTACTCAACTAGAAGGCTTGAATGTAGCGAAATGCCAGCTTATTGCTACAGTCCTGTACAATGCACAAACTTGAACGAATATTTCTATTCAAAACGTTTTGTTTGCTTTTCAAAGCGGGAAAATGGTACACTTTCTTACTACCAGTATGTTTACTTAGTTTGCGTGAAGGTTTGTATGGGAAAAGTAGCCACACGTGTTGTTGTGGCACAGGAAGCCCAAGCTCTGTTTATGTAAATTTAATTTATAAGGGTTTGTATGGAAATTTTTAAATCTGGTTTTTCGATAAATATACTGTAATAAAGTGAATAAAACTTACCTGGTGTCTATGATCTGTGTCTTGGCTGTGTCTGTACGTATAGTTTCAGCGAATTTGGGCGAATTTTGAATCCCTTACTCTTCATACTATAGAAGAAATGAAAGGTAGGAGACGAACTTCAAATCTCGGGTTCAAAGCCACTCACATTTGGGTCGATTTTTTCACGAAAATCACATCGATTTTACATTCTATCCCCATCAGCATACGCAGTGATAAATTTCCAGTCTATCTGTGCCAACCAAACGAAGATATCTGTATTTGCCGAGCTACAATCCACTATTGAGTCCGCCAAAATCTCGCCATAAGCAGCCATCTATGCCCGTGACTCGCCAAAGTGGTGCCAACACAGGAAACCCAAGCTCTGTTTATGGCTGTTGGGAATTTTTAAATCTAGCTTTTCGATAAATATATTGCAATAAAATGAATAAAACTTACCTGGTGTTTATAGCCTGTGTCTTGACTATGTTTGTATGCAGTTGCAGCGAATTTAGGCGAATTTTAAATCCTTTCTCTGCAACTAACGAAAGCTAGATTTAAAAATTCCACAGCTTGGGCTTCCTGTGTTAACGGTTTTGGCACCACTTTGGCGAGTCACGGGCATAGATGGCTGCTTATGGCGAGATTTTGGCGGACTCAATAGTGGATTGTAGCTCGGCAAATACAGATATCTTCGTTTGGTTAGCACAGATAGACTCGAAATTTATCACTGCGTATGCTGATGGGGATAGAATGTAAAATCGATGCGATTTTCGTGAAAAAATCGACCCAAATGTGAGTGGCTTTGAACCCGAGATTTGAAGTTCGTCTCCTACCTTTCATTTCTTCTATAGTATGAAGAGTAAGGGATTCAAAATTCGCCCAAATTCGCTGAAACTACGTACAGACACAGCCAAGACACAGATCATAGATACCAGGTAAGTTTTATTCACTTTATTACAGTATATTTATCGAAAAGCCAGATTAAAAAATTCCCATACAAACCCTTATAAATTAAATTTACATAAACAGAGCTTGGGCTTCCTGTGGTTGTGGGAAGTTTTGACTGTGACATTTCCCAGTCACTCGTTGAAAGAATCAGTCTCGCCGGCCGGCTAAAACTTTTCAGAGCGTCTTTCTTGACTTTCTATTTTCGTTCTAAACATAGTTTGAAAAAACCTCCAACTCGACGCAAATTTGTGCGAATTACTTCAAATTTTCACAGATTGTTCGCAATTTATATCAGCTAAAAAACTATGTCGGCGATTTTTTTAATTTTTAAAAGAGAGGCGCCGAGAGCGATTCCCGCATCTATACTTGGATTGCGTTAGCAGTTTCACGAAGACCAAAATATCTTCAGAACGGCTTCGAATTTCCACAATCGCCGACATAGTTTCGTAAACAAGGTCTGTGGGAGTCCAGAAAAGCAAACAGATCTTAAATTCGTCAAATTGCCGTGGAGTTGGAGCTCTTGGAAACCAACTCGCTTGTTCGGAAAAGAAGTTTATTTAAAAATCGCACTTTTATCAAACTTACAAACCTTAGGTATATCGTTGTAGCCAATTTTATAAGCTTTAAATGAGGTATAATTTATCTAAATACGACGAATATTCGAGACGCTACTTAATTTTATCCGGAACAGTACCCTGAAGGTATACGATAACCTTAAGTGTATGACGTCACGTACGCTAAAAAATGACCAGGCCTTCCTCGCCCACAGGAACGGGTTCGCGTAATGGCGGATGTAAAATTCAAGATTCGGAGTTCAAAAAATAAGTTAGACTTCCCGTCGTCGTATCGAAAAACGGTTTGAACTTGTAATAATATAGCCACTCTACTTTACGAATATGAGAAAAAATTGATATGTCAAAATTTGATCGTAGGGGCACTTTAAGGAATATAAGTAAGATTAGGAAATATTTAAGTCTTAATACTACGAAAATTCTTATTCATACCTTCGTCACTGCGAAATTAGACCATTGCAATTCTTTACTTTATTGCCTGTCTATATATTCGTTACAGAAACTCCAGTATGTACAGAACGCTGCTGCTCGTCTTGTTACCTACACTCATAAATATGAACACATTACTCCAGTTTTAGTCGAACTGCATTGGTTACCAATTGAACAGGGTATCTTATTATTAACTTTTAAGGCATTGAATGGACTTGCTCCTTGTTACTTAACTGACATTATTGAACATTATAAACCGGCGAGACAACTTCGTTCCTCGTCGTTAGTCAGCCATTTATGAGTTCCCACTTTTAATCTAAAGTCATATGGTTATCGAGCCATTTCAGTTTCTGCTCCTAATATAAGCTATGGAATAACCTTCCACTGGAAATTAGGACTTGCTCCAACGTTGCTGCTTTTAATTCACTTGACGTTGCTCAAGTCCTCATCGACGGTTCCCCTCTTGCTACTAATTGCAAAGTTACCGCAAGGGTATACGTTGGCGAGCAGCTGTGGGAGATGTAGGTGCTCATTCAGAAGCGCGCCAATAGTGACGCAAAACCCTTGTACGTTTTCATGGCTAACTCGCTTAATAATAATGGCAGGTCGCTCAAACTTTGACAGACATGGTATTGGGTCCCCCTAAATCAATTAGTGGTGATGGCATAACGATGACGTCATCGGTCACGTGATTTTTAGTACATGCCCGTATCTCCCTCGCTTCTAATGCCAGGCGGCTCCAACTTTGACAGACATGATATTGGGTCCCCATGAATCACTTGGTGGTGATGTCGTAACGATCACGTTATCGGTCACGTTGTTTTACAGGCTACACAAGCTGTAACAACAGCAACAAAAATGTTGAATATTTCCGCATGTTCACCCTTTAGAACACACTAAAATATACTGTACATCCACGAGTTCGCCATTGCGACGCTATGTTTTAACTCGTGCATGCGCACAAGCGCAGAGACGAGTTATCGGTATGGTTGGGGAAATCGCGTCACTCACTCACTCGCTCACTCTCTAAGCTGTTAGCAGGATGGAATGCCTGGAATGAAAATTGAGAATAATAATAATAATCGATATTTTATTTAATTAGTAATTGAACGTCGATGTGGAACATTAATTGCTGTTGGAATTGACGTTTCTGAAGTCCTCATCCGCCCGTTCCCTTCTTGTTCTTTCTGTACAGCTATTATCAACTCTTTTATATGTGTGCCAGCAGCCCTGTATATCCATGTGGGAGATGTATGTGATCATTCAGCCGCGCTTACCTGGGTCCCACTGATAGTGACGTAAAACACTTGTATGTTTTTATGCCTAACTCGCTTAATATTAATGGCAGGTGGTTCAAACTATGACAAACTTAACATGGTATTGGGTCGCCATGAATCACTTGGTGGTGATATCGTAACGTTGACGTCATCGATCACGTGATTTTAAGTACACTCCCGTATCTCCCTCATTTCTAATGGCAGGCGGCTCAAACTTTAACAGGCATGGTATAGAGTCCCCATAAATCACTTAGTGGCGATGGCATAACGATAACGTCATCGGTCACGTGATTTTACAGGCTACACAGGCTACACAGGCTATCACAACAGCAATAATAACTTACACTTTCAACATTTCGACATGTTTACCCTTGAAAGCACACTAAAATACACTTTGCATCCACGAGTTCGCCATTGGTTGCGCTATGTTTTTTTCGGCGTTGCAAGTGGGAAATTGCATAATAGGTCCATTACCGTGCTGTCGATGTGGGATAAATGAGTTCCTCCAGGAGCCCATTACCAGGAGCGTTCCTATGTCATGGACTGGGCCTCCAGCACAGGAGTAGATGTGGCTATATTTAGAATTGCTGGTTTTGACTTGACGTCATAGCCGCCATGTTGGTGCCCTTAAACAATAGTTCCTCGTTAGCTTCTTTTGTTGGGGCACCAACATCGCCGCCATGCCTTTGTCATGTGAATCTCTAGGGATTGGATGAAAACCAGCAATTCGAATGCTCGCGTTGAAAGTGAGAAGAATGATAATGAATAATAATGAGAAGTGACGTTAGCTATCTGATTGGCTAAGACAACATGGCCTTTGTTTATTTCGCGCGAAATGCAATTCTAAATAAAGCCACATCTACTTCTGTGCTGGGAACAGACCCAATGAGGAAGATGGGCGCTCCTGGTAATGGGCTCCTGGTTCCTCAGATTACACGGCTACTGCGCCGATGTGTCAGACTTTAATTTGATATGCAAGATTATATTTACCTTTTAACTTCTTCTCAAAATTATGATTCTTGTAAAGAAACTTTTATTGACCCAAAATACACGAATCTGTTATATAATTTGCTGCAATTCTTGCTTTTTTTAAAAGCACACTAACTATACATTCAATCAACGTTATACATTCAAACAGCTACTGACAACAGAACTAGCTCTGTACCTCGGCATATCCCCTCAAGACGATCTGACCTCGTGCTAATCCGTTAATGTATTTTGTCTAAGTTTTCAGATAAGGCGTTTAGATGTCATGTTAAAAGCACATTAGCCTGAAGATAAACATTGATAAACTGAATGGTTAACCCTTGTTCTGCCAAAGATGAGAGAAGTCGTTTCCTGTTTTAAGTATGCATAAATATTAACCATGCTAACTCACGCGTGTCTGAACTGTTGCCGCTAATTACTAATTACATCACAGATCAATCATTTTTTCCGATATCTTCCATGTGACTTGGGGCGAGAAAGTTCTCACTACCTGTGACAGTGCTAGGGGCCCTTTTAATTACTGAAGCGTAGACTTTGACAAAACTACAGCTCAACGTTTACTTGGATTTATGGAATCAAAATACATTTTTGATCGAGAAAACTCATGTTCATTATTTTTATTTATTTTATGATCTTCGGAGATGTCGCGCGGAACTCGCATGCATGACTTGTACACGGCTGGTGTCAAATAAAACTCGTCAACACTGCCGCCTATCATTCTCTTTTAACAATCTATTTACTTAATATTTTCACCTCAAATCCCGTACTATACTATACAGAGTCAGTCAGTAGAACACATCAATCAGCCACATATCATCACCCTGACTTGGTTTGAGTCATATCTAAGTTGTAGAAGTCAAAAATGCAAAGTTAATGGCTATTTGTCTAGTGCATATCCGACGTGTGGTGTACCTCATCAGTTGTTGGTCCTTTGCTTTTCCTTATCTATATTAATGGCCTGCCTAACTGTTTCGATGAAGGTTTCCATAGAATGTATGCAGACGATACGAGCATAAGCTTTAATGCTTTAAGCCATTAAACGACCTCTAAATGAAAATCAATGACGAATTTAAAAATGTCAACACTTGGCTCAAGGCAAATGAACTTAGCGTTAATGTTGCCAAAACTGAATTCATGATTATTTGCTCCCGTCTAAAACTGCAAACACAAAATGACTCTGCAATCAACATACATATCGAAGAAAAGGAAATCAATATGGTAGACCACACAAAATCTCTTGGCTCATACAATGACCATACATTATCCTGGACCAGGCATATCAATGAAATCTCTAAAAAAAATATTCTGGCATTGGTGCTCTAAAAAGAGTTAGGCCATTTATTGATAGAGGTACTGCAGAAAAGATATATACAAAGCCTTAATAGAGCCTCACTTTCAATATTGTAGTTTGGTTTGGGTAGGCTTAGCCCTACAGCTATCCGACAATCTTCAGAAACTGGTTCAAAATGTGTGCTTGATATGCTTGGTTGGAAGAAGTTATCTAATAAAAGAGATAAACAAAAGATCTTATAACTATGCATATGTACGAGGCCCTTCATAATTTAACCTAACCCTAACCTCCAGGAAATGGTTATCCCACATAAATCTAACTATCAATTACGGGACTCCGAAAATAAACTATTTCTACCAAAACCTCGTAAGTAAACAACTACATGAAACGCCCCTAAAGCTATAGTGGAACACTGCCATATAATCTACGTAACTCGCTTTTTACCTTTAAAAAAGATATAGAAAAGCATAATTATACCAAATCGGACACGGCAAATATGTAAAACAGTAGTTTTATTACAATTATAGTGTTGTTTAGATATTATATATCTTTAATTGTAATGACTGATACGATATTTTTACCGTGTATAAGTAAAGTATATGTATGTATGTATGTAGCCAGCCAGACAGATGAAACCGCCGACATAGAAGCTATTATTCATAAAAGCAAATAGCTTCAACAAACCAGATTTCAACTTAAAAACAACTTATTTATATACAAAAATAATAAATAGATTATCAGAAGTGTTGGGGGGCATGAACTAAAAACCCGATAGGATTGTTATATGGACATTCACATTGCATTCATGCACACAAAATGTGCACATATAAATGTACCATTAGTTTACAAACATATCCGTGGTAATTACGCTAATTATTCAAACTAATATAATAATAATCACGATCAGAAACGTGCTTCCAAAACTGAACCATAGTTGTGGCAATTAACCAATAACAGTCAGAAAAGATAAAAGAACAATTTATGAATTATTGCTTTGAAAATTAAATATTTTAGGTTTGAAATCGTTTCAAGCCCAGCCTTAGAGAGCCGAACAAAAGAAAGATAAGATTAAATTGGAGAGAAAATCGGTCAGAGTGCAGCTGTTAAAACACGATAGTTACACCAACAGAACGGCATCAAGAACCAGTGCTTTGTTCCTTCTTCAAAACACCTCTTCAGTTTTTCAATATGTCGCAAAGGGGCCAGACAAATTTGAAGATAACAAACATTGGTTCATGTTTTTCATCCCTGGATTCACAAAGAAAGCATTCCGACCTCAACAAAACACCTGATGACATTTACATTGGGGACTTCGCAACTGCAACCGTGAATGGTGTCTTTGCTCTTCCTGTCGCTTTTTCCAACGCTCTGGTCATCTTGGCCGTTCTAACAACACCGCGATTACAGACGCCTTCTTACTATCTGTTGATGAGCTTGACTCTGTCAGATCTTCTGGTAGGACTCGTGTGCCAGCCGCTGTTTGCAGCTTCAGCTTTCTTGTTTGCGTTTGATCATTGGGAAATAGCATGCAGAATTAACAGACATGTTTTTTTTTATTTTATTGGCCTTCGAGGAATGTCACTACTTACAAACGCTGCTATAAGTATTGATCGGTTTCTAGCCATTCGTCTGAGATTATCGTATCGCACGACGGTAACTACGCGACGGGTCTATGGTATCATCATATTTTTCTGGAGTTGTTCAGTGATTGTCTGTATTGGTTTTCATAGTGCTCCTGATATTTTTCGGCCTCTTGGCGGAGGTGCTGTACTAACCTGTTTGACAATCATGTCAATATTTTATTACAAGGCCCACAAGATGCTACGACATCACAGCAGTAATCAAGTTCATGCCTCAAACATTCATGACAACAATAACACAAACAGCCTTGATGTCCACAAGTACAGAAAGACCTTAAACACTATGTTATTGATAGTTGGTTTTCTCCTACTCTTTTATACTCCTCTTCTGTGTACTTTTGTTGTGTGGAAATTACATGAAAGTGATAATGAGGAATCGGAAATGCATACCTTTGCAGTTATAGTATCTTTTTTAATCACTGTTATGAACTCGCTTTTCAACCCCATATTGTACATGGTTAGAATATCGGACATGCGACGTGCGTGCCGAAGATTACTGAGACTTAGAACTGAACTTAACGAGTAAACCGATATTCGCTGAAAAATCCTGAAAGTATTCAAAATCCAGTGAATAACACGTGGACATGTTAACAAATTCAAGTAAGGAAGCTATATGATTATTAGGAGATGACCAACACCCATAAAGAACGAGCAATGGAGAGTGGCATTAGATGGATCGCCTACAACAATGCCATAATTAGATGTGATATTTACAAAATGAGAGGCCGTGTTATATCTGTAGATACAGATCGGAGCTGGAGGCGAGGATCTGCATCTCCGATAGCCTGCGTAGCAAGAGTTTCTGTGTGTGTGTTTTTCAGGTTTTTCGCCTTTTTTTTCGCACGGAAAAACCCGTAAAAAAAAAACAGAAACGCTTACTACGCAGGCTATATCTCCGATGAAACACGGACACGAATTTTGTAAATTACTTCTAAAACTCAAACATAATCTATTGAAATGCAATATAACCAAAGTAAGTCAAGATTTACCTTAAAAAGGGTAACGTTTCTATAAATTTATCGAGGCTTCTTGTCTTATACATGTAGTTGAGTGCGGTATTTATTTCACTGAATAATACTTCGGAATAATTCCTTTGTACTTTAAAACAACAATGTATATCTATGATTTCTAGTTGAAAACAAATTTGCATTTCAAATTTCACTAGCTCATTCAGTTGCGTGTTTTTGTATGTAGTTGAGTTAGAGTGAGGTTCTTCTCTTCTAAATAACCTGAAATGGCGCTATTTCGAAAGCTAAAATATCATAGGAGAAACAAAAGTTTTTTTTAGCCGTATTCCAGCCAGTACTTCATAGTCGACCGTGAAATATTCTAGGGCGTTCCATGGCTGAGAATATCTACACGACTGAAAGCGTAACTTTAGAATATCCGGCCACTAAAACTTGGGAGTCGTAAGTACTGGCTACATATACTGAAAGGTAAAAAAAAAAATATAGTTAGGTAAAAGTCCTTAATAGTAAATCATATTATGAATGATTTTATTCAATTACATAATGTTTTTTTTACATTTGAAGGCTAAAAGTCGGGAGTTTTTTTGAATATTTCAGGGGGGTGCGCGGCTGATGAGTGCCTACTGAACTGGAACACTTACAGAACTCTAGGTTATTGAACTGGAACACATTAAGAACTACATTACGTCACCAGTTCTTTATGTGTTCCAGTTCAATAACCAAGAGTTCTCTATTGTCATTTAAGAGGTCATCACGTGGTATGAATACATTGCACCAGATTGGCTCTCTAACTGATTGAATATTAATGATTTTAGCATAAAATAATGAATGGAAACGTGGTGCAAACGCTTCACTCTTGCACTTAAGTTGATTCCTGTCATCAACAGAGGAATCTGTATCTAGTATTTAGCAAAGTTTTGTACATAAAGTTGAAAATGTATTGTATATAGGAACGTCGTTGGGAGTATTTGCGAGGTATTCTACAGTTTAGCCTAGACCATATATGAAGTAAGAACCTGACTCGAATTCTGCGTTTGGCTGCCACAGTCTGTGGCTTGTGGCTAATTTTGCCCCACCTTTTTCACTGAATTACTGTAATTAATATTTAACATTTAAATAGTTTCAATGACATGCACAACGATATCATGTTTGTCATGCATGTTTATTAAAAAGCCACAAGGGTGGCCATTCTAATCCAACCACATGTCTGTGTAACATGAGGAGCATTAGTCACAAAAAGTTTTCACAGTTGGACGTAAGGGGGCGTTGACAGGGAAAGCAGGTTTCGTTAATTTAATGTTTGCGCTTGAGACTGATATAAAGTATCGCCTTCAATAAAATGAAAAATTTGATACTCCTGTTCCATGTCAATAATTTGATATCCCTTTAGATGGTAGTATATGACGATATGTACGTAATATTCAAAATATTCATTTGGCGCGACGCTGCATCGAAGCTGTATTGGCTGACATCAGCCTCGAACATGAGGGCTTGCTCCGTGCCTAGATTCTACGAAAACCTGGTATGCCCTCTCTCAAACGATTTGCAACTCCCAACCGAGTAGGTTCGCTCAGAACTACATTTTCAAGTGTTTACCAGGCGATTTAGGTAAAAGTGAAATGATTAGAACTCAGGCGGGAAAATGGTTTCCCGCCTTCGTCTGCCTGGTTTGAGGATGGAACGAAGAAGCCCACCAGCCAAAAATTTGACCAGCTAGCTAGTCTACGTTGGAACAACATTTGGAATAATGGCTGGAGTTTTGCGGCAAAGCAATATACAAGACAATCCGTTTTTTTATTATTCCAGCACGTTTTGCGACCTAATCAAATTCATAAATGAACATGGACCGGAAATGCTTCGCCATAAATGGTCGCGAATCGAGGGCTATTTCAATACCACTACAACCAAGACCAAGTAGTGGCAGAAGGCATTTGCTTTCAACATTAGAATCGACAGATAAGATAATCACAGATCTGAAGGAAGAACTAGGGGGACTGAAAGAAACATATAAAAAATATGAAGAAACTTAATGAGGATAAAACCATTATATAAAGAATTTTAATTAGAAACACTTTATGAGGTATAAATTTGTATGCACGTGACTGATTTGCTTGATCTGATAGGACAAAAAGCTCATGGTTTTGGAATAATAACAATAGTTCAATTGATTGATTTCCACACTGATACGATTTGGCAAACCACCGTTTTCAGATGAAAAGGGTTGACACAAGACTAATCGGTACAACTACTGAATACTCCGCATTTTCAAACCATCACTTCAGTGGCGGATACGTAGCGGATACGATACGTGGCGGGTACGTAGCGGTACGATACGTGGCGGATACGATGCGTGGCGAATACGCAGCGTTCCGTATATCCACTGCAGATATATACCTTCAAAGTCTGGATCAATTAACATATCTAGGATGTCTCCAGATATAATTATTCCTCGTTCTTTAAAAGTAGAAGAAACGTATGTTCACCACGTAACTATCCACTAAATTGCAGGAATGTTTGAATTCTTGCGGTATATTCAGAATATGTGGTTACTCCATCAGTGTTTATTATATAGCCTGTTTAGTGGCCCTTTTTTCTTTTTGTTTGTCCCAGCGAATTTGATTAGTTGAGTTGAGCGCGATAAAGCCCCAGCCACGAAGCGCGTGGGGCGGTACCAGCGCGTATGACCTCGCTTTCATGTTACCGACCTAGCTTTAAAGTAAAGTAAACTAAAGTAAAGCAACTTTATTTAACATCGGTAACTCGTGGCAGTCTGATGAGACTGATAAACTTGAGGCCGACGTGGAACCTACGATTTACGTCCTTATCCGAGAAGACGTGAAGGTCTAACCATTTGCAGTTCGAGAACGAGATTGTTTCACAAAGGCAGCACCTTCTACTCAGTTATTTTAAGACCTTGAGTGTTTGTCCGACCGGGATTTGAACCCGCGACCTCCCGCTCGTCAGACCTGCTTTCATGTCATTGTCCGAATCTCCGCGCGCTCAACATATAACCGGGAGAAACTAAGACCGTAAAAAAAGGAGCTCGAGAGGGCCGCGTGCGCAGGCTATTATAGTATTATACTATTAATTTGTATATCTTAAGATCAATTTGACACTAAACATTTCTGTGAAGTGGATTACTATCATTTTATGGGACCGATTCAGCAGCGAGAATGAGTAAAGACAATAAGAT
Source organism: Actinernus sp. WN-2022 (assembly GCA_030867875.1). Lineage (NCBI taxonomy): Eukaryota > Metazoa > Cnidaria > Anthozoa > Actiniaria > Actinernidae > Actinernus > Actinernus sp. WN-2022. The sequence continues at coordinate 257,019 of JAOWCC010001304.1, forward strand.
TAAAGGGGAACTGAATCCTAAATCAACCCAACGGCTATACAAACATTCAGTTCTGCTATTTTATTTCTCTGTGTTGCGCGTAGGAGAAAATAAAATCTCAAACCTCCGTAGACCGGCTCAAGTCTTTGTGACGTCAGGTACGGGAAATAAATTAGTTTTGCCATGCTGTCCCCGGCATTGAAAAGCTGGACTAACGGCTCATGATTCTCTCTTTTCACCTGGTGGCCATCTTGGATACAAAGTGAGGTATAATCCTTTGCTTTTGCTAGGCTAAACTCGTTCTGATATTCCCTTAGCGGCGAAGCTAACATAGCAAAAACAAAGGATTGCCTCGCTTGGAATCCAAGATGGCCACCAGGTGAAAAGAGAAAATTGCGGACCACTGTGTTTTCGTTTTGGATGGAGGTGTGATTGCTTGTGCTTGGTTTGTGTGACGTGCAATATGGGGAAATTTGTACTGAATTGAGCCGCCACACAAGCGAGATTTGATCAGAGGAGAATCAGTTATTTTTCGAACTTGAAAACTATGGTAATTTTCTCTTCATACACACGCAACACAGAAAAGTAAATAGCAGAACTAATTTTTTTCCGAATACATCTTTGTATAGTCGACAGTTGGTTGATTTAGTAGAGTTCATTTTCCTTTTAAGAAGTACATTTTTATGGTGTAAAAAATAAAGTTTCAACGATACTGCCGGAACTTAACCCTAACCACTCCAAGATGAACGGAGAACCTCGGCAGGCTTAGCCTGAGAACTCCCAGCAGATTATTAAATACGTGACCCAATTACGGAGGTCTCGAGAGCCTACGATTAAAAGTCCTTCATTTGTCAATACCTATAGTGTTCAACTTCTTCGCCAACACAAATTAAATAAATAAATCATAATAGACAACTTTAATTATTTAATATGTGTCTAGCCTTCCATCCGACCCTAAGAAGAGTCTACTAAATGCGGATACGGATTCCTCGGTGGAATTGGAATGTGTGTTGATTTTTGTGGAGGGAGAAAAACCGGAGAACAATCCTCGAGCAAGGGAGAGATACCAATAGGTGAATTCGTGTTTACGTTGTTTCTTCATTAGCATAGATCAAACTCCAAGCGACGTACATACAAACAAACAGGGTCCATAAATCGAAAGAGATTGTCACATTTGATATATAATAAACGAAAATGTGAGAATGATATGATACATATATTTTGAGGAATGAGCGTTTAAACATATCAAAATTTACAAAGAATGTGTGGCTGACTATTGCCGCCCGCCAGACCATTCTACAGTTTGAAAAGTTAATATTTAACATATTAGTGTCAGATTTTCTGCGATTACTAAGTTTAAAATTATCTTTCAACTGATGTAGTCTGTTTGTTTGTAGCTTGAAGTTTAATTTATGCTAATGAGGCAAACATGTTAAACAATGACGTCAGCAAGGATTCGCCTATAAATTCAACTCACATCTGACGCCGAGCCGGTCCGGATATCGAACCCGGATCACATTAGGTGAGAGCCAAAGTACATAAACTATTGCACCACCCCGTCTCCCACGCCAGTTGTACAGAGATTAGTGTTCATAATCCGCCGTAATGGACCGTATGCGCTATGACGTCACCTCTCTCTCCTCTTTATTTCGTCGATGTCAGATTTTCTGCGATTACTAAGTTTAAAATTATCCACTGGCAGCCAGGCCGGTCACTCTGGTCTAAAACACTCGTATAAGTTTAAAAAAAAAGTTTTTTGCGTCCACACGATCGTCGTCGTATCGCTTTTACGCGTTCATACGTTAAAACGATCGCAAACACTAAAATCAAAGACAAATTGTGCCCACAGATTATTTTGATTATTTTGATCACTTGGGCATTTTCGCCGTCTTCAAAAATCTCCACTTTGGAAAGCGTTCAAGATTAATTAAAATATGGGTTTTCGATGGATTTTATCGAAAGGCGCAAACGCATGGAAAAACACCTATTTTATACGAAAAATACAATGTTCTTAAGCTAATTACTAAAGGTTCGGCTAAGAACTAGGCAGTCCAACGGCAAAGAATGCAGAAAGGTGCTAATTGCGTATAGTTTCAGTTTGTCCACCTCATTGCCGGGTTTAGACACCAAAATCCACGAAAACGTTAACAAGACTATTATTTTCTCACAGTTTTTTTACAGATTCGAATTGTCAGTAGTAAAAGCGCTCATAATTTTTAAATGACCAAAAACTGCTCAAAATTGAAAGCTTTCTTGGTTATTATTTTGAGCTCTTCTGATTGCATGGACGAAATGGTTTTGCACAAAAGGGCCCACGACTTCAGGTGATACATAATTTTTCTTTAGGATATATGTTAAGGATAGAAGAAATGTACTGACTGAGTACACATCTATATAGACTTGATTGGCCAACATTATATACTGCTGTAATTATACGTGTCAGACAAGTTTCAATAAACCGGAGATGCCCGCCCCTGATCTGTTGTTTGTGTTTAATGCAGTTTAGCTATTAAATCTTTTATGCTCGTTTCAGTGTGATAAGAGCATAAAGTTATTTTAAGATCCGGCCGGGGTTTGAACCCGCGAACCCGGAACTTAACCACTGATCTAATGTATGCTGACCGACCGCCGTGCCGAGCGAGTAACAGCTGACGTTCAGAGCGTAGCGCTAGCCCCAGTCCGTTCTAGCTCTGACAGAGCGCCAGCGCTCCAATCGTCAGCTGCTACTCGCTTTCCATGACGGTTCGGCACACATTAATCTTCCCCGCAGATGCAGATCAACACTAGGTTTTACAGCAACTAGTTCTCCAAAGTATAGATCGACCTCATTCATAAGTGCATCTGCATCTACCGTAAAAGCTCTATTAAGTCCCCCGGGGGCTTATTAATGTTTGACCCTGTACTGAGGGGGGCTAAATAGAGAGGGGGCAAAATAGAGTGGGGGGCAAAATAGAGAGAGATAGGACCGATTTATTAAAAAAAAGAAAACTGAAACAAGCCACATGCAGAAAGCTTATAGAAATCTTAAAAACTGAACTTGAAAAGAAGAAGTTGAAATTAGCTCACATGAAACTACACGTCGGGGAAGTTATGTTAAGGAATAAAATACACGGTTTCTAAAGCCGCTTCAAATTACGTGTTTTGTTTACAGCCTCAAATCGTTGGAATATTGTTTAGGAGGAGAAGGGGGGCTTGAAAGAGAGGGGAGGGGCTTATATAAAAACATTGAGTGTTAATGGAGGCTTATCAGTAGAGGGGGGGGGGGGGGGGGGCTTAATAGAGCTTTTATGGTACCCCTATTTTAATAGTTTAGCTACATGTATCCCATATCAGCATTAGTGATCTTGTAAAAATTGAGTGGTATAGCATAAAAGGCTGTTATTAAAGTTACAGTAAAAAAATTAAGAGGAAAATCAAATGCTATCACTTGTTTCCTTTTTACGAGGCGATCATGAAGTCAATCATTGCTCCTGAAGTTTCAAAGCGATATATGACCTATTTCAAAAAAGGGTGTCCCAGAAAACGGAAAAGCGACATTCCCAGACCGAAATGAATCGTGGTTGCGGCTGAAACTCTGCTGTATTCTTTTTTGGTCTCCTGTGAATCGATTTTCGAATTACACCATAGTTTATCCGTTTCGCACAGACAGTTATAACCACAATCTATCTCGGTCTGATAATGTCGCTTGTCGTTTGTCGTTTCGGACTGAGACCATTTTTGCGTTCGACGAAGGAGAACGCATACTAATCTTGCAGTGGACTCCCTGTGGTTATGTGTGGGGCTACCTGTACTTCCCCAGGCAAAAGAAATCGAGATTCGTGTATGTCCTCATGCCATCATGTTTGTACTTTTTAGAATAAATTATATCGGTCGGGGAATTGGTAACCACACGTACACGATGCGAGCGGCCATTTTGGTGAATGCCAGTATGGTTTCTGTTTTGCTCGCGATCGGTAAGTTACTTGCCTTATTTTCCGACAATCCAATGCAATGATGTTTCAAAGGTTCGCAAGTACAATTGAGCAAAGCCTGAGGAAAGTGTGTAGTACATCTGCGGCTTGCTCGCTGCATTGAATTGTGCTGTTCGCTTTGCCGATGCCAAAACTGCAAATGGGCAAGATGCTATGAATCATACCAGAAGGCTGAAGAGAAATACATGGATATGAATATTTCAGTGTGAGTTGCGAAGAAGCTTTTTAAATACTACACATGTGTGCATCGTGTTGGTTTCATCGTGGTTATACAAATTAACACTGCATTCAGGGTATAACCACACTTGCATATGTTAAGGAACTTAAATATCAAAACAATGTGAGCCCTAATATGATCAGAAATTATTCTGCAATAACAATGGATACTCGATATTCTGCAGCCAGCCTTTGTCTCACTTGAAGAATAATTTGAATCAGTCTGAAGGTGCAGTTTACACACATGGACATATATTTTATGTTCTACACTGGAGCGTAATCACTGACACTTAGTCAGTATTATGGAGACAGCCTTGGTCATGAAAACTGGGATGCAGTTTATACACATCTGAATAGGGTTGATTGTGTTCTATACTAACTCCTATGTACTATTTAAAACACTAATTGGAGTGGTATTACAAATGTTGAGAAAACAATTGAAACCCGAGAGGCGTTAGTTCTCATACAAAAAAATATGTCGAACGCACTTTGATAATCTATGATTACTTCTAGTCTTAAAATTTATAGGTGTATGTAGTTTCAAGAAATCAGCTCAATAGTAAACACTTAGTGACTGGCCCCGAGGGACAGTTATTAAGATTTATTAGCCTGCGTTGCGGCTCTGGAGTATCGAAGCACAGCGAGCGGAGATTAGGGGGATTGGGGCGAGGAAAAAAGAGGGGGGAGGGGTGGGGAGGAGAGGAAGAGAGAGCCTGCCGGCAACCATGGTTATTTTGATAACTCTCGGCCTCAGAAGGCCGCGTATTGCTATTGGCTAAAATGCGTGATTGACAGAAATCATTGGCATGCGATAAGAGCAGAAACAATCAGTATGGCGGCAAACATAGCGGGAATTCCTTCAGCGATGAATTTAAAGAAAGAATTACAGATCTTTTGTAATGAGATCGAATTTCGCGATGAGCTGAAGAACCCTGTATCGGAACTCCACAAGCGTCTTGCTCGACGAAACGCACACGGTTGAAACATGGCCGGTGTGTTCGAGGAACAGGCTTGTGCTTCCGAAAATACGAGCTGCTTTGATGATTTCGTACCACTGGGTGGATGGTTTTTAGCGCTTCTTTTGGCAGAACTTCGTTCCGATGTTATTGTGTCGGCAGTGTTCTTTACTGATTTGGTGGCGACTTTATATTCAGCGGCAACGAGTTCTCTTTATCTTAGTTATCTTTATCTTTCTACTGCATTTCGAATCTTCCTTCCCCAGGAACGACAGACTCTAATCTCCTCTTGCTGCGCTCCGATACTCCAGAGCCGCAACGCAGGCTAAAGATTTATACATTTTGGTAAACAAATATTTCCCGCCTTTTGCTATCCAGTCCAGGGTGGTGCGCGTAACACATCACACCATCTTCTGTCACGATGTGATCACGTGGCGGGCAAAGCAGGGAATTCTGTCAACGCATGCGCTAGAACTTGACTCGCATTTTGATGACTGTCACGTGACCCTGATTCAGCCAATGAGAGCGTGCCTTGTGTCTGGAAAACTTATGGCTATGTAACAAAACCGATTTGTTGTCGCAATCGGGCCCTAGCATGCGAACAGGCTCTTGGGGATACGCACAAAGGTTTCAATACGTGGCTCCGTGCTAAATTCTCTGGGAATGTCTCTTGTAATTTGACCAGGACAATGTTTGCTGCCAATCAGTAACTTAAAGTTTGTGATATGATAATTCTGACTATCAAATTCAATTAATTATTGATCTTTTCTCTTAGGCTTCGTGTATAAGAAGCCTAATAATTTTGTCACCTGGTCTCAGCTTTGAATGTTAAACGTCGATTACGGCGCGCGCTTTCATTGTCGAACCATTTTCTTTTTGTCGTCGCAAATTAAAGAAGCGTCTTGAAGCTTATTATTATTTTTATTTATTATTTATTTAAGGATTAAGCATGACCTGCATGGTGCAGACACAAAAGGACACGAAGTCGCCTACAAGGATTAGGCACCAGTAACCCAGCCCACAATAAAAACCCGATCACACCCATCCCCAGTTACACACCCATCCTAATCATTGATCATTGGTTGGTTAGAAATTTGTTACCCGCCGACTCCACTCGCTCTAAGTGCACCTGTTTCCATTTCAATCAATCGTTGCCTTTTTTTGCAGGAAACAGTCATGTGCTGTCATATCACTTGAATAACGAATAAATAGACCAGTTTACAAACAGTCCGGCCTTTGCTAATAACACTACCGGAATCATGCATGAATATAATAATAATAATAATAATATAGTACTGGTTTATTAAAATACCATCGCAGTACAAGTGAAATGCAGTAAGTTTACAAAGTATAAATATTAAAGAAAAAGTGTCATAAACTACAGATGCTCAAAAAAAGTACTAACATTAATGTGAAATACTCAAAAAATACTTGAAAAATACTTGAAAAATGATTGAGAAATGCTTGGGGACTGGGTTACAATATTAAATATTAAGAATATTATTTATGAACCTACATTGTACAACTGCAGCATTACATAGTGTAATGATAGTGTAATGATAGTGTAATGATAGAATGATGACCTATAACGACAGGAGCCCATTGGCTCCTGATAATGATATTATCTAATTTATTTTGCATTCCTAAAAAGCACTGCAGGGATAAGGGTGTTCTTAAAGCGATTAGTTCGGCACTTACATATGAATTGTGTAACACGCGCGCTGTTGATACTGCTCTACTAGAAGGCAAGAGGTGGTGAAGTTGCGATGATGGCTGGCGGATCTTCCCAAAAGTACGCTAGTCTTCGAACAGAGGTCGTCTCTTCTGGCTTCTAGCCAGGGACAATCAGATAATGACAGGTCTACAGAGTAGGAGAGGTCAGAGTACAAAAGTCGCTGCACAGGTAACCCGAGCTCTAATTGTGTGTATTTGTCACCGGCGGAGGGGGGGGGGGGGATTACTCCCTTATATGGCCTATACGGGTATGTGCCGCGGGATAGGGTATGGTTTTTTTTTCTTCAAGTCTGGGATAGGATATGGTAAACGGCATTTTTAGGTCTGGGATAGGGTCAGGGTTTTGAAGTCTGCGCGGCACACCCCTACCCAAAAATATTCTGAGTACCCTCCCCTCGGGATTTGTCAGTACATGTATATATAGGGAACTACTACATGGGGAAAATAATGAATTTTACCAGGAGCCCATTAATACCAGGAGCGTTCCTATGTCATGGGCTGTGGTATCGCTTAGGGTTAAAAGAGCGAGACCGAGAATTGTATGTCAACATGGTATCTTTTAGAGGATACGAAAAGTTAAAGCCTTTGTCTTTAATATTACAAATAAACTCATTGATTTTCTGTGTTTTTGAATGGTATCTTTTAGGGGTAAATCTAAGCCACGGCCACGCCCAAATTGGTAAACATAGACATATTTATTATACCCTGCGAGCAGAGGTTTCTCATCTCTTTTCCTTTCCTGTCGCCGAAAGAAACCTCTGCCACGAAACGATAGCTTTTCGCGTTGAGCATGCGCCACGGTATCTGGATTGCCATGGACCGAAAAAAGACGAGACGGTAAACATTGTAGATTCATTGTATGTAGATTTCAAATTGTCCATTTCCTATTGTTATAAACGGCAGTGGAGAAAATAAAATTAATGTCCTTCTTCGAAGGTCTAAATCAAAGCTTTCTTTAGAATAAATTAAGGTAGATTTATTGAACGGTAATTTCAAGGTCTTCTGTGCAGTTCAGTAAAGTAAGAAGAAGACAAAGCCAGAGTTTGAAGCCTGTTCGTATCAATCGTCGGCAAACAACAAACGTGTGACGACATAAATAACGGCTGCGAAGGATACTGTGGTCTCTTGCGAAAACCAGCGAAGATCGCCAAAAAGTCATGCCCGAGTGATATAAAACAGGTAAAACCGGTTTGGTAACTGGTTTATCACGTGGTTTACCTCCAAGTTTTGCTTAGCTCAGCTGAACAGAATGGCTAGAGTGTACCCCGAGTGTACCGTGTTGGCAGTTTTGGATGCAACAGAGATAGAGATGGAACTGTTATCGCGACGAAGCTCCTAGAGTCTCATGGCACGTTCATAATACATCCCTAGGCTCAGGAATAGAACGTCCCCCGCTCACTGGGGAATGAAAGGCATATATATGACTTTGGAAAGTGAGTAAAACAAAGCCATATGTACAATAATAGCCAAACAAAAGCCAATGGAAAAGTATAGCTTAGTAATATGAAGAATAACAATAATGACAAAGGAGTGATCAGTTTGACCACAGGTAGCTCAAGCTTGGGATCTGTATAATATTTAACAGCATTTGTATGGGATTTTTTTAGTTTTCCATGTACAACGTAAATCTTGAATACAACTCGACAAAAACCTATACAGTGTCTTCTTGTGTTAGGGTTTTAAGGGAAAATTTTGCTGAAATTCGCTGTAACATGGCACAGACTTAGTTTTGGAACACTATTGAAACGCAATATGACCAAAATAAGTCAAAATTTACTTTAAAAAGATCAACATTTCTATAAATTTATTGAGGCTTCTTGCAGCGTTCCAGATGAGTGCAGTATTTCTTTCACTGAATAATAATCAGGAACAATTTCTTTGTACTTAAAAACAACAACAACATGTTTTTATCTATGATATGTTTTAGCTCAAAGCAAATTTCTCTTCCAGCCATAATTTTTGTTCACATTTTATTATTGTTCATTCGGAAAATGATATACTGGCCCGCAGGTAGTATAAACTAATCTAGGCGGGCCGTAGTCTTTAAAATTAACGAATTACTAATAGGTATGATAACTTAACGGAGAGGGAGAAAGAAAGAAGAATAAGTAAGTGAGTGAGTGAGTAAGTAAGTAAGAAAGAAAGTAAATAATGATCTGTCACGTGATTTTTAGTATATGCGTAAATAGCTCACTGACCATCCGCGAGTTGCCCTAAGGTGCCCTATGTTATATTCTCCTGTTGGCTCCATGCGGTACAGCACAATAGTTCCATTTCCATGTACCACCCAGCTATTAAGGACCATATGCTGACAGTTATTGTTCCGATGAATAGTTTCAAACAGCGAAGCTTGACATGGCATGTTATTCCCTGGGTTTAGATACCTTATATACCCCCTACGCCAAATATTCATGATCACACATTTGCATTTCTTTTCTAGTTATCTTACGCATAGCACTACGACGTCTTTCGTACCCGTGCAGTTTCAGTTTCCAACCCGTTGAGCCGGGTTGGGTAAATAGCACGGAACAGCTTCAACAACCCGGGAGATGATTGATCGCCTACTGGTCACGTCACTCGATGGCCAATTCAAAGCGCTTTTGGTGGCGTACGTTTCATATTAATTACCTTTGAGGGGCCTAATTCTTTACAGTGGGAATTATACGTTATGATTGTAATAGGCGCACTGCCCTGTGGCGTAATATCCCGGGCGTAATTTCCTTCCTAACTCTTCAAATCAGTTCATGCGTCCAGTTGACAACCATTTCCAACTGCGGTATCTCAGCCTCTTAGGACTGAATCCGATCCGGCTGAGCAGCTGCCTAGCCCTCAAAAATCAATACGCAATCGCTCATATCGAGGAACATCAATGCAGATGTTTCCAAGTCACGTAAGCATGCTCTGCTACCAATCAAATATATCAAGAAACCTATCAGAGCTAACTCAGCATCAGGGTTACTGTTTCTAGAGTACTGGATAATGGCAAACTATACGCAACACTATCAAGGAACGTAACCAGTACATGTACAACAACAGCATGTTCAGTGATGTACAGTTCTCGGTTGTCGACTCCAAAGGCGACACGGTCACCGTTCCTGCCCATAAGTACGTCAGCTGGCTATCAGTAGTCCTATATTCGAGGCCATGTTCTACGGTAAACTGGCCGAGACTGGACGTACTATCGACCTACCAGACTGTACCGCTGAAGGATTACTAGAACTGTTTCGCTACATGTACTACGATGAAGTGCAGTTGACCGGAAGTCATATTATGGAGATTTTGTACCTCGCTAAGAAGTACTTTGTTCCTTCACTGGTTAAGAAGTGCACACAGTATCTTGAGAAAGAGCCTAATTTCCGGTGCAGTGCGAACTTTCAGAATTTTGGATTTCAATCGGACATATATGTCGTTCGACTGTCGCGGCGCTTGGCCTAATGGCATGTTTATAAAATCAAACTTCCTAGTATTCCGAGTTGTTTTATTCCCTAAACGGAACTGAACCAAGCTATAAGCTTTAAGGTACGTGAAATAATCATTAGTATGCGGAAAGTAGTGTAGCTGACACTGACACTGTGATCACCAAAACTCAGAGCAGACCGTCTCATCACCATTATGGGATCTGACTCTTTTCACTAACTGCTCATGTTAGTTAGAGAGTTTAAGTATTTGATGTTCGTGAGTCACCGACCGCAGCGTCCAGAAGTCATATTTTCCTTTTTTGGCACGTTTTGACATCATCTACCCTGCGATTAGAGCCTTCTTCGACTCCACGAAAAGCGACTGAGAAGACTGAGAATTATGGGCTTGCGAAGCCTGTTAAAACCGGTTTATCAGCACGCGGCTATATTTTTGTTTTAAACTGATGACCAAACCTGAGCCCACTACAACCATGGCAGACAACGGGTGGCACGCCTGAGTACCAGTCTCACTCGGTTGGTGCATGCTCGATACGAAAACAACATGCACGAATCCTGCAGAGCTTTCTTTTCTTCTCGGTTTTCGTGGAGTTGAAGAATCTGCTCGCAGGGTAGACATCACCACGTCATTAAGTCGCCAACGTCAAAACAAGGGTTTTTCCCTCCGTGTTGATCGACCAGAAATGTGTGCGAGATACTCGGTAGGATGGCTTCCGGTTGCCGTCCGGGACTCACGAATACCTGGCCCTGGATCCAGAGGTTCAGTCTAGAGAAAGAACAGCCGCGGAGAAAGAGCCGCGAAGCGGCAATCAGCGAGCTGCGAAAAAAACCTCTGGAGCCAGGGTAACGAATACCCGGCGCTTTGTACTTATTCTACAATTGACAATTGAATGGTTCATTATCATTTTGATTAGAGAATGGCTAATCAATCAAAAGCAACAGAAGACAACGTAACATCGCCATTGTTAAACGAAAACAATAAATTATTTGTAAGTAGTAAGTGTGTGGTTTCCCTGTGTATGGATGCTTACTTTACTATTCTTGTTACTGTTACTGGAATGAGCTAAATTGGGCTAAATTGTTTCTGTCAGCAATGTGAATTTGCTCAAATTTATATTTAACTTTTATTAATTGGGGTATGCATTCCAACCACGAGGGCTACTCGTGTCGCGGGAGATGCATATGTTTACCTGTGCGGTTTCCCTGTGTATATGGATGTTTACTTTATTATTATTATCTATTATTAGCTATTACTTAATTCCTTGTACTTTTGCAACTTCGATTAATAATTTATTATATGTTTCTTGATCGGCCCTGAGTAATAAACAGGTACAGGAACATTCTTCAGTTTCCCTTTGATTTTAATAGCCGTAATTTTACCGCGTAGTTCGTTTTCCATCGCAGGCAGGTTAATTCCTCTTTTGTTCCCATAAGTTTGCGACTTCAATGCCCAGGTTACGTTCTCCTGTTTATCCTCTAACTTCTACCTTTCACCTCAGTTATGTTTTTAGCTCTGTTTTCCACCTTTGCTTTCATTAAATGTCGCTATTCTTGCCAGTACCTTACAGCGCGAGTATAAATAAGAGATCTGCATATCATTTCGGCTCAGTTCGCGTAAGAATCCTTCAGCGCTTGACGTGGCCTTACTCGGTTGAATTATGGCGGATGAGAAGCTCCCGTTCAGGACGCTGTCCCGAATACTCAAGCGCTCCTTCTACCAGACCCGCCTGTTAATCTACACCCACAGAGAGTGGCTTTATTGGTAATTTTCTCTTGTACTTTTATCCGTAGTAGTTAGCGGTTTCTTTTCCCTTTGTACCAATTAGTTCCCTTCCCTCGATTTCTTGCGGATTATTCGCCTCCCGTACAGTTTGCATGCTTGATATATAGTACCAAGTGTACGTATGAGTTTTTACAGATACACATGGTTTGCCTCACAGACGCCGGGTTTGTGTAGTGCTTTTCCCTCGGCTCCATTATGCTTGCACGCTTTAGTATGAATTAGTTTAGTCTTGGTGGTTATGCGTGCCGGCTTCGCCTTACAAACACCGGATTTGTTTAGTGCTTTTCCTTCGGTTCCCCTACACTTTGCATGCATGCTTTAGTTTAAATTTATAAGGTTATGCATGCTTTGCCTCTCAATCTCCGGGTTTGTGTTGGCCTTTACCCTCGACTTTCCCTTTCCTTCCCCCCTTATCAGTTTACACGCTTTATATAGTTGATATCAGTTTATTCAGTTTACGAGGTTATGCGTGTTTCGCCTCACAAACGCCGGTTTGGAGTTTGTGCAGTGCTTTTTTCTCTATAGTCTCATAAATTCACTGCATGCACTGTTTTGAATTCAAACATTTGAGGCGAGTTTATGTTGTTATGCGTGTTTTGCCTCACAGACACCGCGTTTGTACACGGATATTCTTTTGGATTCCGTAAAGTTTGTGTGTTTTAGATCGGATGAAAGTTTATGGTGTTATGCATATACCATGCCTCACGACTTCCGCGGGTTTGTTCGGTTAGTTTCTCCCTAGGCTTTAGGTTGAAGTATGAGGTTTTGAATCTTCCCAAGCTAATGATTTTTACAAGGAATGTATGGGAATTTTTAGAAAAAATCTAAAACTGTACTAAAATGATCAATAGAGTCATAAAATCTTACCTGTGTGTTGTGAAGTTATTCCTCTTCATCGCTGATGTGTTTATTTCTGGTTTGAGGCACTTCTGGGCTTCCCCCCCCCCTCCCCTATATAAATATTGAGAAGGCAGGAAACACGAGATGCCATTAGTCCACGTGGCGACTCTTCGAAGCCTCGTAATTCTTCAAAAATCCAAACTTTCAGCATTTTACCTCCAGAAACCCTTTTTTACATTCCTCTAGCACTCATTTAATCGATCCATCGCTTATTTCCTCGCTTTGTAAGGACTCAAATTCGACGGTTTCTGCGGCCAACCTAGCATGTAACGATCCGGGGTACCATCAGCTTAGCCTTTTTTTCATGGGCTGCCTGTGCTAGTTGAACCACAGGCAGCCTGTGGTTGAACGTGGCTTTTCTTCGGAAGCAGTGACGAACGAGAGTAGTATAGATGGTGGGGGCACCGGACCATTTTCCATCATATGGTTTCTGATCTCATACCCCCACCCTATTATTTATCGATCGAATTCTCCATAACTGGTTTAACCAGTTCAATCTTTGGATGTCGAATTCTTGGAAATCTCCATAACTGGTTCCAATCTTTGGATGTCAAATTCTTGGAAATCTCCATAAATGGTTTCGATCTTTGGATGTCGAATTCTTGGAAATCTCCATAACTGGTTTTGATCTTTGGATGTCTAAAGGCTTGATCTATAGTGATGTGTTTGAACCAGCTGATCGATGGTTCTTCTCATACTATGGTATTCAACTTTTCATAGTTGCATTCTAGGCTATCCATTCTAATGGCTTCATTGCCTTGCCTGCTATCCGCTATTGCCATATATTGGCTTCTGCGAGTTTCTTTATGCAATGGATGCTGGTGCATTTATAGAGATTTTATATCTAATATAGTAGTATAGGATGAACTGCAATTCAGAAATCCATGATGAGATGAAAGACTTTGGAGAGTCATGTCCTTTCTGCAATGAGCGATTGATAGATTACGTACGCGAGAAAGAGAGTGAGTCGTGTTGTGGCAATACACAGATAGTTAATGATAATGGTACGCACGTTTGCCGGAGCTGTGGTATAGTTCATTCATATGATTTGGTGAATGGATACATCGACTATTACGAAAATAGGTATCGAATAAGGCGAAAGTCTATATACCATCGAAAGTATCATATAGATAATATATTCATTGCGAAATTCGATTTACAACATGGTGAGTACGTTGATATTCGTAGGCTATTCAATCAGAATTCGAAAGTGCTATTGATGTTATATTGATAGGGAAAAGGTATCCAATACTTGATTTCGTATTCTATAAGTTGTTCGAAATGAAGTTTCACGAATCTGGAATCGATAACTATCGCATTCATATGCAAAGGTGTAGTAGGTATATATCGAAGAGTACTGTTAAACGATATGTGAGGACATATGGAAGAAGATCTGTGATATGAATAAGTGGCACTGTATGAAGACTAATAAGGATGCTTTTACGAAGAATGTCGGCAAGAAGGTTGAGAAGAAACTCGAGAAAAAGATTGCCATAGTTTAGGTAATTGTATACTTGTTATCGTATTTAGCTTTGAAGCAATCAACTAGTGGACATAGGTCTGATACTTGATCATCCAACCAGTTCAACTCTAATGCAAATCTTTCGATGTCGAGTTCTTCTCCACGCAGATATGCCCTTATTTTATTCAAGATCTTTTGATATGATGTGTACGCGAATTTACTCATTTCTGTCTTCCTATTGTAGTTTTTCATTTTTAGTAGTCCTTGGAGCATCAATCCAGCACCCGAAATAGTGCCAAGAATGATTGGATTTAGTGTTATAGACCCAATGATTACGCCTGTACTTGTGAGACTAATTGACGATAAGTGTAGAATTGTATTAACCTTCTTGAATCGTTTGTATGCTCGCTTATGGCAGAAGCATTTTTTGTGGTAGTGTGCATATAGCTTCTTTAACATTTCGACGTCTGCTTCACTTAAGTTCTTATCGATATGATTGAAATTGAAAACGTTAATTTTTGTTTTAACCGTGATTCTTATATTATTTGATTATATAATTTTAAATTATTCAGATGTGTATACCAAAACACCATTTGATGTTGACTTAGTCATTCCTACGATTTCTTCTAAACTCATTTTAGACACCGTGTAGCCATTCCATGTTGCATTTGTATTTCTGTACATTCTATTCAGGGTAACGTTACCACCATCTGTTATCTTAACTTGCAATTTATATCTGTGTGGTTGTGTGTCAAGTGGTTGATGGAAGGTCGTATCTGATACGCACACCATTGCTTCGGTATCCTTAGGCAATTGGCAGCCAAAACCACTTCTATTACGAGTTAAAATTGTTGCATCTGGTAGGTTGTTAGTGCCAATGTCAGTGTGTATTCTAATGTTAATTTGTGTCGTAAATGACAATAATACCCACTTAAACCAAACATTTGCACCACCGCTATCATTGCCCAAATATAAAACGCATGATAATCTTATCATATTGTTAATACTTTTAGGTGTGTATCGAATTTCAAATTCAGGTAGATCTATCCATCCAGTGTCGCTATGACTCCATAAATTTGAAATCTCTCTTACGATATAGGTAGCCAACTTAATAGAAGCTGAGTCATTTATCACATTGATTTGTGTTTCACAAGCAGGTTTCTTGATATTTAAATCGTTAAATACTCCCATTGATTATATTATTTGGTTATATTATTCTGATGTGCATATTACATCCCCATTACTATCAAAACTCTTCGTTATCCCAGAGACTTCCTCTACGATCATACTTGAGGTAACATAGCTATTCCACTTAGCATTTCCATCATTGTATATTTTATTGATTGTAACAGTTCCTGTGTCTTTCACTTTTATCTGTAATTTATATATGTGTGGGGTTTTATCAAATGGTACATGGAATGCCTTATGGGACACGCAGGCAAGAGTTTCTGGATTGATCGCTAATTGTGCACCAAAGCTAGCTCTGTTACGGGTTTGAATGATACTATTTGGTAAAGAATTCGTACCGATGTAAGACAGTAATCCACTACTCGAATTTACAACGACCCATCGAAACCACACATTAGCTCCTCCTGTGTCGCATCCAAGGTAAATAGTACACGATAATCGAATTAAATTTGTCGTTTCCTTGGGAGATATTGTGATTGAGAAACGTGGTATGTCTCCCCACTCCATGTCTGCGTGACTCCATAAGTGTGAAATCTCCTTTGCTATGTAAGTGACTGTCTTGATAGGAACTATTTCTTGCACTCTTTGTTCAATAATGTACTCATTATCATCGAAGACAGTAGGATTCACGAAGGTATTTGCATCTAATGCTCCAGCAATGATTGCAACATAGATAGTTATTAGCTGATTGGTTGACTGATTATGACTCAACGTAAATGATAGTTTACCTGTGCTAATGGTAGATGTTGTTATGCTGAGCTCTTGGAAAGCAGTGTTTGTAGATCCTATCGTTCCACTTTTTAGCGTGTTTGAGATGAAACTTAGATTCTCTTCAATTGATAAAGAGCTTAGTATTATGGATCCAATGTTGTTAGCATAAGCTTCAACTCGAACTGTGTAGGTGCTATTGCCTTTTAACCCTAAAGTCGTATTATCATTCTTTGGTATAGTCATAGTCAACGTTTCTGTTGAGTTTGGTTTAAAAGTCTCTAGGATCCTAAAACCTCGATGTTCTGGAGTGATGTTATTCATAGAGTATGCGTCATCTACAATCATAAATGAGCTTACACTGCTTGATGATGCCCAATTACTAGACTTCATAAGGAAATTACCACAATTGAATGTTAGACTACTATGCATAACACTAGACCCAGGCCCAGGCCCTCGAGCACCAGTGTCACCTTTATCGCCCTTATCGCCTTTGTTGCCTTTCGATCCTATTGTGCCTTGACTTCCTATCAAACCGCGTGGACCTAATGCTCCCTGTGGTCCCATACTTCCTTTTGGTCCTGTTATTCCAATATCTCCCGTATCGCCTTTTAGTCCTTGAATGCCTTGAATACCGGTATCGCCTTTGTTACCTTTTGATCCTATCGCACCCGGATTTCCTGTCAAACCACGTGGACCTAATGCCCCTTGTGGTCCTGTACTTCCTTTTGGTCCTGTTATTCCAATATTGCCTTTATCGCCTTTTGGTCCTTGAATGCCTTGAATGCCTTGAATACCAGTATCGCCTTTGTTGCCTTTCAATCCTATCGCGCCTTGATTTCCCGTTAAACCACGTTGACCTAATGCTCCCTGTGGTCCTATACTTCCTTGTGGTCCTGTTATTCCAATATCTCCCTTGTCGCCTTTTGGACCTTGGAGACCTGGGTCGCCTTTTGACCCTCCTTTTGGATCTTGTTCTTTGTTATCCAAATCATTAAAAATCCCCATTCTATACTATTTGATTATATTAAACCTTTCCATAGAAATTTCTCCTAATCGTTTTCGCTGGCTTGTCAACATATAAGAATGAATATGGTTCTATAGTAGCGCCTCCATATTGCTCTTTGCTTACTCCCAGTTCTCGAGATATGAGGCCTCGTTCATTAGTGCTTGGAAACTCGAATACACAATAATGAGAACAATTCAATCGTATATCTTTTGGGGTCTTATAGAAACTTTGACTTAAGTAGATCACGCTGCAATTTTTATGTCTACCTCTAATAAAATAATCGATTAGTGGTTTCTGATTCTTTTCACACACAAAATCGTCAAATATGACAAGTTTTTGACTGTCGCTATCGATTTCACTAACAGGAATAATATCATCATTACCACACTCAATGACGTCATAACCCACGTGATTGCTGATTTCATTAAACTGTTTTGCCAAATCCTGATACTTTCCTTGTTCTAAGTTCTTAGCGTATAGATAGATTTTGTCATAATACACTAGTGGTTTTCTGAGCACATGTGTCAAAACGTTTGTCTTACCACAGCCACTTGGTCCAGTAATTAACATTCTAAAATTGTTTTTCGGCATGAATGGATGAAGCTGCTTATAGTTCGTAACAGCATCATTTCCGTTGTCATAGTTCGGAATTTCCATCTTATCTATACATATTGAATAGACTATTTAACACTACGTTCTTGATATATGTCGTGAAAAAGATAAGTCGAGATAAGTCGAGATAAGTTGAGATAAGTTTAGATAAGTTATATAACGTATATGTATACAATGGATATAAATGAGTTTAAAAAGCACGTCATTCCAAAGATTGAATCTGGTAAAATGGTCGATATTGTCCGTAAAGCCATTAAAGATGGAGAAAATACTAAGCAGGACAAATATGAAAAACGAAAAGAAGTGTATAAACCAATCGTTCAACAACTGGAAAAAGAGATCGATGAGATAAGTGGTTTAAGGGAAGAGTACGTTAAGTCTGCAAATAATCCAATCACGCACTCTCAACGACCAGCCATAACTGATGGAACAGATGTAATGAAAATCGTATCTGATATGGATAGAGGATTTACACCTGAAGAATTCGCCATTATGGAGAAATATAAATTACCGTTACCATCTAAGGTTCTATTCGACACATTAAAGGATGATAAAACAGTTGGTGATATTATGAAAGAAAGTAGTGATCTCAATAAAACATTGGGTCAAAAACAAGGCCATCTTTCTACAACGAAAAAAGCTAAGAGCCAGAACAAATCTGAAATCGCTAAATACATTAGGGAGATTGATGCAATAAGAAAATATAGAAAACGAATAGGCGTTACTGAAGAAGGAATAAAGACACTGCAATCAGGAAAGGGTCTTTACAACCAACCAAAACGAAATGCTTTCAAGATCACAAGTGATGGGCAATATGGCAACCTAAGTATAGATGTACCCCAACTGTTTGGTCAATTAAATTTAATGGCCTACAAAGATGATAAAAAAGTATACAACAAAAGAGTCGATTTCGACACTCTCGACCTACTTACGAAACGGTTCAATGGTAAGAAGAAGTATAGCAATCTCTCTAAGACGGTTTTCGATGATCTTAATGAGTTAAGTGAAATACCAATACATAGAACATCTAAAAAGTACTCTAAAATAGGAACTGGCGTTGTCTATTTTAATAACCCACAAGATCTATTGAATCGTTTGGAATTGCTTGGTGGCTCGATTGCAGCAGGTAACGATTCACTCAAAAACGAGTTCTCAGAGGTTGCACACACACTGAGACGGTTGAATGTATTTTCTAATGACCATCTCGAGAAATTGTTGGATGAATATATTATGTAATCAAATAGTATAATGTCGAATGTAAGAGAAAGAGCAATATATATCTCATCTGTCGATAGAGAAAAGCGTGGTGTGAGTAAGTCTGAAGACTTCACCATAAAATTTAATCCTTCAATAATGCTTTCTTCTAACAAGGAACACGAAGTGGCTGTGGATAAAATATCGATGACATACTCATGGCAAAACATCACTCCAGAATATGACAACAACACCGTAAAATATAGTCATGACGGAAGTACATGGACTACAGTGATATTTCCTAATGGAATGTATTCTTACCTTGACATAAATGATTATTTACATCAAATAATGAAAACAAATGGCCACAAGACCACAGTCAATGGTGTAGATAAGTTCGATATTAACGTAATCTTCGTGTTGACCACATACAAAGTAGTAGTTGAAATTAGTAATAACTACCAATTAGACCTAAGAGGATCGAATTTTGGAGAACTCATTGGATTCAATAAGAAAATCGTCAATACGACTGAGTACGGATCCAAGCTACCGAATATCACAAATAGTATCGACACGCTACACGTGAATACAGATATTATAAATGACAGCATCGTTGGAGGATCTAATAGCAATACTCTATTCGTCATTCCAACAGACGGTTTCACTCGATCATACCCATTTACTGTTGAGCCAAAAAGAGCATTATTCAATTCAGTTTCAACAAACATCATCAGCAAAATGCGTTTCTATATAACGGACTCAATAAGAAGACCAGTAAATCTAAATGGAATTGAATGGCATATGACTATAATATTGAGATCCACTACATTATAATCTAACGTAATATATATGAGGCATTGTGAATACAAAAAGAAATACGATCCTACCATAGGAAAGCGCGTCTATAAGCATGTTTACGGCGATGGTATATTCGACTCAGTCACTAATTTTGCACGTAGAATGCTTGGTAAGACCATAAAGAAGACAGTCAAAGATGCATCGAAAAAAGTCGCAACAACTGTATCGAATAAAGCTGGAGATAGAATTATTAATCTATTACAGAAGAATAGAGGAAAAGAGCCTGAGCACGTTATCAATCAACCAATCAACCAAGATGCTCCATCAGATTATGAGATAAACGAACGTGTTCAGCGTCTATTAAGTGGATCTGGAAAACTTCGAAGGCTATATAAGATTGTAATTAATGTGATTGTTTTATCTAATCTATTAATATACCAATGGAAAGTTTTAGAAATCCTAAATACGTTCAAAGATATGAAGATGTTTCTTTTGATCTAGAAACGCCTCCAGTAACGCAAGTAGCTAATGGAGGAAGTCAAGTCAAAACTGGATATAGATTCGTTGGTGATAATTCTGGCGAAATAGCTCCTTTTGATTGGTATAATGCTAGAATAGAAACCGACTTTAAGGTTCAATTACAGGCTGATGGTGGAAACATAGCTATTGATGACCATAATGGTATAGTAAATGGATCTCATTCATTGATTAAAGAAATCGTCATTAAAGTAAATGGCATACAAGTATACGACAATAACAATGCAAACCAAACCGTAAATATTAAGAATCTACTTGAATACGACGCTTCCTTTGCTAATAGTAGTGCTACAAATGAATTCTACTATCTCGATACTAGTAGAGGTGCTGAAGAGAGAGTCGCAGAGGCGACATACAACATAGGTTTTACCCGCAGGAAGGCATTGCTTGGCGTGTCTTCAACTGTGAATACAGAAATACCTCTTAATAGGTACTCATTTTTTGAAGCGTTCGAAGACGAACTTATGCCTAACACTAAGGTTGAAGTACAAATTACTCTAGAAAGTGATGCCAATCTAATTTGGCAAGCTGGTGCTGCTTGTAGAGTTCTTATTACGAAGTTTAAATTATGGGTACCAAGAATCATCTTCACACCTGAAGGAGAAAGCCAATATATGAGTAAATATCTGAAACCACATAAATGGTCTTATCTAAGGGAGATGGTTGAGAGAGGCAACTCTACTAGTCAACAAACAGGTACATTCAAAATATCTTCAGGAATCAATAGGCCACGACATGTATTTGTATGGATATCAAATGACGCAAATCAAGATTTGCAAACAGCGAATCCATTTCTATACAACACTTTTTCAGTGTGCGATGCAAAAACACTTACGAGTTGCCATCTCGAAGTAGGGAATGGTAATCATTATCCCGAAAGCGAATACATGCCAAATACAGAGATGTCTAGAGTTTATAGAGGTGTGTTGGAATATGTACATGCTAAAAATGACTACAACGGAGGAACTCTTTTGACTAGGTCAAATTTTAGTACCATTTTCCCATTTATTTACTTCAACCTCGAAAATCAGAAACAAGATATTAAGGATGGTACTACAAAACTCGCATTCAAATATAAATTATCAGCAGCAACTAATGTAGACTACAGTGTGTATGCACTTGTTTTGTATGAACAAGACATTGAGCTCACACAATCTAACGGCAAGATATTATTGAGATCGTAGTTTTTATGTAACATATTAATATAGTAACGATGTCGTATTTCGAATACAATGTAAATCTAACTGATGGTCAAAAAGACAAATTGCTTCGATCATATCATAAGCGTGCACCAATCACTCTTCGACTGAAAAACGATCAACTAAATGGTTCAGATACTATACTATTAACGAAAACTCAAGTAAACAAGATCCAAAAGAGTAAAAGAGATGGTACTGGATGCGACATAAAGATATCTCAAACGCAGATTAGGCATCAGGAAGGAGGGTTCCTCGGATCTCTCTTACCAGCATTGATGAAGGTAGGGTCAATGGCACTTCCGTGGCTATCTAAGGCTATTGGACCGCTCGCTAGTGGAGCTCTATCTGGAGCAGCCTCATATGGTGTGAATAAGGCATTGAAATCAGGTTCTGGTTTGTTCAATGTCCCACAAAATAAGGTCGACAAATTGATACAATACAAAGATTACCTAACACCTGCTCAGAAAAATCAGATCGTAAGTGCACTTCAAAGCGGTTCTGGTATGACCCTAAAACTGACTCGAAAACAGCAGTCAGGCGGCTTTCTCGGAACCCTCTTAGCTAGCCTAGGTATACCGATGCTTATCAAGGCTCTCGGAGGAGGCCTTCAGGTTGACCCACGTGCATCAAATTCAAGCACACAGAATGTGTACGTTCCTCCAAAACCCAAGGGAGGATACATCAATCCTCTTATGCTTCAGCCTCCGCCATATATAGGTAGCTGGGGAGACAATTTGATGACGAGAGGTTACGGGATTAAAAAAAAGGCCAAAAAACGAACGGTCAAAAAACAAAAGGCAGCAGGCTTGCTATTAGGAAAGAACAGCCCATTCAATGGCATCCCCCTGCTAGGAGCACTTCTCTAAGATTCACGAATCAACCATTATCGAATGTCGATATAATGGATTGGATCAAACAAATCAGAATCAAATACTTTAGAGGAGTGTTCTCGATAGATAGCTTGCCAAAGCTTATCAATAAGAAAGAATGTGGGGTAATCAATCTTGATACGCAAAACGGTCCAGGTACGCATTGGGTTTGCTACAGAAACGTTGGTAAGTATTGCGAGTATTTCGATAGCTTTGGTTTGAATATGCCGAAACATGTCGAACGTTATCTATTGAAAAGCAACAAACAAATAATATACAGTGGAGACGAAATACAAGAACGATCATCAGTATTATGTGGATATTGGTGTCTGTATTACTTATTAGAAAGACAAATGGGAAAATCGATTTTCGATGTGATCCATAATCCACTGTTCGATATGAACAATCAAAGCATCAATCATCAATTCTTAATCCACTATTTTAATCTACTCTAGCTATATATAAGATATGAAGTCATACTGTATCAAAGAAAAGAAGGTAACAGAATGCGCTCCAGGTAGTGAGAGATATGAAAAGGCTAAGAATGGAAGACTGATGTTGAAATGCACATGTGCTAGTTGTGGTATTACTAAATCAAAATTCGTGAAATCTTCACAGGGTAGTGGTATAGGTGATGCGCTTTTTGAAGCAGGTATAAAAGGGCTATATCAGATGGGTAAAATAGGTGCAAAGCAGGCTATCAAAAGCGACTTCGCAAAAGAGAAAGCATCATCATATATTAAAAACCTAGCTAATAAGATGATCGATCAGGGTGTTTCACAAACATTAGACCAACTCGGTTCTGGGTACGAATTAAATTGGGATGGTAGTGTTAAACTACCTCATGAGTTATACCATTATCAAGATCCCAATTCACGCATCGATGGTGGTAAGTTAGATGTTCATTCATTAATTGGTAAGCTGCCAAAACCAAAGGGTGGATGGACACCGGGTTCGTATAAATACATGGGTCCTTACAACCCACTCGAAAATCAACTAAAGTATGATCCAAACACTGGCAACGTTCTCGAATGGCATGTACAACCAAAGAATAAACTAGATGAAATATCGGCTCATCATGATATTTGTTATGACATGGGAAAGAATAAAGGAGATTGCGATAAGAAAATGGTTTCAGATATCGATCAAATAAAGTGGAAGGACAAACCATGGGGAACCACTGCCGTTAGGAACATCATGAACACTAAACAAAAATTAGGTCTAGGCGTAAAGAAGCCAAAAAACGAGAAGAGCCGTCGAGTGAAGAAAACTGGCAAGTAAAACTAGCAGATGAATTGCATAAACCAATAAGACGTAAATTCACTCGGCGGCGCGTTATAGCTAATCATATTGATGAAATATGGTGTTCTGATCTCGTTGAGATGCAACAGTTTAGTAAGTGGAATAAAGGCTATCGATACCTTCTCATGGTTTTAGACGTCTTTAGCAAATATATATGGCTGGATCTTACCATTAAAAGATAAGAAAGGTGAAACAGTTATGAAAGCTCTTCAAACGATATTCGATGAAGGAAGAACACCACAGTACTTTTGGGTCGATAAAGGCAAAGAGTACTATAACAAGCATGTGAAAGAGCTATTGGATAAGCATAGTATACAACTGTATTCAACTGAGAACGAAGAAAAGTCTTCCGTTTGTGAGAGATGGAATAGAACAATCAAAACCAAAATGTGGAAGCAATTCACTGTCCAAGGTAACACGCAGTACCTAGATATGCTACCTAAAATATTGAAACAGTACAATAGTACGAAACATAGTTCCATTAAAATGACTCCTATTGAAGCATCTAAGAAGAAGAACGAAGGAACTGTGTACTTCAATCTATATGGCAATATGGAGTCATTACAATCGAAACCAAAATTTAAGGTTAGCGATAAGGTTCGAATAAGTAAGTACAAGCGTAAAGTGTTTGACAAAGGCTATACTCCGAATTGGACTGAAGAAGTGTTTACAGTTGATAGAATCCAATATACGAACCCTATTACATACAAATTGAAGGACTCGAATGGTGAAGAAATACAAGGTTCTTTCTACGAACCTGAACTATCGAAAGCGACTCAAGAAATCTTCAGAATCGATAAAGTCATTAGAAGGAACTACAAGAAAAAACAAGCTCTAGTATCGTGGAAAGGGTATAGCGATGAATTCAATAGTTGGATACCATTTAAGAATCTAGATTCGATATAGATGCATGCTAAATTAATCAATTAACCACGTTTGAACGCACATATTAAATTGATAATAATTTATATATATAGTTGTTATATACATGAACGATAACAATACCATAGAACCAATCAAAAGACTAAGAGGTCGACCACGAATGTATGACGACATCGAAAGGAAGCATCGAAAAACTAAGTACATGCTAAGTAAATCATGGTTCTGCTTAACGTGCGAAATCTATAAAGACTACACGATGGCTGGTAAATCATGTCATATTAAGACCAAGAAGCACAAACGCAGCCAAACGCAGCCAAACGCACCTAGGTTTAAAAACATAATTTTTTATCTATAGTTAATATATAGGATGATGAACGAATCGAATCTCAATAAATTGTCTAAATCGAAACTTATCGAATTGATCTTGAAACAAAATACTATAAGACGTCCAAAAATTGATGAAAACATCCTCTTACCACCAGCTCAATTCAGAGACAACCGACCAGTTCCTACTCCACGAAGAAGCGTTAAGGACATGATCGAACGCTACGAGGAAAACATCATCCTACCACCAACTCGATTCAGAGATGACTACGAACCAATCCCAGCTCAGAGGACTATCAAAAGACCTGTTCCTGCTCCAAGAACTAAGATCATACAACTAGATAGAGCTATGAAAGGTTCAATCAAATCATTTGAAGTCGCCATTAAGAACAATAAAGACCCACTAGTACAACTAACCACTACGAGAAAAGGCAGTCATACTCAATTCGAAAAGCTATTGATTGAGACCAAAGGTTACAAATTTGTTGAAACAATAAAGGTTACATTCGAAAAACAGATAGACGAAGACAAGACAACAATCAAAACAGCTTATTTCAACAGCGCTGCATCTACGATAATAAATGAAAACGATATCATGGGAGGACTACAATTGGCCAAGCAACAAATACTAAATAAAATAGCGCAATGGATCTCAGAGGGTTCAGGATGGACTATAGAGACAATCGACAAACATTATATCAACATAGTCAAGTATGAGCCTATGAAAGGAAGCAGCTACATACAACTACCATCAGAGCTTAGAAATTCAGCTAAAGGCTTAATCAACATGAAAAACATCGACAACGAATGCTTCAGATGGTGCCACGTAAGGCACTTGAATCCACAGGAAAAATAACCTCAGAGAATCAAGAAGAGCGATAGAAAATCTGCGAAGGACCTAGACTATTCTAACATCGAATTTCCAGTAGCTACCAAACAGTACAATAAAATCGAAAAGCAAAACAACATTAGTATCAGTGTCTTTGGATATGAAGAAAGGAAGCCATATCCCATATTCGTATCAAAAGAAAAGTACGATGACCATATGGATCTGTTATTGATCACAGAGAATACAAACAAGCACTACGTTCTAATCAAGGACTTCAACAAGTTTATGTACAACCAAACGAAACACAAGGAGAGAAAGCACTTTTGTAAGTATTGCCTACAATGCTTCAAATCAGAAAGAGTCCTAATCAACCATAAAGAAGTATGCATTGAAGTAAATGGTGAGCAAGCAATCCAAATGCCTACCAAATCGAACAATATGCTACGATTTAAGAACTATAACAAGCAACTACCAGCTATATTCGTCATCTATGCAGACTTCGAAAGCATAACACGCAAAATCGATGGATGCATGCCTAACAATAACAACTCATATACGGAAGCATATCAAAAGCATATCGACTGTAGTTATGGATACAAACTAGTTTGCCGTTATGATGATCGATACAGCAAGCCATTGAAAACGTATCGAGGAGAGAACAGTGCATACAAATTCCTTGAAGAAATGCTTAATGAAGTAAAATGGTGTCAAAATATAATAAAGAACAATTTTAATAAAGATATGGTGATGACCAAGAAAGACAAACTAGACTTCAAAGATGCTACCAAATGCCATATCTGCGAAATCGAATACCTAGTAAACGACATCAGAGTTCGAGATCACTGCCATATCACTGGAAAATACAGAGGATCGGCTCATCAAATATGCAATCTCAACTTCGACATAAAAGCTGAAGAAATCAAGATCCCAGTCTTCTTTCACAATCTTCGAGGATATGACTCTCATCTAATTATGCAACAGATCGGCAAAGTCATCAAGAATCATCCATATATAGACAAGAATGGTAATAAAAAATACCATAATCTCAACGTAATCCCTAATAATATGGAGAAGTATATGGCATTCATGCTAGGCAATAACCTCACATTTCTCGACAGTTTCCAATTTATGGGTCAATCACTTAGCACATTAGCAACTAATCTTCCTGAAGACAAATTCATATACACCAAGAAAGACTTCGCAAACGACAAGCAATTTGAATTAGTAAAAAGGAAAGGAATCTATCCATACGACTTTATGGACGACTTCGAAAAATTCGACTACAAACTACTTCCAATAAAGGAGGACTTCTATAGTATCCTAAATGATGAACACATTTCCAACGAAGACTACGAACATGCTCAAAACGTCTGGAATTCTTTCAAAATGGAATCAATGGGTAATTATCATGACATCTATTTGAAAATCGACATACTTCTCTTGGCAGACGTCTTCGAAAATTTCAGATCTATGTCGATTTCGAATTACGGCCTCGACCCATGTCACTATTTCACGACTCCCGGTCTAAGTTTCGATGCTATGCTTAAAATGACCAAAGTCGAATTAGAGCTGATCACTGACATAGATATCTACCAGTTCATTGAGAAGGGCATGAGGGGTGGCACTAGTTATATAGCTCATAGATACGCTAAAGCTAATCATGAATATCTAAACGATTACAATAAAGACGCTCCAAATAGCCATATAATCTACCTCGATGCTAATAACCTTTATGGCTATGCCATGAGCGAATACCTACCTACTGGAGGATTCAGATGGCTAACCAAAAAAAGAGATCGAAAATACGAATCTAGCTAAGTACGACGAGCATAGCAAAAAAGGACTCATAATCGAGGTCGATTTAGAATACCCTAAATCTATACATGACGATCATAACGACTATCCGTTAGCGGTAGAAAAGATGTGCATAGATAACGACATGCTATCAGACTATTGCAAAGACATCCAAAAGAAGCACAATATGTCAATTGGTACTACACGCAAGCTTGTTCCGAATCTAAACGATAAGACTAAATATGTGCTTCATTATAGAAATCTACGATTATACACCAGCCTAGGAATGAAAATCATAAAAGTTCATCGAGTTCTAGAGTTCAACCAAAGTCCATGGCTAAGAGAATATATCGATTTCAACACTCAGAAGAGAACCATAGCTACGCATCAATTCGAAAAAGACTACTATAAGCTTCAAAACAACAGTATCTTTGGTAAAACCATGGAGAACGTAAAAAAACGATGCAACGTGAAACTACTAACCGATAAGAAAAAACTATTGGAACTAGCTAGCAAACCAACATATGTGAGCAGTAAGATCTTCAATGAAGACCTAGTAGCTGTCCACCAAATCAAGAATACGATAACATTGGATAAACCGATATATGTTGGAATGTGCATACTAGACCTATCCAAAACGTTAATGTACGACTTCCACTACAATTACATTAAGAAGAAATACGCAAATCCTCAACTACTGTTCACAGATACAGACAGCCTAATGTATCAGATCGAAACTAAGAACGTATATAGAGATTTCCAGATCGACAAAGATAGATTCGACAACAGCGACTATCCAGTCGATTGTCCATTCTACGATAAGAATAACAAGAAAGTAATTGGTAAGTTCAAGAACGAATGTGCTAATGGCTTCAAACACATAATCGAATTCGTAGGATTGAGATCAAAGATGTACAGCTATATGAAAGACGACAATTCAAATTCGAAAACGGCAAAGGGCATTAAGAAGAACACCATCAAGAAACAGATCAAACATGCCAACTATAGAGATACATTGCTAAATAGGACTAAGATGTCACATACAATGAAGACAATTCGAAGCGTGAATCATCAATTGGGAAGCTATGAGATCAATAAGACAAGTCTATCATGCTACGATGATAAAAGATACATATTAGAAGATGGAATTGAGAGTTTCGCATATGGACATTATAAAATACAATAAACTAAAATCGATCTTCGATTTCTTCATTCATTACTCTTTCCATATGCTAGCATTCATCATTCTTTCGCACACTACTCTTCGCTCTTACCATGCACCAGCATCCATTACATAGAGAAGATGCAGGATACCTCGAACGCACTATGAAATAGAAAGAAAGGAAAATACTATAGAAGAAACTCGCAGAAGCCAATATATGGCAATAGCGGATAGCAGGCAAGGCAATGAAGCCATTAGAATGGATAGCCTAGAATGCAACTATGAAAAGTTGAATACCATAGTATGAGAAGAACCATCGATCAGCTGGTTCAAACACATCACTATAGATCAAGCCTTTAGACATCCAAAGATCAAAACCAGTTATGGAGATTTCCAAGAATTCGACATCCAAAGATCGAAACCATTTATGGAGATTTCCAAGAATTTGACATCCAAAGATTGGAACCAGTTATGGAGATTTCCAAGAATTCGACATCCAAAGATTGAACTGGTTAAACCAGTTATGGAGAATTCGATCGATAAATAATAGGGTGGGGGTATGAGATCAGAAACCATATGATGGAAAATGGTCCGGTGCCCCCACCATCTATACTACTAACGAGTGCCGAAGGAATCCGACACCTCCGTGTTTTTTCGAGGAGATTTGGAGAACGAAGTCATTGTGCTCAATCGCTGAACGGTGAAATCTGCAGGGCAGCCCACGAACTTAGTGAGTACTACGAACTTTTCAGCAAACAATAGATGACCGAAGTAAATGTCAAATAGAAATGTAGCCGATTTCTTGATTTAGTTTTCTTCAAAAGCTGTTTCAAATGTAAAATAACCAAAAACGGAACTGACCAAGGTAAGTTGTTATAGACGATTCTGTTGAACTGACTGCAATATGAGAGTGAAAAAATACGTCCGTGTAGCGGCTCAGTAGAATATGGTGTGACAAATAGGTCAGTGAGAACTCGTATTAACCCTTATATTTCCTGGAGCCTAACAGATGAGCAAAGAGCAGTTAGAACTGCCGAAACAGGACATATTAGGGACTTTAAGCAACCAGCCGACGGCGACGGCAATGACGACGGGACGTAGAAAAGTGCCTTTCTCCCGAAATTTGGTGTCTACTATTTCCCTCGTTCGCGCTTGAATTGCTTTTCACAACCAGATTTTCGAAAAATATGACCGAGTATAGAGTTCCGTAAACAGATGATTTACTTTCGCGTTCTCTTTAAAACGTACAATTTGGGGTTTTCACGTTGTGTTTTTGCAGAGAACGGTGGAAATGTAGGCGACTGCGTGCATTTTCACGTGCAGCTATTGTATTTTGTAACTATGGCTATTGTTTTATGCCGTCGTCGAAGATACTGCCGTCGTGTTTTGCTTAAAGTCCTATTAATATCCTGTTGAGTATAAATGAAACCGTAACGCGTCTGAATAGCCTTGGACGAAATGTTGTAATGGTGTGTTCTAGTGGCATTTCCACTTCTGTATTTGACGATTCAACTGCCATTCCCATTACGCTCATGCCTTCTGTTCTACATATTTCACCGTTCAGCGATTGGTCGATTGAGCACAATGACTTTGTTCTCCGAATCTCCTCGAAAAAACACGAAGGTCAGTGTTGGATTCCTCTTCGGCACTCGTTCGTCACTGCTTCCGAAGAAAAGCCACGTTCAACCACAGGCTGCCTGTGGTTCAACTAGCACAGGCAGCCCATAAAAAAAAGGCAAAGATGACGGTACCCCGGATCGTTACATGCTAGGTTGGCTGCAGAAACCGTCGAATTTGAGTACTTACAAAGCGAGGAAATAAGCGATGGATCGATTAAATGAGTGCTAGAGGAATGTAAAAAAGGGTTTCTGGAGGTAAAATGCTGAAAGTTTGGATTTTCGAAGAATTACGAGGCTTCGAAGATTATACTGAGTCGTAAGTTGGACATTTAGTTAAAAAGTGTCTTCCATCCTCAGTCTCCCTTTTACATTTAGGACATATTCTGTCCTCGACTTTCCGATATGGCTTTGCATGCCTCGATCCCTCTCGATTTCAAGGCAGTGATTTCTTATTCTAAGGCGCGTAAGTGCAGTTCTGTGTTCAATATTGTGAACATTCAAAATATAAGGTTCGAGTATGTAGCTAATTTTAAAAGTGCGATATGTTCGCAGCTTGTTTCTTTGATCCTTATCTTTTCTGACATCATTATGAATTGCACTCCACCAGTACAGTTTTGATATTCAATGTCTTCCAGCCTCTGCTTTATCATTAAAATATAATACGTTTGCTCATGAGGTTCATCGGGCTGCATGATCCACAAATCGGCAAGTCCTAATTCGGCTATGTTGTATTTTGTTTTGTTATACCAATCTGTCTTGTTATTCGAGTTAATACTGTCTAAATATGTATCACGTGACAGTGTATTTCCCTCTGCTCTGAGAAGCTTGAGCCAGAATTTAAATGATCTTAATGTTGCCTCTACTTTTAGTGGGAACCTTCCCAATTCTGCTCTACAGGCTGTGTTTGTGGCGGTTTTGTTAACTCCCAATAGGAGTTTACAGAATTTATTGTGTACAATTTTTATTGGGTCTTTATCTAGTGACTTTAATAGTCGCCTCAGCTCCCCAAATCTCGCTACCGTAGAGCATGCAGGATTGGTTTAATAAGCGAGTGAAAGAGCTTTAGAGTTAGTCTTACGTTCACTTGGTTCTGAAGTTTTCACCCATACTCTTTCTTAATTTAAATAATGCCTTAAGCGCTACCTTTTTAAGTTCTATTTTAGCTAAGTTAAAGTTACCAATGGCACTCAGCATTATTCCAAGATACCTGTATGATGTTACATTTTCAATTTTTTTGTTCGGTATGAAAACTGGTAATTATTCATAGCCTTACCAGTATTATTGAGCACTAATATCTTGGTTTTATCTAAGTTAATTTCCAATTCATTTTCATCAGAGAATATTTGTATTTGATTGATATAATTTTGCAGTTATACTTTGCTTTTTGCCATAATAACGAGATCATCGGCGTACAGCAAACAGCTGATGTTGTGTCCCATCATGATGATTTCGACGTGTTCCCCAGCATCAGTTGCTTCATTAATTTTCTCTGGTAAATCATGTAGGAATAAGTTAAAAGCGTTGGTGAAAGAATGCATCCCTGTTTAACTGACTCCAGAGAAGCAATGGAATTCTTCTGATACTTGACCGTTAACTTTTACAGCGGCTGAGTCATTGGAGTACATTGATTTTAATAATGATAAGAAGTGGCCAGTAATTCCTGCGTTCTCTATATACCTTTTTAAACAATTTATCTCTCGGTATCGAATCGAAGGCTTTCCAAAAGTCGATAAAACAGGTAAATAGCATGTTTCTTTTCTTTTTAGGCTTGCTTTTCACATATTTATCAATTATTGTTTTCAGAATAAAGAGATTATCCACATGCAGTACTATGCTTTTCCCTAAATCCGCCTTGTTCTTTTTTAGAATTCCTTTCAATGTTAAATAATTATAAAGTCTTTTGTTTAAAATTGATGTGAATAGTTTGCTAATGCGAGATAATAAAGTGATCCCCCTATAATTGTTAACATTATTTTGGTCGCCATTCTTATGTAACGGAACAACTCTTACACCATTCCTTGGGGTGATTATCCCGACTGAAATACTTTATTGAAAATCTTTAAGATCAGTTTCCCTAATTGATTTTTGTTATGCAAGATTATTTCGTTCAGTATGTTGTCTTTTCCTGGAGATTTCTTACCTTTTAATTGTTTCAGTGCTTTTTCAAATTCTTGCTCGCTTATGTTATAGTCCAATAGACCACTGGCAGGTGGTTCGTACTGATTGGTTTCATTTTGTAGGAGGTCCAAGTTATTTTCTCCATGGTGATCTCAGCCACTCTTTTGGCTTAGCTTTTTGAAAAATTCATAGAATTCTTCGATCGTAATTGTGTTTGGCTGCTTCTTTTTGTTTGACAAGTTGAAAACATGGTTTAATGACCTCCTGGTGTACTTTGGATTGCTAAAATCAATATTCTTAATCTTTTTCGCGACATGGTCATATTTCTTTTTCCTACATAACCCTTTAAATTGCTTATTATTTAAATGTAGTTGCTTTCGAATCACCGGGTCGTCATGATTATGAAATATTTTTTTGTCCTAAAGATCTGAGATTTTTTCTCGTTTTTGCATTCTTCATCAAACCAGTCTGCGTTTGCGTTTTGTTTTATATCTTCGGTTGCAGGTTTTCTGTGTTTCAAACCGACATCAAAACTGAATTGAATAGGAAATTCCGTAGTTTCATATGTACTCGTAATATTGTTTCCTTCGCATTTTTGGGTAAGAGCACTTAATTCTTGTTTTGTATTCTGGTGTCTCGAGCAAGATGCCAATTTTCTCTTTTGCATTATCATCCCAAACTATTTGTGTATAGTAAAGACTTAGAGCATGAGTCCGCAGGCAACTCCTAATTAAAATCGAGAAAAAAGATGCGAAACCGGGCTTCCTGTGGTATAAGAGAGACGAGCGCGGCCCGGATCAAAACATATAAGAGTTGCCTGCCTCCCCCCCCCCCCCCCCCCCCCCCCCGCTTCGGCTCAGAACATGGTATTTCCGCTTTTGTTACCTGGCAGCCTTCGCGCGCTTACCCAAATTAGCTAGGCGCGTAAGGACCTCTGGGTAATGTGGAAAAAGAATCAAAGATGGCGGTCGGAGAAAGGCGATATTTAAAAAACAAAATGTAATGGCTGCAATACCGGATTTATTCGCAACCCAAGCGATGTTTGATAATCAGTTCATCACAATAAGAAGTGGTATGTTGTGAGGTTTTGATTTGTTACAGTATGCATTTAGTCGTACGGCGGTACGGCCAGTTAATTTAACTGTGTTGACATGACTGTAACTTGTCTGTTGAGACTTGAGTGTTGTTTCGGTTTTCAGATATGTCCGGACTTGAAGTTCAACATCCAGAAACCGAATACAGACTAAAGAAAGGTTTGGAATTTATCCTGGGAAGCGTTACTACATTGTACACGTAAATTAATTAATATAACTTGGTATTAATGGTACCGTAATACCAACCAATGCAATGTTATCAGCCATCCATTCAAGTGAACCATTTTGGTTCATTGATAATGCATTTTCTCAAATCCTCATACACCTAGGAATTCTCAGGCACGCATGTAAACAGTCAAAGAAATATCTCCCTAGAGGAGGCACACAAGAACGTTTTCACACCCGCTCCAATTCCATCTTGATTTCGTTCGAGGAAACCAATATGCAGCATGTATCATGAAATTGAGACAACTTGTTCAAATTTACCTCCAACACCCCACCCCTCCCATCTGTTGTCAAATTCTCCACCCCAAGGACAGCCCAGAACCGAGTCAAATGCCCGGGGTATGTATAGTACATTCTGGGCAAAAAGGAATTCCCACCAAAAGGAATTCCCACTGCGGCCACGCTCGTGTGCCAAGAGTTGCATTGATAAATTTACCCTCTTGGCAGTGGAAAATCGCCACAGGATGCAATAAAGTATATTCATTCTAAGGTAAAGATTGGCCGATAAAGTATTCTGGTGGAGTTGTACTGCTTTCGGGTTTGATTTTGTTAAAGTTTTTGAGGATGGTGAAGTGTCTGTAATGAAGTCTCCAGACAAGGAGGGAACTGATCAGTTTCTGCAACAGGTAAAGAGAAAGTCTTAATCTATGTCACTGAACTTTGAGAGTCAAGAACAAGATGATCGGGTTAGTATCTTTATAAAGTGAACCATCTTGGACTGGCTTGAAAACGTTTTTGTGTGCCTCCTGCCTAGGGAGATATTTATTTGTTTACATGTATGCCTGAGAATCGTAGGTGGCTGATAGTAGGTTGACTTACCTTATACATTGTATTTAAGGCAGCCTTAAATATTATACTTAAAATTAAGTCTTACTATAACTGGGCATTGAACTTTGTTGATTTCTCTTCACCATTATTTTCTTAACAACAGTGTCAGAAAAATTTATTGAGAGCCTCCACTTGATAGTGAATGAGCCATCAGTTGGTTTATACAGAATACAAGAACATGTGAAAAGGTCACTTCCACAGCTAGTAGACAGAAAGGTGAGGTTTGAATGATGTGTGTGCATGCATTGGTGGATGGGTGGGTAGGGTGTGTATCCTATCACCCAGACAATATGTTAATTGAAAATCAGTACATAATATACATGTATATACAATGTCCATGTACTGGTACAAGTATAATGTACTAAAAGTACATTGTATGTTAAGGTAACCACCATGGACAGGGGTATCAATAGAAGGCGGCTACCGGCAATAAACTGCCGGTTACTTTGCTTCTTACCGCTGGCTACTTCACACGATCGTTGCATTTATTTTGTTAAGTGTTTAGTAAAGTTTACAAGGTAAACCACCGCCTCTAACGTCAGGACCGCCAGTTGCCTAAAAAGTTACTGAAACCCCTGCATGGAAAGCAGGTAGCAGCTGGTGCTTTGAGCATTAGCCCTTTGAGCATTAGCCCTTTAATTGTCAGAGCAAAAGAGGAAGGATAATTAACACTTATCAGCTACATGTACAAATGTACATGTACTACTCACTTTCGACAGCAGACTTAGCAATGCAAAGAACAGAACATTTTTTGTTCATTTAATCCTACAATTCATTCTGACTTATACCTGACATACATCGTAAATTAGGATTTTTATTATCTTTAACCACTGGTCCTCACCTCTTTTTGTTCTGTATTACAACTATCAGTTACATTTCTATCAATGCACTGGCACAAATACATTTGATCCTTCATCCATAAAGGCATGTACATGCTTCCTCAGTGGTACATGTAGTCTTGTATTCAACACTTTATAAACAATGTCCCAATTGCACCCACATGCAATTCCCTCATTATAGAGAAGGCCTACATGTATATTAAACAAGGAAGGCCTATTATGAGGAATGCCTACATGTATAATTATAGAAAAGTCCACAGTTAATGAATTCTGCACTTGTTCAACATCTCAGCCATGACCAATGACTGCTCAAATTTTTTTTTTTTACTTGTCTAGTGAATTCTTTAGTTTAATTTAAACATATTTATTTTTCTTTATTTTGTATTTTATATATTTACAGTTGATTGTATATATTAGCTTTGAAAATTATCATTTATAAATAAATAAGCAGCTACTACATTTCGTAGCTTCCCACAGTGGTTAGCATCAACTTAATCCTTTATAGCCCGTAGGCCACTCCTGTGGCCATTTACTGGTTACTCACTTTGAGTGTTTCAGTCTTGCTACATGTAAGTCTAAAGAGTAAAGCCTGAGATTCACACACAGCATTAAAATGTATAAACAAATGATCCTATTGAAATGCATTAGGCATATTACAAATGAATAATTTAATCTACATCCTCCTTTCTTTGTATTATAAGTGAACTTCAGTTAACATTTTTTCATTTCAGAAAAAGTAGCTAAAATGGCACTTAGAAAAAAAAATGTTTCTCAGATTCTAAAATTTCTCACAAAAATGCATATTTCACATAACATTTCGAGTTTCATGTTTGCACTAACCTCACTTTCTGTTATAAAGCCCATTCTAAAGTGACAGAAGACGTTCTGGCCCATTCACAAGTGGGAAATGAGGCTCTTTCTCCATCACAATAGCACTGGCACAGACTCGGTTCTTGGAGAAAGTGCTGATTGAAGCTCTCATCAGACTTAATGATGTCCTCCAGCACTCTACAAATGGTGAAAAAGGCTTTAAAAGCCTTAAATTCCGTATTCCCCCAAACAAACTTCCCTCAAGCTTGTAGCAATGCGACGTCAACATATCCAAAATGGCTGACAAAAAACTTTGAGCCCCCAGTATTATTGGTCAGATGAAAATTCCATGGCAACAATGGCTATATATATTCTTTAGTTGGGAGGGTTCGTTTTAGTTTAGAAACAGCTAAAATTCAGTTAAAATCTCTTGGGCTATAAAGGATTAATCACCCTTTAGACTTACATGTAGTTGATTGTACCAGCTATGTGTTTATCTTCCCAGATGTTGCACACCAACATGCACTTATAGTCTTTACAGGAACTTATAGTTATATCCAAATTATAATATAATTTATATGCATTAATTAAGCCAAAATGAATTGTAAATACATGTAGTATTACATGTAATGTACACAGGGGTTTATAACAATTGTATTACATAAATTTCAGTTCTAGGGGGACATAAATACCTTAAAAGAATTAGGTCCTTCACATTTCCACTTCTGTCCCATGCTGTTAAATGCGACAGTATGAACCTAATTTGAAAACACTGTACTTATTAACCACAATTCCCTTCTGACTCACATTTTCTCCAGGCCACTCCATGCATGTGCTTGTCTTTGAATGCCAGCTGGCTAAAATTGATGCCTTACTTGTACATTATTTTTGTTATCACAGACTGTATATTCATTATTGAAAGTTGAAAGCACAGCTTTATAATTTAAGAGAAAGCAAAGATCTTGATAAATCTTAATTATCAGCTGTTGTTGAGCTGTAACTTAATTTCACTCATTTTATTTCAGTCCTGTGGACACAACTATAAATTATATGTCAAAATTTCGGTCCCACAGCTCAAAATTAAAAACCGTAATTGTAACCCCTGGTACAATCATATCCTTCAAGATACAATGTAGGTACATGTATGTGTTTACCTACATGTACATTGAATAACAAATTTTGAAACTCATACATGTACATTATCGATCAGTTTCCCTCAAGCTTCACTCTTGGAAACTGTTTGCAGACTAATATCAGTGCTGCATGCAATGTACATCATATTTCAATGTCACAGCAGATTATTTTGTATGTGTTACTAATAGATTGAACTGGAAAGCCTCCAGCATCAAGTCCATGGAGTATGTTATGATCTGGATTATTCTATCAAGTAAGACTGCTTTTAAAAGTATACACGTCTAACAGTTATATGAGCCTTAACCTACATCGTAGCTTCTCTTCCTTATCATTTAACATTGTTCTACAACTGTATACATGTACAGTGTACATGTGCATTTAATAATTGGATGGTTACGACTGGATCCATTGAGCAGGGCCTTGGTAGAATTCCAACAAAGTGTACCGTAGCTGCTTGTTGCTACATGTACATGTACATAGTTATAATGGCCACCTTAATTTTCAAATGTACATACAGAGAGCCCTCAGTGCAGTGGATGAATCAATCAAATCCTGTTCTCTCACTCCCTTTAAATACATTTAACAAAGAAGTTTCCTAATGATTTCAGTGCTCAGACCACTATCAAACTCCCTGTATGTGCCCCTGTTAAAATATTTGAAGGGGATTAATTCTTAATGAAAAATTAACAAAAATTTAAATTAATAAAAAATTAACCTAATTAAGAAATGAACCCCATCACAAGAAATATCACACTAAAATTAGTAAGTTTACCGAGTTTGAGAATGTTTGAATATTAAATACTAACTGAATCGAAGCAGGCAGCATCCCACCTAGCCTGCAAACAGCATGCCCTTCTTGATGG